>VZRU01014534.1:0-60322 GCA_013398155.1 Pedionomus torquatus | reverse complement strand
TGGAGGACAAGGACGAGGAGAGGGAGGGTAGAAGGAAGTGGGTGTTGTGCAAATTAAGCTATTTGCCTAACTAGGTTTGTATTAGCTTTTTCTACTCCATGTACTCAAACACAGCCCTGAGTCAAGAAATATTCTGTGATTGCTTTTAATCTCCGCTTTCAAAGAGCCATCAAACAGATGCTTTTCCTCAGCCTATAGCATTTATAAATCAGTGTCTAAACTAGAAGTAAATTTTAAACTGATCAGTTACACAGTCAGTGAATTAAAACACTTGAAGGAAATAAAAACAAAACAACTGTGTGAGGAAAAGAAAATCCAGGCTGTTTTGATAGGAAGAGCAAAATGACCCCATGGTATCAACATCCTAGTAAGAATTCCTTATCTACAGCAGTCCATCCAGTAATATTCAGGCTTACAAATCAGTTTGAGATTGGTCAGTTCTCTGAACAGTAAGAAGTTTAGCAATAAAGCAGATGAAAAAACACAATGCCATGAAAGCTACATATTCTGAATTTAAGTTTCTGGATTTAAAACAGAAAATAAATTGGAAAACCACTAAAAATTGTGGTCTTTAACCATAAAAAATTGGTATTGCAACAATATTGTCTACAGTGACACCTGTGATACCATGTGGACCAGATCCTCAGGTGCTTTCTCCTGTTGAGAACAACCACCATGTTCTGCAAGCAAAGAGAACTAGCCAGAGCTAATGAGGCAACCTGGTTTCTTTGGTACTTACAAGAGACCTGAGCATACTCTCTACACGCAACTTTCACAGCACAACTTTAAAGTAAAGGAACTGACAAATTAACCCAGCAGGTCTCTATGACTTTCAATGCTCAGAAAATTTGTCTTGGTGCAGATGTTTTATTTCTGCATTCTGTCTATAGAACATCCAACTTTTCTCACTCTTAGTCCCTTGATCCTTTCTAATATATTCTTTGAAACTGAAAGTTTATAACAGTGTCACAATTTAATTTAAATTTAAAACTTCTGGGATGCATGTCCCTCCAAGTGTTTTCACATAAAATATAAAGAACAAAGTATGATTAATTCATACCAAAACCAAATGCTGGAATAAATTCCTTGAACAAGCACTACACACACACAAAATCCAGAAAATGCATTGAAGTAATCAGTCCTACAGAGCTAAGAAGTAACATGTTGACAGAGTAGATCGCTTATACTGGCTTCTTCCAGCTCAAAGATCTACTGTTTCACTTTTTCTTTCCCAAGTGGTTGAATAACTCTTCAAAAGACTCGTTAAATATGCCTTCACTAGAATTGGTTGAGGAACACATTTGCTTTTCAAAGAACTAATGAATTAAAATTCTTATGAGATTTAATGGACTTGCCTCAACCCCACTATATCTCTATTTCACAAATCTCCAATTTGCTTGAGAGACAGATGCACATGATTATAGTACTACAGTTCTTTCTTCTATTTCTTCCCTTTCTCATCAATAATTTCATCCTAGCACCTCCTCCTGAGAGTCTGGCAAATGCTCCTTTACACATTGTTACACAGATGCTCTACAGTATAAAAGATGCAGGAATCACAGAAGAAAAACAACAAAAAAAAGAAAAACTGCAGGGTGATGCTCAGGTTGAGAGGACTAACACTAACCTTGCATGCTTCAAGACAGAACAGCAAGCTAGAAAGGGTGGCTCTTTTATAAAAGCACACAGCATTGGCAACAATAATACTTGAACTTCCTTTTTAAAAACGTTTTTATTTTAAACATACTTTAGAAAGGCTATTAAAGAAGAAGTATGAAGGGCCAAAAGTCTTTTGGGTTGAGGAAAGGGGCTGTGTGAAGAAAGCCTTATTGGATTTAATTCTGTTTGTCTCAAAGGCAAATTTAGCTGATACGCCTTACAAGCAGTTATCATGCTGAGAGAGTCTGTCAATGACAAAAGAATCAACTACTTAAAATCTGTTAGATAATTTCAAAAGAGAAGTTACACACTCTGGCAATGAAGGTAGTTAACCACCAGAAGAAAATACTGAAGGAAAAGAGTATCTCCCACCTCTAAACTCTTTTAATAGGTATAAGTTATCTTGTCTGAAGACCAGACACCACATAAACCCAGGGATATGTGTTCTATACAAGAATAACTGGATGAAATCTATGCTATGCTACAAGGAGAAAGACAGCCTGATCTCATAGATATGTTTAGTCCCAATTTCTCTCTGTTAAAGAAGATGGGGTTAGTATCACTGATGTAAGTCACTGTTTACGTGCCTGCTGCATTCAGCTAATGCGGAGTACTTTTAAAGCTATGACTTTATGGAACATTTTAGTCCTTGATATTTGGAAGAAAATCAAATGAGAAAAGAACTAGATTCACAAAGCAAGTGAAAAAGGTAGGATGGAGTCCAGTGGTGAGGAAAAACCTAAAAGGGAAATTTTCATCAGTTTCCTTTTACTTACCAATGTCCTCCAAAGAGGCAGAAAATCCTTAACTATTCCAGCAGAGTATTTTAATGCTTAGTCCAGCAGAGTATTTTAATGCTTACCTTGCTAGAAATGTCAATAGATCAATCCATTCTTTAAAATGATCTAGCATTAAATACTAAAACAGCTACACAAATTGTAGAATTATCACAGCCTAAGGACACCAAACAAATGGAGCAAATTGCCACACTTAATTGTATTAATCAATCAGTCTCCATTATACTGGTTTCTCTTAATTTGCTTTTTTGGTACATTTTATCCCTTCTGACTATGTTACCTGCTCAGTTTTCAAAACGCATCTGTGGTCCCAGCCCAAGTGAGCAGTTTCCCAAAGTGGAGGCTACCAAGCAGAACCACTGGGAGGCTTTCTCAGAAGAAACCCAGCATTAGGGGAGCTGAGGTGCTGCAGGTTAGACCCAATACTTTTCTCAAGGCTACTTATAGAGGCTTATTCAGCATCTGTCTCTGGGCACAGTGCTGCTGTCCAGCTAAATGTTTTAAAGAGACTGGTCTCCAGTGTTTCATTACTAATTTTTTTTTTTTTCAAGTAAGGGGATAAACCTTTGCCAGTCATCACACTATGGTTGTTTTGTTTTTCTTAAGTTGCTCCTAATTAACTAATACTGAAAATGCATGCAATTAAAACCCACGCCAGAAAGGAAACACAAACTGTTTTGACAGCATTCATCTTTACATCAGCAGGCACAGCTTAGACCCATCACTAAGAGTCACGGCTGAATCTCTTCCGAGTCTCTCATTTTCCTAACACAGATTTATGACCAAGAGGGAAAATAACAACCAAGGGCAATGGAAACCTCTCTAGCATTTTTGTATATCTGTGATATGGCTACTGTAATAGCCCCATCAACAGTACAGTCAGGACCCAACAAAAAAGAAAGCAGTGGTCACACTCCCAGTGGTGTGAGCTTTCTGTAAGATCACTGTCACTGAACATCTTAATTTTGGCCAGGACATATTTCCAAAATAAAGAAGAAGCTTAAAAAAAATACCAAATCTTGTTCAAATCAGGAAAGTTTTTTTACTGTTATTTTGGAATTCAGTTGTTCCATCTATGGCTTAGCTATGAGCTACTTCATCCCCTACATTGCTCCACTGATTGCAGCTGTAATAGGAATGGGATTTTTAATGACATAGAATTAGAAGAGAGGATGGCAGATTCGGGACAAATGAAAATTGTACTTGTGAGTTACATTCATCAGTCCTTATGAAGCAGTAAAATACTGCTGTCTCAGAGATTTTAATAGCGTCAGAAAACCGCTTATACTTTAACTTAGATGTTTTTAGTAAAGTCTAGGAAAACTCCTTCAACAGTCATACTCACACTATGATCTGTTTTTCACTAAGGGCTATATTTTGGGCCTAATTCAACCATCTGTGATATTTAAAGAAAATACTTTTGGGTATAGCTGAGAGGTTTTTTTCACAATGCCTATTTGCTCAGTGAACAAAAGAAAAGTTGAAATCAATGATGCTTCCTACTTCCCTGAAAGATAACGTGCAAGCAATAAACTACTGTGTAAAATGGTACTGTCAACTGAATATAGGGCTCTAATGGCTTTCAGTCTTTGTCATATATATCACACATCTTTGGAGTTAAAGCAGAACCAAGGTCCTGAAACACAGCATTAAAAATCCCCCTGTCCTCTGCAGATACCATCTTTGAAGACACAGGAAAGGAGAAGTAAATTTGGAATTGACATTAAGCCAATTTTCCTCAAGGCTACATCTAATCCATATCCCACTTTTGTATATTGACATTAAGCCAATTTTCCTCAAGGCTACATCTAATCCATATGCCACTTTTGTATATTGGAGATTGTCTTAAATTTCCAGTAAAAGTCCCTCTTAGTTTCAAATCCACACCAGCAAAGAGGTGGATACAGAAAGCAACAAACACTATTTCATAAGTGTATGATGTTGGCACATACATAGAGTGTAACTCCCAAGAACAGACAGGCGAGAACCAGTATGGTGCTACAGAAAGTGTAGCAAAGACCATTTGTGTAAACTGAAAATATATCATCTAGAAGTTAAAAGAGGCAGAGGTTGTGGCATGTGCAGAGGCAGGATCCTCTCCCATAAATAAGAAGACAAGCCTATTTTCTTCTCTTTTTGTGCTGTACAGAGTCAAAAAATAAGCTTGATGGAAAAGTTTCTTGAAATATAAGGTCATACCACTCATAATTCTCATAGACAAACACATTTAAACAGCTCTTCAACTGACAACAAAAAAATAGAGGCATTTTCTTAGACTACAAAGTTCTCAGTTAGTAGATAGTCTTCTTGGTCTTTTTTCTATAGAGCACATGTATAACAGAAGCTACATTTCTTCTTCTACAGCTTCTTACTACAGCAATATGTTTAGTACCAGATATCAAGAGGTGGTGTAATTTTGGCCAGGTTGGCCAATAACAAGGTGACAAATGCTCTTCCTCACCTCTTATTTCAAGGAGAGGTAGAAGAGAGAGAAACATATTTAGTTTAGGGAAAAACTAAACTAACATAATGAAATATTAACAATAAAATAAAAATGAATACAATATATATAAATATGTATACGAAACTGCATGAAGCTCCCAGGAAGATGTCACTGGCACTACAAAAGTCTCAGAAGGGTCTCAGTGGTGAATGGGAACAGGATACTGGAACTCACTGATGGCGACTGAAGGCAAATGAATTGACATAGTCCTCCTCAGATATCAGTCTTTGAAGAAAGAGAATCATTGAAGAAAAGACTTTGATGAGGAATCAACAAACCTGAGCCAACCAAGAGGAACAAAGCTGACACCCTTTGATCCCTCAGCTTTTATACTGAGCTTGGCAGAAGGCATGGCATACCCTATTGGTCACTTTGGGTCACCTGACCCATCCACACCTCCCCATTGGTGCAAATCCTCCACAGAGTAAATAACCAAGTCAGCTGACCCTTATTGTTACAGCAACAAGAGCAAGTTTCTCACCAAAGTGGAAGTTGGCTTTGCTCCACTCCAAATCACGACAAGAGACAATGGGCACAACCCAAAACACAAGAGGGTCTGTTTGATAATAAAGAAATGTTTTTTTCACAGTGAGAGTGATTGAGCATGGGCACAGATTGCCTTGAGAGGTTGTGGAGCGTCCCTTCTTGGAGATACTTGAAAGTCATCTATCTGGACATGGTCCTGTCCAACCAATTCTTGGTGGCCCTACTTGAGCAGGTAGGTTTGATAAAATGACCTTTCCAACTCAACCATTCTGTGTGATTCTCTGACATCATGACAGAAAAAGTGTGGCATGCGTAGGTGGAAAACTGACTGGTGGTTACTATAACTATCACATAAATTGAGCAGGAACAGAAGGCAGGGGAGCCCAACACTGACGTGACAGCTGCACAGAACAGTCTAGTAAGAGGCTTTGCCTTTTGAAAAAGGACTAATTTGCAGCATGAAAATTCACCTGTTTCATTCTGTGGTTCCAGAATCTGACCAATGCTTTCCTCAGTTAACCCTGCATTCACTCAGGCCTGCAAATAAATGCAGTGCATCAGCTGTGCTTGGCTTGGAGGGCTGGTTCATGCACAGTTGAATTCCTCATGCTCTTTGCATGCACTTGAGAAAGAAACAGCAGGGCTGGAGAACTAACTGGATGCACAAACCTTGAGAGATGTAATTCTCTTCACTTGCTAAGGTTAGTGATACAGAAGAAAAAGACAGAAGAAAACACAACAGAAATGGGCAGCAAAATAACCATAACATTCCAAATAAAGCAGGATTCTAAGTCTTCCACCCACCCATTTCTAGCCAAAAGCACATTTGGGTGCAGAGACTATTCTGATATTTTTTTTATATATGATCTGTCAAGTCAGGGTTTCATTTGTGAATGAGTTATTTTATGTGAAGATGGGCCATAAACAGCCTGAACTTGTTTAAGTTTTGAGCTGAAAATGAGCAATCTGCTAGAAATTTCAAATAAAGAGGCACTTATAGTATATAAAATTTTATGGAATGAAAGAGCAAAAATGTGCAAGATGAAGTTTCATACAAGCACAATTATTCTGATATAAAATCTTGAGATGTAACTGTCACTTAGTATGTCTTACAAAGAAAACCCCCACAACAAAATGGCTGATGGAACTGATTGGCAAGTAGATTAGTGTGGATGCTTTTACTTTTGCACAACTGCATTTCAGATCATTATGTAAATATCTAAAAATGCCACAATAAAGGTCACATCACTTATTGTTAAATGTAGTGAACATTGAAAGAAGAATGTCTTCCTTTTGAAACTGAAATAATCTCTTAGCATGTGCCTTTTTTGCTGAGATTACATAAGGAAGTTTTTACAGACAGTAGGGTCTCAAGTCCAGCATACTTGTCATACATAATTGTGGCTCCTTCCTGAAATCGCACCAAAGAAAAACTGGTTATTATATCAACATGAATCATCTTGACAATTACAAATATTTGCTCCATAAGGGAAGGGGATGCATCACATTATATTTATACATAGTGTCATGACATTGGAGAATATATTCTGTTAACATTCTCTCTAGGTTTCTTGTTTACTCCTCCTGTATGAAAATTTCACTAATTAAGAATGAGAAGACTTCCAGATGCAGTGTGTGTACAACACAAGTTAAATCTGGGAATGTGGCTGCTAGTGAAAGCACTGCAGTACTATTTCAATGACTTCAATAAAAATTATGTTCTTGGAAAATTCAGAAATACTATACTGTCTTACTGGACTAAGGTATGGCAATGTAAAAGTCACTCAAAGAACTTTAGCTCTACCCATGATAAGAAATATTGTAATATCCAATTGAGAAAAAAGCGCCTTTATGATTATAATCTGAAATTGCAAACAAATTGGATATTGCTCTAAAAAGTACTGCATTCCTATTACTTAAGGTAAAAGGCTAAGATAAATTTCTTAAGTGCTTCAAAAATGCATTCCCATCAGGTTACAAAATATTTTCCTAGCTTTTTGTAATGTTTGGTTTGAGAATAATGAAAGATTCCCATAATTTATTTACCTTATCATAATGGCACTGCACAAGAGACAAGTGTCAGTTGTATTTCATGTTTCCCTGTATTAAAATACTTGCATTACCTGAGTTACTCTTTTAACCTAATCTGTGAAAATTTCATTTTCTAACTTCTGAAAGTTCTGATAGCTGAACTTTGGTTTGCCCAAATTCACATTATTTATGAAGCAAAACACAGTGTACAATCCCCTGTATGAATGTAAGATTAGATTGCCCTTCTCAGCCACATTCCTCTTTAGCAACCCTGCACACACAGCTTAACCCAATCTAGTGTAGAGCTGAATTTTAAGCATTTTTCCTATTTTAGGAAGGTGAAAAAAGTAAAACTTTTTAAAGTTTTCACTTTGCTATAGCAGTCACGCATGGACTGTAACTCAAGCTCTTATAGAACTTCTGCAATCTGGTTTCTTACTGCAGCTCCCTCCTTGTGGAGGGAGATCTCCTAGACTGATACAGACAAACAAATCCAGGGCATTTTTAATTAGTGCTGATCTTCCAGACTATTTGCATACCCTTTAGAATTGTGAAACACAGTGGATTACAGTTAGAGTTTTGCTATAGGAAAGCCAAGCCCATGTTCATCCATTGAGGGACTAAAATAAAGTGGTATGTTCCATCCAGCTAAATCCAAGTCATATAATTCAATATGTTTTTAATATTTACCAATATAACAATTATATTTTTCTATATATACGAAGAAAGTGAAAAGGAAATAACAAGGCATTTATGTATTTAACTGTGAATACTACACAAAATTTTAGTATTTCTGATAGATACAATATTTTTCTTCAAACCTCATATTGAATAGCTTCATATACTATGCACAAAATAATATTCATGATAGAATTTCTTTTCCTTCAAATGGTCCCTTTGAGGCAACTTTAACAAGACAGTGTTCTTGTTAATGCTATCATGTGGAAGTATTCCCAAAATACACACAGTGCACAAAATCTAAAAATAAACAGGATATTTGAAATTTTATTCAGTAGCTAAATATTTTAAAATTTATAAAATGTCTGCTTTGAGCTGATTGTCCAACCTTCCCCCTTTTTCCTGCCCACTTCATCAGACAGCAACAAAAAGAGTATCTGCCATCAGCTCTCAGTGTGATAGGAAGTAAAGATATTTAGACACATCAAGATGTTTTTTTCCCTTTAGAGAAACTCTGCTTATAGAAAGCTGTTGATTGTCCTAAATCTCCAGGTATCTGAACTGATCAAAAATTGGAAAAAAACCCCCAACCCTTGAGATAGCATCAGGGATCTCCTATGATATTGCCATAGAGCCATTTTTAAACAGATGAATGATGAACCCTATAGCAGTTTCAGTCTCCGCGACAATGCACGGTAAGTCCTATACCTCTTTCTCCAGTGTTTTATCTCGTATGTATCTAGGATTTTGCTATCTTTTCAGATCAAGGGAAATTTCACAGACAAATCTAATTAAGACTTGAACTTCAGAGTTTCGATGTCGCTCACAGACTTAACAAAACCAGATAGATTCTGCATATTTTATTGCCTTTTTATTTATTTATTTATTTATTTCAACACTTTACTGGATTCTGGGGTGAAAAAAAATATTCAAAATTATCTAGCTCAATTAATCAATGGAATGTGTGAATCCATGTGAAGCTTTCTTACCAGTTGTGGAAGAAACCATTGGCCAAAAATATCAACAAAAATCATCACAGTTTTTTTTAGTTAGTTCAGTTTGACTTCACAAACTTCTGGTGAATGAACACAGAACAACAGTCCAGTTAAATAGCTGTTGTCATGGAAATTGACTTATGCCAACAAATGGAAATCTGTGATCAAGACAGAAGGTTTTAGTGTACATCCACAGTAACAGCCAATGTCTAACTTCTAGCCATCCAGTTGGCACCAACATTGATCTCTGCTGAAGTCCATATTTTGTGTGTTTAGCACTTAGGTATACTCCAAGCTCCTCCACACTGGCCTGGGGACAATCTGAGGTTCTTGTGGCTCTGTACTTGCTAAAATACAGGTTAGAGAAGTGAAGTGAAAAAACGGTGAGAAGCCAGAAATTGTGGGATTGCTGTGGTCAGACTGGTTGTTTTAGAGGTTTCTGCTTGCAGTTATTCAAAGACAATGTAACAATGGCTGGTCAAGGGGGGAATTGGTTTGTTTGAGCTCAAGCTCAGACCCAGAAATGCAATGGGGATTTCTTATCTGTGGATCAGAAAGAGGGGTATACAAAATATCTTGTCAATGTGATTAAAATAGTTTGATGAGAAATTTAAAATCATCGCAAACTGACAGAAGAGCAACAATCTAAAAAGACTAAAAAAACATCAGAGCAGAGGAAAGGGGGTGTATGGGAAATAGGAGCAGTTCCAGGGACACACAATGATCTGTTATTCTAATTGTTCTGCTTATTATTCTGTAAACACTCCATCAAATGTTCTCCATGGTTATCAAGCATATGTTTTGAATGCATTATGTGAAACAATTAGAAGCACATGTTTCCTTTTCTATTCATAGAAAAATGCGAATATTAATCTTATTCTCACAGCCTTGCCAGAGACCTCCTTTGTCTAGACATTACTCATGCAGCTGTACTGGACCCCAGTCTGTTTCATCTCTTCCTGTTAAGTTTCCCTTTGCATGTGCAGGTCATAAGACTTCTTTTAGCCTTCCTTACACATTTTCTCTGCAAACCATTGCCCATTACCTTGCTACACAGAGACCCTGACCCAGGACACCAACTACCTCTTCTGCATCTCCATGTTTACAGGTCCAGGGCAGCTCTAGCACTGGGGACAGAGAGGTCTATCCCCACCAAATCTTAACTGAGGATTACCTTGGAAAAATCATGCATAAGCTATGTTCCGCTTGCGCTAAGCATGGATGGCAGCAGTGCTCATGCCAACACCGACCCAGCAGAACTTGAAGTGCATGTCAGAACCAGAAGTATTTCCTGCATCACACAAAACAGCATTCTGGGGAAGGGCCTTGCCAACTGAAAGGTATTAGAGCCTCTCTCACAGGTGAACAATTACACACAGTGTGGTGTGTGACTAACAAAGAGGGAGAATAGGAAGAAACTTATGGACAAAATGGAGTTTACAGTTTATTGGGTATTCTACTTGCTTTTTGGGGATATACACACAACCTGCTAGCAATAGGTTTTCTTATAGAAAAGCTTCCCAAGAAAAGGATCTAGGGGAGAATCCTAAAATCCACTTACATCATAATGATTATTAATGTGACCCCATGTTCAATGAGTTCAGACAGTCTTTATGCTCCAATACTTGCTGTTCAGAAGAACTCCTGGATGGAAAAACAATCTGGAACAAATGTTGCTTTCAATACTAACCTGAGGTGGAAATGTAAAGTGGTCATATACAGAAAGTACATAGTGTTGAACAGAATTTAAAACAGCCTCTCCAAACTGCCACAGTCATATTAACTAGCTGAAAATTCAAATATATAAATATATCAGTAATCTTTTTTCCCAAGCTTTTGGAATTTGTTGTTGCTGATGATGAATGTGGGAAAAAGAAGTGTTCAGGATTTTCATAGTGGAGAAAAAGTCCTGCTTACCCCTTCCAGCATAGAAACTGATGCCTTAGGGAAGAAAAATTCAAAGTAGGTTTAAACTATTCTGCTTGCTTCTGGTTATAAAACTAGTCTTTGACCACTCCACTATGCAGCTACAGGAATGTCTGTTTGACAGCACAGCACCCATCCATTGACAGATGGAGAAAAATGGTTGGCAGAAGGCCCTGTTGAAGGGAAGGTACAAGGGGCAAGATGACCCTTGTCAAGAGAAAGAAGAACCTGAGCAGAAAGGAGACCTTGAGCAGGGTTATTCTTTACAAATTAGACCAAGTTTTATAGAAAATTTGGTATAACTTGTATTTTTAAATTTGACAATTTTAATTTATGATCTAAACCACAGAAATTTAGAAAAGAATATAAAGCAACTGTACTATCTCTGTATATGCCTCTCAAAACTAGAGTCAGTGACAGGAAATCAGTGAGCTCTGGACTCATTTATTTCCTTAATGTCTTAATAGCTTGGAAATTACTCTTTTAGTGTCACCTTTTCTTTTTGAGTGAAAATGATAGGCAGTTTGATTTTAAATAAAGGAAAACAACCTTGAAGCAGGGCAACTCATGATCTTAGTATAAAATTTAAATAATTAAAAAAAATATATTGCCTATAAGTCAGCAAGAAAAAACGCTTTACTCTCAGTAGAAAAAAAAAACAGACTAGAGTGGCAAAAGCCCAGTCAAAAGCCAAATGTGAATTAGTACTCTGAACTTTGAGGTTCTTGCCCTCATCATGAATTATCTTTGACAAATGTTTTTGTTCAAAAGAAAAAATAATAATGTGCTAACACAGATATTAGTATATAAGTTCCTCAAAATCAGATTTTTACTGAAAAGTATTATTTGTGTTATTTATATTTTCAAAATTGTTGGAGGGGTTAAGTAATGAGGTCGACATTACTTATATGACTATATCAAGCCGAGATTATTAACAAAACACAAAGGTAAATAATATTTTTGAAATAATAGCTATTTTATAGTTGATATACTTTTATCTTTAAAACCTATACACTTAGTTGAACAATAAGTTTTAGTATATTTTGGCAAATCCTTCAGCAAAATCTACTTGACTAAATTAGGCCTTGAAGAAATCATCAGTAACTATGGGAAAAAAACCTTTTTGAATGATGAAATAGTTTATTACATTGAAGTAGGGCAACAGCACATGTGCAATTTTTTGAGACAACAGGACGTGATTTAAAAATTCATCTCTTTCACACATGATACTGTGACAGACGGAAAAAGGTTTGACACAAAGAGGACACACAAAATAACCCCTTCCACCACAGCATTCATAACCATATAATTAATTTATTTTATTTTTATTTTTTCTTGATTGGAACATAAAGCACCGAACTACAACAACAAACACCACACTTTTGGAAGCTCTGGCAGTCTGCCCCCTCTCCCAGCCACTTGCACACATCTTTCCTTCCGAGCACTCCTTGACGTTCTTACCACAATAGGGTGGCTCTACACCCATGCCTGAAAACAAATGCCATGAGATCACATATTTGAAAACATAAATGATTTGCAATTTGTTAGTACGGAAAACAGTTACAGGGGAATACAAAATACAATTTCTGGGGTTTTGCTAGCATTTCTCTATGTTAAATGCTCATTCCAGCACTGACATGGGGAACAATTTTACTGACACCTATGCTGGACTATCTGTGTATCTCACTACTCAGCTCTTCTGTTTGCAAAATAAATAAAACAGTAATCCAAAATAGACAAAAATATGTAATTTTTTATGGAAACATCAGTTCTTACTTCACATTGAGAACAAAGTAAACATTAAATACAAGTTCTCATCTCAGATGGAGACAATGGAAGTTAAAGACATTCAGTACCTTGCAGAATAACATTATATGATATAACAACAAAATATATTAATTTTTCCTTTAATTAATGGTATACATTTCATCAATGTCAATGTCATAAAGTTGCCCGATTTAAGATGAAAGTTTGTTTGCCTTGTACATAGGCTAAGTAAAGTTTATGCATAACCTGACATGCTAGTATACTGAAATTCTGCTTCTTGGGATCAATCCAAACCCATATTAAAACATACTGATTTGATCACAATATCCTTTTCTGAAAAGGTATAACACTTATACTGCAATTCCAGTACTCATCATCCACTGACCAGCACTTAACTACCTGCACTACTGATGTGTAAAGTTTATCTCGAAGGAGGAAAAGTTTGCACATGCTGGTCTGAGTACTTTTATGGGTATTAATCTGGAACTTCTGCTTCAAGAACTATTAGAGATTGTAATGGGTGTTTTTTTGTTTGTTTTTGTTTGTTCCTTTCTAATTTAGTTTGTCAAACTGCAATAATGAAAAAGAAGGACCAAGAGATCATGTGATTAGAGCATGATAGTGATAAAAGCCCTATGAAAAATCTATGATTTTTCAGTTTCTGACCCCAAATCACCTGCTTACAAAAAAAAAATAAAAAAGGAAAAGGAGCAAAAGAAACAAATGCCCCTGCAGCTGGTGGCAGAGAACTTAACACAAGCACCTACATTAGCAGGTATGACCTACTCAAAGAAAAGCAGTGAAAAGGACATCCAAATGCAGCATAAACCATCTGCTAACCCACCAGTTTACTGTGTTATTAAGAGAAATGCTAACTACAGGTTTTCTGTTTCTTTTTTATTGCGAAGAGAATAAAGCCTATGATACTGAATTGCGAATATCCCAGTGATGCAGCAGAATATTGTTGAAGATAAGTTGTCAAATATATAGTATGTAAAATGCTGCAAGAAGAGTCACCCCCAACCTTAAGCAAAAGGGCATTCAAGATGTGCAAACACTGATTTTATAGCTGTACAGCCCTGCAAGCCTCCACTTTTATCTTCAATATGACTACCAAATGCGGGCTGATCAGTGTCCATCTGCATACTGCAAATTGCTGCTGAAAAGAAAAAAAAATATTATTTACACACATAACAGAAGGAGATCATTGTACATATTGCTCAGTTTATTCTGCAGGCAGATCTCTGAAGTAGGTTCAATGCATGGCCCAAAAAATAGAGACTGCATGTCACATTATTATGACTCAAGTTAATACTCTAGTTACAATGGGGAGAGGAAAATTAGCCATTAGGTTGGCTGGAAAGTTTTTTTGGAATACAGGAATTGGTATTTTGTAAAATAATCAGTGGATATGGAGCTAGCAGAGTCTTTACTGATTTGTGGAATGTAAATGAGACCAAAATGCATCAGCATTCATTTTCTGGTGGCAGGAGGAGGGGAAGAAAGTGCTTTTAAAATTCTAACTATAAATAATAAAATATTGAAAGATACAGCAAAGGCCACAATATAAATGGCTATGACAATCTGAACGTCAGCAGGAGCCCACCTGGCTGGCCTGTGGTGGGAGGAAAAACCTGAGACTCACAGGAGCTTATTGAGGACTCATGCCAGTAAGTGAAATGTGTATATCTAAAATATTATGCATTTTGAATGCAATTTTTATGTAGAGACTATGTAAAGTTTTCAAGAGGCCATTATGATCGTGCTATTTAAGTACTTGCAGAGGGAATCTATAGCCTTTTGCAAAGCATGGCACACTTCAACCCCAAGTTCCTGTGGTTGAAGCTGGAGCATTTTACCTCCTTTGAAACATCCTGCAAATGTGAGCATTTAGGCACAAAAGGCAGGCAGCAGTTAGCAACTCCCATCAAATCAATGTTTATGCTTCTTCCCAGCAGCTGACTCCAGGCAGGCAGGTATTTAAGAACATGGTTTCCTCCACAGTCAATGGCAGGCAACTGCAAAGCATCTTGGAAAACCTGAGTCTTGGCCCAAAAATCTGGACCAGTGCACAGCAAGGAAAAAGCTGCAAGTGCATGCACTTCATTTCCACACCACCTTCTTTTTCATTTCCACAACCACTAAACCTGGTGGTTGCATCTGCCAAACAATGTTGTGGCCATGAAGGCCGTGTTACAGAAGTGTGAACAGCATGTAGTAACATGGCCTCATGGATAATGCCTCAGATGTAGAGGAAAATGTGAGAAATATTCAAATGACAATTCTTGTGACTTCAAGTCAGGTCTTGCATTAAAACAGAGTTTGTGAAATTAATGCAAAAACTACCCCAAAACAACTATATAGAGTCCATAGAAAATGTGTAGCTGCAAGTCACACCCTATTTGCTGCTTCTGATGTTTTAAGAGCAATTTATCACATATTTAGAAAACACACATTTTAATTCTAGTAATTAGCAATCATTGTTCTGCTATTTAGAGCCCTCTTGCTCAAGAGGAACTTGGTGCTGATGTCTCCTCAAGACTTTAAAACTGCTCCTGGAACTTGCATACAGAAGGAAATACCCTGTGTTTTTTACTGTGTTTGTAGGTTCTGATCTTGACAAGTTCACAAATATGTCTAAGGCTGACTATAATTTATCTTGATTTAGCAACTCAATCAGTATGAAGTGTTTAAAATAACTGCTAAGTTGTCCTCCAATTTCCAAAGGGCATTTTTGGTGCCAAAAAATTAGTGGAAATTCTAAAGAAATACTAGCAGAATAGGTTTTTCACTAGAAATAATGATTTTTAGTGGTAATTGAAATTAAAAAGGTCGTATTGCGTATTGACTTAAACACTGGCATGTGTCAAAATATATGTACATGCAAATAATGGAAAAAAACTGTATTTCCAGTACATTCATGTCTGTGTGGCTTATAGTAAAATTCATGGCTATAGTACTATCGCAACAATTCTACGCAATAAAAAATCTGAAGTCAGGCACTAAAAACAGTCTTGAACTTTTCTTTTTCCCGACTTTTAAAATCTATATTTTTGTTCTTTTATATTTTCTTTCTGACTTTTGAACCTGCATGGCATATATTTTCCAAAGTTTCTTTTGCAGCCACAGGGGGAGATTTTCATGTGTTTTAAAATAAAAAAATTGAAAGGCTTTCATATTCCCTTCCCCCGGGAACTAGTGCTTTAACAAACATATCAAATAGCCGAATACTAATGATGACAATGTAAGTTCATTACACCGGTCATAAAATACCTGCAAGAAGTGTCTACCTGATGCTAATCTCTTGCTTAGATTAAAAAATACAAGTAGATCTGGCAAAATTTTTCTTCTTTGGTGTGTGTTCAGGTACTGTAAATCATACAGTGTATGGAGATTAGCAATAGTCTGGCTCCACAGGGTACCCTGTCTTCTCATGGCAAAATGCCTTTCAAACTTAGCATCACTGAGACAGTAATATCTCGCTTTGCACATAAGTGAAAAAATACATCTGACAACAAGATGCCATTAGCATTTTTCCTTTAAAAAAAAGCTAAAGCAATAATATTAGCATAGGAAGATAAAGCATGGAACAGTAAACATGGGAAAGAATTTCTATGTAAAAAAAATATATACAGAACATCCTAATTGCATGGCCAAGAATGGTCTAGTTACCTGGCCAATCCATTACATGGCAAAGTTAACAATACGGTGGGCTTATCCCTATTCATATATAATTTTTTATAGCTTCAAATGCATAATGGATAATTCAATATAAAGCTTCAATATATAGCTCCAACTGGACCAAACAGCTCTAGGATGACCTATATTAATTATCAGTATCAATTCTTTGGGAAATAAGTGGGGGGTGGTGTGTGTGTGTGTGTGTGTGCAGAAATGCTCAATTTCCCTAGATTTCAGCACCATCTAAATTTGAAGAACTGGGTGGAAGGAACAAAGGAAACACCCTTTTCTGCAGTTTCAAGAAAAAAATTAATTTGAAGCTATGAAAATCTTCCAGTAGTTTCCAAAATAGGAATGAATCCAGCTAGTGCTTGCATTTTCAAGGCAGCGATTGCTGCATTTCTCACCACAAAGAACAGAAAAGACCCAAAATACAGCAGAGGCTTTAGTGAACTATGGGTTTCATTGCACTTTCCCAGGCTCATTAGTTCAGCTAACGGCTTCTGCTTGTTAAGAGGCTCTGTGGGTAGCAGCAGCAGCAGTCAGTGATGCTAAGGCAGAGGTACCAGCAGAGACCACAGTTCAGGCTGTCTCTCGGGCTGGAGATGACACTGTAAACCCTGCTTAGGGAATGTTCCATTTATTTTCATTTTATTCACATTTTATTAAGATTTTTTTTCACACTCAGGCCAACTTCACACCTCTCAGGCTTGCATTTTGTACCTCAAAGGAAACTGAAGAATTATCAGTCATACACTGGTTTTACTTACGTCCCTTTAACCCCCCATATAGGCAAGGTCATATAGCTGTGATGGGGAAAAAGATACCCTTCATGTTAGCATCCCTCTGTGGAAGATTTTTCATTTGCTACTATATATAGTCATTTTGAGCAATAATAGAAACTGAAATCTCATCTCCTGGAATACAGTGGCTTAAACGTTTGAAATGATTTTGCTTTAGGGTGCTGTTAGCACTTCTGTGCTTTTTTTTTCTCCCTGTCCCAATCCAGTATCCATTTCTTGCTGTACCACATAATGAAGTGTATTTTTGATGGGTATACAGTCAAATGGCAAAATCTTCAGATTCAATAATGAGAGCAACAACTGATTCATAGCTTTATAGAGACATGCATTACCTTTGCTCTCCCACTGAACATGAAATCCAGTTGATTAAAAGAGAGGGCTTTAGTAAGGTCCAAGTGTGATGTAAGGTTAAGCTGTGTTGAGGATGTAGCAAAGCCACCTATACACTCTGTACTGCAGTTAAAAGCTGTCCTTAGAGAATTAGAGTCCCAGAAGTAAAATCACTAGAGAAAGGGACTTGATCAGATTTTCCAGAACTGGATCAGTGAGCAACCCAAGCAAGCCTCTTCTTTGAGAGTGTAAGGGGAGAAATGTTTTGCCATCTCCAGACAGTATAAGCACCAGTGTCTAGGGAATTTGTTTCTGTAACAATAGTCCTTGTCCTTCCTTGTGCATTTGTGTCAGAGACAGAGAGCACAGATTTTCTGCCTTCTTTGAGCTCTTTGTGTAAGCCCAGATAGGGGTTGCAAAGCAGATATGACATCACATATTTAAAAAAAACACATTTCCACATACCTTCTCCATGTTCATGGCACTAGCTGGCATGGAGAAATTAAGGCTGCCTCTCCTCATGTAGAGGTTACTGCAAGTACCCTGTACTACAAGAACTCCATGTTCTCCCCAGGTAACAGCTTCTGGCTGACAAGATGTCACAGTTTGGCGGATAGTGTCACAGTTTCACCTCAGTTTGTATCAAGAAAAATAGCTATGCATGACACAGCAAGAGAGGAGAACACAAGTGTACCGCTTAGACAAAAAGCTTTTCATGTGAAAACAATGACAGTGGACAACCCTCAGCTTATTTTACAATACAGTATTCTCTTACCAACTTCTTCCCCCCAAAACCAAGACAAATGGTGGTGCTACAGGCTGCACCATATAATCAGAACTTGCCAGTTTGCTGTTCTTCGCTGTCTGTGGCTATTGCCTTTTCTCAATCCTGAGAGAATACAGATGATCCACCAGCCAGATTGCCAGGACAAGTCATTCAAGAAATTGGATCCGTTCCTTTCACTGCCAATGGAACCTGGAACGAATCACGTAGACCAAACTTGGATGTGATGATAGGAGTCCAGACAGTTCTAAATACCTCATTAGCCATCACTGCATCACTGGGACCCTCACTGTAAACAAAAATACCTCTCTGTGCTACAGTGTCCAGTTTGTAACATGGGCATAAAGACATTTCCTACCTCATACATATATTTTGGAATTTAATATATTAAAGATGCAAATTGTGATATAATTCCCTACAGCAGCTTTGTGGAGCAAAGGTGAGATAAAATCAACACCATTTGGTTTGACATCTATACACAACTCTCATAGCATATGTAAAAAGCATTATAGCACTAATGAGTCAAAAGCCTATACACCCTCAACAAGTGGAAAGCAATCTTTATAATTTTTGTGTGCATGTGTCTATAATTTCTGAAAATATTGCATAAACCCAAACCCAGAAATAAGACTTATAATATATAACTTACATATTCCCTTTTTCTTCCCTTTTACTTCCTTGATCAGCCACAGAAAAATAACTTGTCTGTTCACTTTGCTGTGTTTTTGTAAGCGGATGTGTTGTATGAAAAAAATTATGTTGAGCCAAAAAACCTGATAATTTCACATGCTGTTTTCAGAATGGAAAGGGACATGACCAGTCTGATCTCCCACTGCACTGAATTTCATAGCACTTGTTTACCTCTCTGAGGTATTTGCTACTCACTTGCCTGAGCTTACTTTGTGGCTGACAGTTTCAATTTTAAAGCTGGAAATTCCTCTTGGGAAAAGTCTCCATTGAGACTTTAAATATCAAGATAAATACCTTGAAATGGACTGTATTGTTAATATTTGGAGGAGTGTACAGAGCAGAACACTGGGGTAGCTTTAGGGGAGAGAGGGTTGAGACCAAAGGGATTTCTGTCCTTAAAACTATTCAGACTATTTTCAGAGTGTGATACTTCATTCCTAGGTGTAAAGAACTCATCTAATTAGCTCTCAAGGTCAGGAAAGTATGTGTCAGTGTGTCCTACTCTGTACTGGCAAGGATAACAGACAGCCTTGAGTTTTGGCTTTCATTTATTGCTTTTGTTGTTGTGGGGGGGGATGGGTTCATGATGGTTTGTTTCAAATTTCTATGATATCCTGGAAGGACTAAGGATTACAAAGTAATGGCGGGACAGAACATGGTAGTAAACAAGTTTTCTTTTTATGTTTTACTAGTCAACATTCAGTAACAATGTGGGTTGACCTAATGTGCAAATACACGCACAGAGCATATATAGACAGATAGAAACTCATGAATTTTCTGCCCTTAAATACTGGCATACACACCAGTTCTATCCCAAAGTCTGATCACAAAAAAATTGTTGCTGAGATCAGCCTAAAAACCAAAAATCTTTGCTACTTTAGCATCAGTGTTCATATACTCACATGAACAACCACATGCCAACCCTAAAGCAAGTGTATTGTTGAACTACAGATAATAAATCCTGATGAGAAAAAAGATATCTTAGAAAGGGCTGTCATATTACACAGATAAAAGCTAGATCCCATCTTCTAATCCCAAAATGAAGGCAGGATATATATATATATGTCCAGTATACTGTGTACATACAGCCTTAACTATATTGTTGACATAATGAAAACCATGTGAGAAGAGGTTAAACCTCTGAAATGTGCCTCCAAATGATCATGTTTTAAAAAAGGATAATATTTTGCTGCAACTGATTTTCTACCAATTGGAGTTCTCATTTCCAAAATGAAAAATCATCCTCAATACACAAACTGTTATTAGTTAAATTAATAAAAAAAAAAAATAATCCTGGAAACAAGGAACTTTATTTTCTGGGATTTTTTGGTACTACAGCCACTTGTTCTTTAGGAATAAATCGGTCTCTAAGCTGGATATGCCTGTGAAAGGCAACTATTACCCACTCACTTTATCAACTTGTACTTTTACTGCAGATGATCAATAGTTTGATAGTGACTGCAGCTACTTACACCACACTTATCTTAAGTTTCTCATCTGCATGGCACCATTTGCAAGGTGAAATAATGAACTACTAGGTGTAATTAGCTTTTAAATTAACTTATGTAAAATTGTCAATTCTTATTTCATAAAGCTACCACCCATCTCAGGAAATGGAATAGAATGAACTCACCCTCTAAATATGAATGACTGTAATTGTTATCTTGAACTCATGAAGTTCTAGTAAGTTATTTGCAGTGGGATACAGTTCTTAAATAAAATTTCCCTTGGAGTATCTGAAGTTTGCAAGCAAACAAATAATTGTCACAATCGCATCTCTGCTTTGACAGAACTGCAAGAGCAAATGGGGTCAAATTCTGCCTTAGCCAAAATCTCCTTTCCATTCTGTAGATGTTCTGCCTCTTTTCATATTTTTGATGGACAGTGATCCTAGCTTTCAAGAAGGAACAGCACTTGTATTTATAACCTTGATATCTTTTGAGGATCACAGGTGTTCTGATGAATAAACTGAAAAAATCAGAACCAAAGTAATTCAAACTTTGTCTCAGAGAAAAATTAAGTGAAAACAAAGTAAAATACTTATTAATTATCACATTTACAATGTAAAAGTAAAAAAAAAATCTTACTAAGGAAAAATTTTCCTACACTGAATTAGGAGTCACTCATGTTTTAGCTACAGAGGTCATATGCTCTATGACAATAAAGGCTTAAGGAAATATTAGTGCAGGTGGGCAGGACGCGATGTGCGCTTTTAAACCTGTGACAAAAAGGTCCCAACTGTCACAAGGAGCCTGCTCTTCTAACCCACCTGGCTGGTGTTTAGTAAACGGGAACTGTCATTTTCTGAGGATTTTCCTGTGAGATTTTTTCAGGGAGGAAAAGTAGTCCAAACAATTGTAAAGGAGATCCCAACCTGCAGAGATCTTCTGAAAGCTCAATGAAAATATAAACAGTCCTGATTTTTCAGAGCTTTTAAGAATGAAGATGATGAACTACTGAATACAAGATTTGAAGGGAAGCATTGATTTTTATCTGTTGATGTCTCCAGACACAAATTAGATTTTTTTTTTTATCAGAATGCCTTTTAGTCTGACAATTTAGTGAATTAAATTTCTCTTTTATTCCTCTTAAAGTTTTCTTTTATTCCAGGTGTTAGGCTAGATACAGCATCCGTTTTTTACTGGTTTGCTATATCTAGCACCTAAGAAATCTAAGGATTTCTACAAGCAGAATAACCCATGACTGCTTCAAAGATGCTTCACCTTTCATCATTCAGACAGCACTATCTGTGCAACTATCAGCATTAGCACTGATGCAATGCAGTAATTTCTTAATGCACAAAAAACTGAACTATCATTAAAACTATTCACATGTCTATAGACAAGTGATTGACAATCAGATTTCACCAGCTGAAACACCTGGCTGATTCTTGTATGCAGAGATCAAGTAAGATGTCCTGGAAATGCAGGTTAAGAATAGGAAGTTGACTTTTGGAAGGTGCTGACCAAGAGTGAACAGCAGCAACTGATACTAAAGCTCTGAGTCTTTACATTTTCTGGTAATCAGAAGATTCTCTACTTAAGGCAAGGGAATCTGAGATTTTTTATTTTTATTTTTTCCTCTTAACAGATCGTTGAAATGAAAATTTTCATTTTACTGTGTTTATTTTTATCTGACAGTGTAGCAGCAGGAACTCAGGGAATCAGCATATTACTTTTCTTTTTACATGTTACTTTTAAAGTGCAAGTTCCTTGGGATCTGATGATATTAAAAAAGCATAGAGGGAAAGGAGTCAATGGGACAAGTGACAGAGATCTTTACTGATGGTGACAAGTTTATCTTGTACATAAAAATGGTTAGAAAGTTCTCAGTCACCTGAAAGAGCTCAAATCAGCATTTGGTAGCTGTAATCCCAACAGACACACACTACTATATTCTGGTATCAGGAGGAACAATATTATGAAAAAAAGAGTCAGAAAGAAAATGCTGGACTATTGATTAGTGACAGTTCAATGTAAACTCAGTTCATTAAGTAAAAAAACATTCTCAATTCCAATGAGTTTGTTAACTTCTGATATAGTAGGCAAATAGATTACTTGTCACTGCTGGAGCACTACAAAAAATCTTCATGAACAGACTTATATTACATTGATAGGTCTCAGCTATCTTCCCTTTGAGTGCTAAATTTCATTTTTTTTTGTCCCAGGTAACATATAAGAAAAAATTTCACATTTCAATAAAATATAAATGTTTTGTATTTGTATTTGTATTTGTACTCAGAGTACTGAGTGGGCTGAAACTGATGCTTTCTTTAGTTAAGCCACCACCAGTCATTCAAGCACTGGATACTTCTGCCTTTTCCTGCCTGTGCTAATGGATATGGATGCAGTAGGTTCACAAAGGTTTCATACAGGCAAGAATTGAGTCCTTGCTCCAATTCTGTATGGCCACTTCTTGATTTGGATGCAAGTTCAACTTCCTTTTTTATGTGTTAATGTTACGTTTTTGGGTTTGGGTTTTGTTTTGTTTTGTTAAGTTGCCATTTCAAAATTAACATTCCTGAAATATCTTTGTTTATTACAGTACAAGTTGGGACCTTGCGTATGTATGGTAACCTCCTTCTAGCACTTAAGTTTAGCTGATATTATTAAATTCACCTTCTGCTTTCAATGTTGTTGATCTTAAAAGATGTTGACTATCACTAATGTTATACACCAGCAAGAGAATTGCCTAAGCAGTTCTGCAGAGAATCCACCCAAAGAACTGGATGAGGAATTTGCTTTTTGTGCTTGGTAAATCCTATTTTCTCCCACACCTGATTCACCAAGTATGTTGCTCAGTTGGAGGGATTTCTGCTTCTTTGTGCTGTCATCTCAGCTCATTTAGCAGAGATTGTGGAGTTCCTCTCCCAACTTTGAAGACCGGGGCATCAAAGCAAATGAACAAATGTTCTTCAGTCCTTTCAAGTATTCAAGACTTCTCAGGTTTGATCACATGGTTTCAATTGGTTGAGGGGCTGTGTGTAAAACAATCAAGATGTAGCTGTGTTTTTACTTTCTACAGGTGTATATGAATACCCAAAATATAGAAAACAATTCTCTTACTTCATACACAATATTACTTTTTTGCCAGTGGCCAGTCATGAATTCCTGATTTTCCAGGGAAATCCCAAAGGCTTTGTTTCATGGATAGGGGTTGCAATACAAGATTCTACAAAGGTAATAGCCTTATCTAGAAGACAAAAGAGACAAAGACAGAGCTAAACTTTAAAAAAGATTTCTCTTTATTTTTTTATGGCATGGAGTACACGGGCAGATTTATGGTACTTATGTATAAATCCAAGAAATCTCTTTTTTATCTGTGTGTAGATGAGAAATCTGAAGTGATTTCTACTGACAGTAATTCCATCCAAATCTAAATTAATTAGAGATGAAAAATAAGCAGCACCCAAAACATTTCAAAAAAGTTATCCTCAAAAGTATGTGTACACTGGCTTTTTAACAAGAAGCTTAAAATATAGATCTTTCATAGGAACATCAATAGGTGTTTCTCCAGTTCTAATAAATAAGTCATCAAACATTTATAACAACATAGTGGGTTACAGTTCACTGTTCAGAGACAGTAATAGCCTAAACAAGAACAAACATGTACACTAAAAGGGGGACCTATTTGGCTATTCAAGTGACTCATTGTGTGAAATGTCTGCGGTCTGGGAGTAAAATGGTTCTAATTCATAGAATCACAGAATGGTTAGAGTTGGAAGGGACATTAAACGTTGCTGAGTTCCCATCCCCTTGCCAAGGGCAGGGACACCTCCCACTACACCAGGTTGCTCAAAGCCCCATCCAGCCTGGCCTTAAACACTCCCAGGGATGGGGCATCCACAATGTCTCCGGGCAACCTATTCCAGTGTCTCACAACCCCCGCAGAAAAGAATTTCTTCTAAAACTCCCCTCTTCCAGTTTAAAACCATTACCCCTTGTCCTATCACTACACTTCCTGACAAAGGGTCCCTCTCCAGCTCTCCTGTAGGCTCCCTTCAGATACTGGAAGGCTGCTATAAGGTCTCCCTGGAGCTTTCTCTTCTCCAGGCTGAACAGCCCCAACTCTCTCAGCCTGTCTTCATAGGAGAGGGGCTCCATCCCTCTAATTATCTTTGTGGCCCTCTGCTAGACCTGTTCCAACAGTTCTATGTCCTTTCTATGTTGAGAACTCCAGTTCAACAGTACTGGAACAGGACTCCAGGTGGGGTCTCACTAGTGCAGAATAAAGGGGAAGAATCAACTCCCACGACCTGCTGGTCGAGCTTCTTTTGATGCAGCTGAGGATACAATTGGCTTTCTGGACTGCCAGCGTGCACTGCTGGCTCATGTTGAGCTTCTCATCCATGACCACATCCATGATCTGCATTCTAATATTCTAGATGTCCTACTGTGTATACTGCTGATTGGAATTCTAGATTAGAGCTTATGACATCTAATATCAGCAGTAGAGATGTTTAATCTTAGTGGTATTATTTAAAAAAAAAAAAAAAACAACCTCCATGTACATTTTACTTAAACTATCCTTTGAAATTCTTTATCCTTTCTGTGGACATTTTCAGTTTCTGAAAGACAAAAATAGTTACACTGAGCTTTAGGAAATCTGAGGTCCTGAGCACATATTTCTGCTTGGAGTTCCAACTTTTCCTTCTATAACTTTATGGTTCATTGGGGAATGTGTGGCATGTCAGGTTGTTCAAACGCCCCACCATTTGAAGTAAGCAGATTAGTAAATGTTTAAACTGTAATGCATGACTTCATAAATAAAACATCCCAAAGTGTTTAAAAGGATTGTTATTCAGGACTCACAAGTTGTTCCCTCCACTTGGATTGTGTCCTAAAAGATCAGACTCTTAGCACTCAATTGTCTTCAGCACTTTTGCTAAAAATCATATACTCAGGGTTGTCTAAACAGGGAATAGACTGCACAGTAGTCCACCATGTAAATGAGACTCTTTCTGTGGTAGGGAATGCTGAGTGAAAATGGGATGAGCTGTCTTGCTTTGAGTAGGATGAATAGTCATCCCAGGGGTTAGTTTGGAGCAGCTTCTGTACTGTAAACCCTCACTCCACCATTCTGCAATTTCACTGCCTCTTGTTCACAAGACCTCTGTAGGACACTGTCAATGTGAAATGCAAGATACCGTTTTCAGCCATGAGTACATTGGATTGTAGATGGCTGTGTTTGTCTTAGAAACATAACCTCTTTAACTGAAGTGGTGGCTTATAAAGAGTTGCATCCACAGATGGCAGACAGCCTGGGGGAAGTCAGAAGCACTCAGAAAGAAAGAGTCCATGGTGATGAGCATAGTGTGAAAACCTAAATGAAGGAGAAAACCAAAATCAACAAGTATAAGGGATGAAAGAAAACCCAGCTAAGATGTGTACAGGACAGTAATGGTTGAAATGTCTGCTAGAATAAAACATTCCTCACATGGAAGATACAGGCTGACATAGAACTTGCCACCTTATCCCAAAGCACACAGAAGGAATTACTATTTTTCTTTATCTAACAATGTTCACAGATTTTATGTAGCAAGAACTACTATCAGCACCAAAAAATATGTCCTAGATTGCATAATACATAGACTCTTTAGAAGACTATTGATGGTAGGACTCTATCATTCATGCCTACATATTTGTATACAGTGAAAGAACATGATGATCTTGAAGAGCTGAAATGTTCATTTATTTACCATAAGCGATATAATTCCTGAATAGATATAAGGAATTAAAATTTTGCAATGTACTCCATCATTAAGATAATTGTATACAATCTTACTATAGTTGGGATATCTAAATAAAGTATGTTACAGATTTAACTTCAGTCTGGAACCATGGATCATATATAGAATACTTAAATCCCAAATTTCAAGAGGACTATACACTATTTAAGTCTAAGATTTTGTGTCTAAAATTTAGTAAAAATAATAATTTCTAACATGTACTGTAAATTTAGGAACAATATTTTTAACTTTAGTTAAATATCTACCTCCATTTTTTTTTTAAATCCTGTGTTATCTCAAAAGTACCTATTATCTATAAATTACACTTGTGCACATTCCATGTAAATATTATTGTACCTATGATAAAGTAAGAATTTATATCTTTGCTTAAATTAAGTGTGCACACTTTGCTGATTTCTTAGCAGGGCACTTACATACCAAATAAGTCATAAAATCTAAGCAGAGCTTTCTAATCCCATGTTAGGAGACTGTACGGTACTTTCCTCACAGCAAAGAGACAAACATATGCCCTTTTCTTCAGAAGATATCTACCTGATTGCCAGGGTCACACAAAAACATGGACAACAATAAGACAGCAAAGTAAACTCCGAACAAGGCCAAACAACTTCTGTTTTCTATTTTTGATATTTCTTATGTCTCAGATGATCCAGGACATTGATTACAGGACTCTTTTCTCACTCCAAATTGTTTAAAACAATGCCTGACTAGATGAAAACACAACTGGCACATTCCCTGAGTCACACAGTAAACTGAAGATAGAGACAGACATCTTTTCTTGCATGTAATCTGCAAACATCACATTTTTGCTGTTAGGTAACTGGATACTATTCTATAGCATGAATTCCTGATACTGGCAACACCAAGCCTTAGCCTACATCTTCATAAAACTGCAATGCTTTTTAAAACCAGTATGTTTTTCTGCATATAGTGATTGCATAACTACACACTGTGCCTTGTCTAACTCCTTTTTGAATGTTTACCATCTGTGACCAGAATTTTGTCTTGAATTTAATCTCTGCTGTAGCATGAGTAGCTTCGAGCAACCCCAGGGATGCCTGAGCTGGTGCTCAGCAGCACTTCCCACTGCAACAAGTTTCTTCCAGCACAAAGACAACACAAAGACACAAGGAGTTCCCTCCCTACCACCCACACCAGCTCTTGGCCCGTGTGTAAAGCAGGAATCAGTGTCATGACTGGCTACAAATTACTGGGACCTTAAATAACCCACATGATACAGAACTGCCTTCAGGCTCTTTCTACTATTCTGGGGATCAAAGAAGCACAATATTGCTCAAGGCTATATTTTAAATGCTATTTAGATGCTATAAGATTCAAGTGGGTGCTTAGTGAGACTGATAAATGTGCCTAAGCATCTGATGTCCATTAGTCTCCTGATTTTCATCTATAAACCTACGCACTTTTGTAAATTTCCCCTTATAAATCTATTTGCGTATGAGGGTATAAGTGGGTGTATGTATATATCGTCACTCATGTAGCTACTCTCCTGAAGCTCTACTGTTCACTGCTCAGCTATTTCTGAAAACACAAGCCCTTTCTGTCTTTCAAGCAAGTGAAATCGTGAGCAACTATGAAAACTAAGTGATGCCCATTATGTCCAGCCAAACAGTCAAAGAGTTAACAAGCTAAGAAACACTTGTCAACAAAAGACCTGAATTTGTTTGTTTAAGCTGGCAGCCATAATGGACATTTCTGAACCTGATGCTGAAGGCAACCATCTTGCTGAAATGTGATGTCGTGTATGACAGGAATGGTGTGACAGACTTGCAGAGGGGAATATTAACCTGACAGTTTACCACTAGTGGCAAATTTAAGAGAGAGAAGAAAGATATTAATATTGAATATTTACAAAGCATTCACTTGCTTAACTGTTTGTTCTTTTGAGTGTGATTCCAGTACTAAACCACAGTTTAGGAATGCTTTCAGTGTGTCATCAAAATAAAGGAAAAGTGCCAGATCTCATTGATAAGTCCCTGAGCCACCTAGTCCCTTGTGTTAAGAGATTAAATGAGAGGAGCAGTTTCATCTGAACTTCAGATCTAGGCAGCTCTATTTTGCAATTTTGGATAAGTACACCCATCACTTTATTGAGTTATGAATTGCTTTTCCACGTTGTTTAAACAACATGGGGAGCAGATTTACACTATTCCCTTATGTTCCAATCAAAGTCAACTTCAGTTCTTCCTTGCTCATTTTGTATTTATGCACTGCGTTTCTGCAAGCAACGCACAATGTATTCCTGGGTATTTGACTGTATTACATTTAATTTGTCATGTACAGTGCTAGACCAGTCAGGAACAATTACACAAAATGGTGCTGTAACACTTGGTGGAAACAGTGTGTCTTTGAACCTAACAGTTACATTGGTGATAACGTAAATTATATGTCATATACGCAACACTGGCTATTTGTCAAGCCTTGGTGCTTAGGTGCCTCTATTAGGATTAATATGTTTCAAGAAAGCCACAGCACTGCAGCAATTAATCAAGTTTCCATAATTAAGGTAACCTTGATTTAAGCAAATTATCCTTAAAGCTCTCAAGAATCAATGGTTTAGACAAAACTGCTAAGTCAGTAACTCTGTGGTCTACAAATGGATTCTTAGAGTTGATATTTGGAATAATTTCCACATGTGAGTACTCCCCTCGATACCTTTAAAATTCAAATCTACTTATTAGTCCATACAACTGTTCTGCCAATGATAGCCCTGGGAGCCACCTTCCAGCTGATGAGGACTTCTCAGGGCCTAAGCTGCAGTCACAGTAACCTATGGCCACTGCACAATTGGCTATAGAATGCACTTCAATGCAGTACCGCTACCTCCTCCTGAAGTATTTACTGAAAAAACACCTATGTGACTGATTGTAAAGTCAGGAAAGTCAACAGCAAACTTCTAATGGATTTCAACAAGAATAAAATTAGGTGATACACAGCCATCCTATGGGTTGAATTAATGAAAGCGTTGTCCATCTCTGGAGCCTCTTATACATGCAGAAGAGCAAGAAATGTTTAAACTTGAAAACTTTCAGTTAAAAAATCAGGAAAATATTTTATGTTAATTAATTAATGATGTGAAATGGGATGAACAAGAGAACTTACCATCATTATCTTCCAATGGAAAAACAAATGGAAAATGAGAACTGGAGAACTGATTTAATCAGATTGTACTGCATCTACTTGGTAAATCTCAAAGAAAACCAAACAAACAAAACCCCCCCAAAAACCCCGTCAAAAAACAGGAACAGGAGAAAGAAACACTAACTGCCTTGAAGAGATGTGGTAGAACAAGGGTGTGGGGAAGCAACAGTTCAAACACTTTTACAGAGAGCGCTTCAAAAAATTTTCCACAAAAACTGAGTTAAGAGCTGCATGGAAAAAATAAATGAGTCCCAAATTCCTTACTATTCACACTCACTGAACTCCAAAGAGTTCAAAAAAACTTTTTTATTTTTTAACTCCGAAGAGTTCAAAAATAAAACAAAACAGAATTTAATAGCAGAACCTGTGGAAAACAGGATGAAGTGTGAAACATTTCTCTTAAGAGCGACAGCATTGCAAAATTTCTCTTTCTTTCATAGAGATATTTATCAAATGAAAGTGGAAAGGATACAGTCTTAGGGAAATCTGGACACAGTCCATTGAAATAAACGCAATGTCTTATTGATTTCCATAGGCATTGTTTTGGATCCTAGGTATGAAAAGAGACATTTCCTGTGAGGGAAATCAGCAGGCCATGTACACTAGCAGTATAGCTAATAATGCTCTCCCAAGGGGGGGAAACATAATAAAGAAGCTTGCACAAACAGATTCTGATTCAACAATGCTCCTGCCGTGTGCATGACAATCAAAGATAATTGCAAAGAAGATAGGTCACCTTCCATCAAGCCACAATGGGATTCATTGTTAAATTCATGGAGAGATGAAGACTGACGGAGCTGGTGAAAAATTTCTGAGATAGATGCCACCTATCTATAAATAGATACTGAGATTTAAATATGTTTGAGAAACACTGAAAAACTTAAGTAAAACAAAAACAAAACCAAAACCACACATGTATTTTAAGTTTTCCAGAAGATCAGCTGCAACATTTTAACCTTTTTCTTCTGTGGTCCTAGATCTCTGCTGTATTTAAGTGCCAAAGTATTCTTCTGCTCAAATCAAACCCTGTATTTGTCTGTCTAGATGAATCTGCACAGATTATTCTGCCTGTTTGAACTATTTGCCAGGCAAAACAGCAGATTTGAATGACCACAGTACCTCTCGTATATATGAGGCTGGAAAGTAAAACAGGTCAGGACTTCATAAAGAAACAGCATAACCTGGGGTGAGTCAAAGTGGATCTGCCAAAGGTGATCTGATTGGTGTGTGAGCCGAGGTCCATTCTTTCCACAGAATTGTAGATGATGCATATCCTCCTTAATACCTTCAAATGTGAGGTTTGAAATTGTCAGAATTGTACTCAAAAAGCATGAAGTATTCTATTGCATGTAGCTGCTTTGGAACCTCAGGCCTTTCTCCACCTTGAGCAGTTGGTCCCTCTCTACTTGAGTCCCTTTCTCTTCAGTCAGATTATACAACATACCAAGACGTCATTTTATGTATCATCTCAAGACTGAGACACTGAAGCCTGAGAACAGCTAATGAGATTTTGGTAACATCAAATAGAAATGTGAAGCCAAACTCCCAAGGTTTAATCAGAGCTCATGACTTAGGCTTCATTTGGAATCTAATACCAGCTTCTTACTGTATCTTTTGGTTTGTATCTAAATGTAATGTTCATGTCAAAAGAGTAAAAAACAGATGCCTCTTGAATTCAAGTCTGTTAGAAATGGTTTTGCCACATTTGGTATCTAATGCTGTATAATGCATAAAAATAACGTACATGTATTTTGTCAGTTGATTCTAAAATGTATCTCAAAGTACTTTCCAGGAACACCCAAATACAGCATAACAAACTTAATCCTGAAATTGGATTCACAAGGACAAATCTCAAAAAGAAGACTTGGTCTGTCAGAGAATATGAAAAAATCCACCAAGCACTAACAGGCTTAGCTTCATGATCATAAAGTGTCCCTTCTCTTCTGACTGGAGTTTGTCGATATTTTACAAGAGGTGCAGTCAGTCACTGGCATATGACTCTTTTATACATAATGAAAATCAGAGTAAGAAAATATGAAAATGGACATTGGAAAAAAATAAAATACTTCTTTTTGTCTGAGCTCTGCTGTAAATGGAGTATCAATAAAGTAAAACAAATGCATAATGACCATCTCCAATAAGAGGAAAATCTCCCCAGTAGAATAGTGAAATGGCAAAGGGAAAAGGAGATTCTCAGTAAAAGGTGAGAGGCCGAAGCGGAATGGAAGTAGTAAGGAACATATTCTACAAGGTAAAGCTCAGCTACAGTACTGAGAGTTGAATTTATGACTGAACTAAAAAGTCTGCTGAAGGAAAGCTGAAATCGTGACGCTAAAATGAACAACTGCATTGTATAGAGAAGGATCAGCATTCCCTACCACACAGCACTCACTACCACACAAGACCACACTTGCCAGTTTAAAAGCAGATACCCTTTTCCCATGTGAAAACACTACTTTTTGCACTTTTCTTTTTCTAAGAAGACATTATCACATACTGGGATTTGGCAAACAATTTAGCACAATTCTGTCTCAAATTAGATACATTATTTTTAAAACAAGAGATGCATGTATGAGTAGCAATGTCCTATTGCTCTTTATGAGTCATTCACAAAATAATTTTTATATATTAGTAATAAGTGTTTGGGCCTCTAGTGAAAAGGACTTTGTCTTTGGAACCTAGATCAGATAGTTCTTAATTATTTTCTGCATACTTCCCATTTATTTTTTTTTTAATATCAATTAAAGGCAGACTTTGATACATTTGTCTTAATTTCACATACAGAGATAATACCAAGATCATACTGATTGTTCTATTCTTGTTCACCTAGGTAAGAATTTGATTCACTATCTCAGTTATAACGCTGAAATAAGAGCACATGTTCAACTCTTAGTGCCACTATTTTACAAAACTTCACAGTGCCAAACTCTTCCAACAGTCTGTGTACTGAGTTTATCTAAATTTCAGGCCCCAGGAAACAAAGAGCTCCAACACCATAGAGACCAGAATTCATCAATGCCAAGTGAATTAAGGGGTTACTTTGGAGCAACGTATAGACACTGTTGACTTGAGCAAGCTGTGAATATGGGAGTCAGGATATCAATTTCTTCCTAGAGTGAGATCAAGAATGCCATTTTGAATTAATTATGACGTACTATACTAATGGAGAATTTTCCAATGGGAAGAAAATCTTAATCCCCTCTCTGTCACTTCTCTAGCATCAGGGAAAGCAGTTTGATACAGCCCAGATTTGCTGATAGGCATGTGGCAAAAAACAGAACTGCTGAGATTTTAACCCAGTCTGTCTAGCCCTTCGACATTCTGCAACCTTGATATCTACAATCCATTAGTCCTGTCATACCTAGAGGACTCAATATGAATCTGAATTTCTTCATTCATATCAGTGGCGTGTTAACCTTGGTAATGTTAATCTAAAGTTAATGTTGTTACCTGCAAGCATTCTGTTACTGCCAAACAGAATAATAAAAAAAATGGAGAGTCTTACACAGGGAGCTTCAGCATCCTCTTATGAAATGACCTTGGCTTTCAAGTGATGTTTTATTTGCAGATACAGTGTAGCATGAACACCTATTACTACAGTGTAGAGTTAATGTTTACTGCTAGTATAGACTTAACACCTACTACTTTAATTTTTATGCTAAAATGATCCCCATCGTATGGTTTTAATGATGTATCTGAAGGCTGTTCTTTTTCTAAAATTATATACGCTTTATGTTTCAGATATTCTTTGGCTTGTAAAAGGAAAAATAAAATAATAAAAAGGCTATTTTGAAAGTTAAATATTTTGTTTTCACACCTTTGATTAAAAAAGAGAAAAAGAAATAAAAGACATCCTACCAAAATTTTCATCATTTTCTATGCATTCTGTCTAGAAATAAAGCAAGAACACCTTTCTGCATGCAATTCTGGCACTTCTTTCTTCAGTTTCAGTGACTGCTAAGGAAAACCGAGGTGAGTAAAAATGAATAAAACATGGAAACGATACTTAGGATTTTCCTGATTTCAGAGTAAGTTGTGTGTAACTTCTGGCCAAACATTTCTCCTTCCTCCAATCTAACTCTTTCTAGCTTTTATTCCTATTTCTGGATAATGTCCTATAATTAATTTTGAATGATTTTATTAACAAAAAAATAACAATGAAACCCCTGAAAATAATTTTGAAAACAGAGATTATATATTTAAACATTACGAAGATGATCAGAGGGATGGAGCACCTCTCCTATGAAGACAGGCTGAGAGAAGAGAAGGCTCCAGGGAGACCTTATAGCAGCTTTCTAGTATCTGAAGGGAGCGTACAGGAGAGCTAGAGAGGGACTCTTTGTCAGATAGTGTAGTGATAGGACAAGGGGTAATGGTTTTAAATTGGAAGAGAGGAGATTTAGATTAGATACTAGAAAGAAATTCTTTCCTGTGAGGGTGGTGAGGCACTGGAACAGGTTGCCCGGGGAAGTTGTGGATGCCCATCCCTGGGAGTGTTTAAGGCCAGGCTGGATGTGGCTTTGAGCAACCTGGTTTAGTGGGAGGTGTCCCTGCCCATGGCAAGGGGATGGGAACTCAGCAATGTTTAAGGTCCCTTTCAACTCTAACCATTCTAGAATTCTATAATTCTGTGATTAGCCTGAAAGGAGTATCAGTTTAACATCTCTCAATTCCTACCCGTGATGAATAAGTGGCCAGCAAATAAGTTCCCATTTAATTTATCATTTGTAAAATATATACTCCTACAAATTACTTCAAAAAAATTCTCATTATTTAACATTTCCCACAGGCGCTGAGATTAGATTTGTTGAAAGGTAAAAGGAAACACTAAAACTCTCAGGTTTCTTTGTGAAAGCTTTGATAAAAAGCTATGAACTGTATTAAAGTGAAAATCCATATTAATTAAAGGGAAATGCAAGAGACAGGGCAAAGTTCCAGCACACCAACAGAAGTGACAAATTTTAACAGAATTTGTGTCACCACATAAGTGTCTGCTTATGTGTATATAGGTTAATTACTAAGTACAAAAAGATATGTACTTTGAATAATAAAGTATCAGAGCAGAGAACTGAATATCTTAGTTAACTTCCCTTCAGAAAAGGCAACTATAATGACACCTTGTGCTAATTCAGATATCACACAGTTGCATGAAAAGCCTCTACAGTAACTATATAATGTAGAACAAATTTATTAGATGTACTGCTTGATTTTCTTCATAGGCTATAGCATTGACTAGATGGTGGCCCATCACTAGTCTAAGCCTGGCACATTTTGTTGGCTTTAAGTAATTTACTGTGACGTACAGCCCACTGAAGGTCAGCTGGTATTAACAAAATTGTTACAATGAGTTATGACAATTAAAATACAAATTCAGTAAAAGCTCCTATTTCACAAGATAACCACGAGAACCTCTTTATTTGTTTTGAATATAGATGCTTTTGCTGCCAATGGAAGGAACGGGCTGCCAAGAGTTCTCCATTGAGAAATTCCTCATTAAGGGAGGAACGAGGGACTTGTGCTAAGGTATTGCTGGGCCTAGCAATACCATTCCTCTCTAATTAGGGTTTGGTTTTGCTTAGGGTTTGGTTTGAGAGAGTAACAGCCTAGAGCTCTAGTGGGAGTAGAGCTGTAAAGGGGCTTCCTAGGGAAGGGGTAGATTGCAAAAAGATTTGGCCCCTGAGAACTGGTTCATCTAGTAGAAACTGGCAACTAGTTGCTGTGAATCTTCTTTACCTTCTGATTCTTCCTGCAGCACATCTTAAAGTTATCTGCCAGAGTTTATACTCAAGAGAACATTTGTTACAGGGTACACAATTAGCTTACCTTGCAGTACTTCATCACCTTCTAATACTCTTAAATACTGTGTTCACTCCTTCCATGTTTCTCTGCAAGATTTCTTTTCCATGCAGTTACAGTATCAAGGGTTGTTTTGATTTCTTCTCTGGAAAAGGAAAACATAACTGACGATTCCTCATAACAACCTGTGAAAACAATTACTTTTTTTAGCCTAGATCTAGACCTCAGGAACATGCATTGTTCACCTTGTCAGTGCTTAATAACCTAGGAGGACATACTTAATACACACAGCAAGACAGGTCAGATGTGGAAACTTGGAAAGCAGTATGAAAAGGAAAGCTGCAGCAGGGAAGTATTCAAGGAGACAAAGTTGCTGAGAAGGGAACTTTAGTGTGGCAGTAGTTTGCTCTCAGTAAAAATACGGAGAAAGTTCTTTTTGGATCTTTCTGCTACTACCTGCAGTAGAGCAGGCCCCCTAATGTGTAAAGGCCATGAGAAACAAGGTAACTAAATCTCCTCAAGCTAAAAGAGTAGGTTTCCACAAAAGTCTAGGCATCCCCAACATAGCTGCAAAATTGATACTTGATGGCCAAAATCCACTGCAAAAAAGAATGTGGGAACTCAGACTGAGCTCCCATGGGAACACACGGCTGTGCAGGCCTCCGGCTGCAGCGGATGCCTAAACCTGGCACTGGTATCCAAGGGAGCCAGACACGTCGCCTGTGTGCAGAGTGATCAAATAAACTATCTGCTCAGACAGATGGTCGAACTGAGGGAAGAGGTAGAAAGGTTAAGAGGTATCAGAGACTGCAAAAGTGAAATAGATTGATGGAGCCATACCCTGAGGCAAAGGCTGTGGGTAGAAGTTCTGCTTGAAGTGGATGATCCGCTTCCCTCCTGCCACCAGGCAGAAGAAAATAACTTAAGGGACAAAGGAGAATGGAGACAGGTCCCTCCTTGGAGGAGCAAGCCAAACTTCTCCTGCCCCCACTCTCCTTTCTGGTTGCCCTTGAACAATATGGCTTTTGGAAACTGAGGTCCAGGTAAATGAGAAGAAGAAGATCCATTGAGTGAGTTGCCCAGGGCTAGTCATTCACCCTATGCCTTAGGACTTCCTCAATTATGAAAAAAAGAAAGATAATTGTGTTGGGTGATTCCTTTTTGAGGGGAAGAAAGGGCCCCATTTGTAGACTATACCCATCACACAGGGAAGTTAGCTGCCCCCCTGGGGCCAGGATTAAGGATATACAGAGAAATCCTTGTGTTGATGATAACTTCCTTGTTAAAATGCTTGAGGAACCAATGAGGAATGGAGCCATGCTGGATCCTGTCCTTACCAACAGGGAGAGGCTGGTGAGAGATGTCAAGTTGAAGGTTAGCCTTGGTTGTAGTGACCATGAAATGGTAGAATTCAATATCCTTAGGGTAGTGAGGAGGCTGTGCAGCTAACTCCTAACCCTGGACTTCAGGAAAGCAGACTTTGGATTCCTGAGAGATCTGATTGGCAGGGTAAAAGAGCTGGAGGGGAGAGGGGCCCATGAAAGCTGGTTAGTGCTCAAGGATCTTCAAAGCTCATATATCCCCAAAAGAAGTCATTCGGGCGAAATAGCCAGAAGGCCTGTGTGGATAAATAAGGGAGTGTTAGACAAGCTTAGCATCAAAAAAGGAGGCCTATAGAGGGTGAAAGTAAAGNATGTCAAGTTGAAGGTTAGCCTTGGTTGTAGTGACCATGAAATGGTAGAATTCAATATCCTTAGGGTAGTGAGGAGGCTGTGCAGCTAACTCCTAACCCTGGACTTCAGGAAAGCAGACTTTGGATTCCTGAGAGATCTGATTGGCAGGGTAAAAGAGCTGGAGGGGAGAGGGGCCCATGAAAGCTGGTTAGTGCTCAAGGATCTTCAAAGCTCAGGAGAGGTATATCCCCAAAAGAAGTCATTCGGGCGAAATAGCCAGAAGGCCTGTGTGGATAAATAAGGGAGTGTTAGACAAGCTTAGAATCAAAAAAGGAGGCCTATAGAGGGTGGAAGTAAAGACAGGTGGACTGGATGGAACATAGAGAAATTGTACATGCAGCCAGGTACCATGTCAGGCAGTCGAAAGCCCAGAGAGAACTGAATCTGGCCAAGAATATCAAAGACAATAAGAAAAACTTTTATAGATATGTCAGGAAAAAAGGCAAGAATAAGGAGACTGTGGACCCTCTCTGGAAAGAAATGGGAGACCTGGCCACCCACGGTGTGGATAAGCCTGAGGTACTCAATGATTTTTTGCCTCAGTCTTCACCAGCAAGGTCTTTGACTGCACTGCCCAAGTCACAGAAGGCAAAAGCAGGGGCTCTGAAAATGAAGAACTGCCCACTGTGGGTGGAGAGAGGTCATTCTTCTCCTCTACTCAACACTGGTAAGGCACAATGGGAATACTGCATCCAGTTCTAGGCTCCCCAGGTCAAGAGAAACCAGGAACTACTGGAGAGAGTCCAGCATAGAGCAGCCAAGATGATTAAGGCATTGGAGCATCTTCCTTATGGGAGAAAAGGCTGAGAGAACAGGGACTCTTTAGCCTGGTGAAGAGAAGGCTGAGGGGAGACCTTATTAATGCTTGCAGGTGTCTGAAAGGTAAGTTGAAGGAGGATGGTGCCAGACTCTTTTCAGTGTTTCCCAGTGACAGGACAATGGGCACAAGCTGGAATATAGGAAGTTTCATTCAAATATGAGGAAAAACTTCTCTATGGTGAGGGTGGCAGAGCACTGATACAGGCTGCCCAGGGAGGTTGTGGAGTCCCCTTCTCTGGAGACCTTCAAAACCCACCTGGATCCAATCCACAGTAATGTGCTCTGGGCAATCCTGCTTTAGCAGGGGAGTTGAACTAGATAATCTCTAGAGGTGCCTTCCAACTGAAAATTCCATGATTTCATGATTTGCTGTCATGAAAAACTAATGCCAAGAGAAGTATAGTTGTCTGTCTGTTTTCTGGAGAGGAAAAGAGTATGAGTCAGATAAGGCAGCATGAGAGGTACAGCCTAAAAGCCTACAGCTGTGTGTATAGCAGGGAATCAAGAGTGCTCCAGGAATATGTGGATAGTTTTGATGCTATTGGGATTCCCTGAAAAATGGAATTCGATGCTGGGAGCTCTGCCAGAAAGTCCTCGCAGATGATCCAGTGTGTAATGAATTGTTTGACTGGCTTATGAATCAGCAGATGACTGACAAGGAGAATTGTGAAATGGATAATTACATTAGGCTTTGTAATATTAACTAAAAAGCAGGAAAAAAATGAAGCCTGATAGAAGTCATTCATAACTTTTACCACTTGTCATGGAGCATCCATTAAGTGCAATGCCAGAATGTATATAATTTTGCCATAAAGATGATAGAAAGATCAGTGTTAACTGCTACTGTAGAGCAACAATGGTAATTTTTTCTCCACTAAACCTTCTCATAAGCCCCCATCCAATTGATTCCAGCTTGGCACAAAACATTACCCATACAATGGCTCCCAGAGCATCAGTATGGGGACTGCAGTCCTGCTTCGCCACATGGCTTGATGGGATCTACAGATCCTGAAGCATGGAAGCGAAAAGATCTGAGCATCATAGAATCATAGAATGGTTAGAGTTGGAAGGGACCTTGAAGATCATCGAGTTCCAATCCCCCTGCCATGGGCAGAGACACCTCCCACTAGACCAGGTTGCTCAATGAGAAAATCAGAAATGCATGGGCTGTGTATATTAACTTCTGATTCCTTACAAAAAATTGTACTAAAAGCCTAGGTTTGTTCAAGATTGTCCTGCATGCAACAGTAGTAGCTTAGGAACTGAGATTTAACACAGCTTTTGACTAGCAGACAGTGCCTCCACTTGAAGAATAATCATGGATGCACTAATAAAACAAACACCTTGTTCTCAGTCCCAGGGTCTGTTCAAGGAACACAGTCCCTATTGTTGAACAGAAATTAATTATTTTTTTTAAAACAGCCTATGCATAAAGCCTTCTAACATCTTTCAAGTGGCAAAGTCTAGTTACAAAAAAACCCTCCAGCATGTGTTATTAAATAAAATCCAATTGTTAGACTTTTTCCTATCATTCATGTCAACATCATAATTTCCCCCTCCCACCCTATAAGAAAAAGAAATAACTTAGAATTATAGGAAACACCTTAATTCAGCTCCAGTCCATGGTAAAAACATAAATGTCACATTCTTTGATCAGTTTAACCTTCGATTATAGTTAGAAATTTCTGAGCAAACCCATGGCTTTTGAAGCCTGCTTTTCATTATATTTTACTAATTAGAAATATATTTTTACAGGGGAAATAAAAGTAGAATAAAAAACAAATCTCTGACACCGGGAAATGCTAGTGTGAGTGCGAGAAAAGAAAACAAATGCTTAGTGATGCACACAAGTAACTATTTCTGTTTATAGAGGAACAAAAAGGTGTGTCACTATCTGCCTGATCTGTACTGGTTAACATATTTCCATGTCTGTGTGCATTTGTATTTCATGGCCTGCTAAAAATATACTAATTAAAGCTGTTGACCTAGAATGAAGTAAACTGAGCAGTAAATAGACCCTATCTAAATCAGAAATTAAAATGCAGAGTTGCTACACAGGGTTTCTCAACTCAATGAGCATGGTAAAAAATGTAATATGACAAAATATACTTTGTAAATCATCAAGGTAGTCAGATTCGCATGTGTGACCTGTCTGCAGAAGAACAAAATTAAAAAAAAAACCCCAAACCTACACCTCATCCTGCAGAAGTTTTCTCCCAAGCTGTTATACTGATATCTGTAAGATCACCCATGAAAATAATTTATTTTAAGTCTTCGTCCTCTGGAAGAAAATCTAACTGCACTTTCACATTTTACAACCACTACTTTATACCAAGCTTACAGGGAAGCGAATTATGATCTTATGGCAACGTCCAAAAATGGTCAACTGAATGAAATAAAAAATTGCTTTACTGCTAAACACATGTACAGGGAAAAGAAGGTAGCAACAAAAGGTCAGTGATTCATTCAATGTATTACTGCACAGCCGAGTTTAGATAACCAGGATTAAAATAAGAAGTGTTTTATAGGAGAAAAAAGAAATCTAATTTGTAGCCAAGACAGAAGAAATTAACTTATGAGTATGTACTAATGGGGAGGCTGATCACTTAAAGGTAGATGTGATCAATGGCAGGATTTGGGCAAACATTCACAGAGTGGCAGTCCTCAAACAGAAGATATCAGTGGTAGGAGGAAAACAAGCCTCAGCATATGATACGCAACAGTACAAAACACCTTCCATTCCATTGGAATGCATTTAAGAAAGGACAAGAATGCAAACAAGTGGTAGGCCTCCACTGCCTTCAATCAGTTTCAACACCTGGAAGAACCTGAAGAAGAAATTCTGTTAGTCACTGTGTTACCCAGACCAGGCAGCAGGCAAACAGATTAATAAGCAAATGATTTTTGTGATGGGGAAATGCAAAGCAAGAATTACAGGAGCAGTAAGATTAATACTTTCTTGTTAGGTCCTCATATCTCAGATAAAGAACAAAATGAAATGAATATCAAGAGCTTGGAAAGAAAACAGTATCTTGCTAAGGTGAAGTATTGGCAAAGTTAGATGAACTTCTCCAGTCCAATGAGTCAGAAGAAGGGTTTGGCACTGAAGGATCTCCCCTGACTGCAGCACTGACTCTACTAAGAGAAAACATTGTGTATGAAGAGAGCAAGGCCATAAGTGCGTGAGTTTTGTACAGGGGGAATAGCTGTTTACCTCACCAAAGGTGAAAAATAAAATAAAATACACAACCCAGAAAATAATCTTGTGATAAAAGCTGGGTTTGTGGCACCAACTGCACAAAGTAAACATGTCACTCTTTACAGCCAAAGTTAGTACAAATACTAAATAACTGCCTCCTAAGAAATTTNGAAGGGTTTATTATTGCTAAATAATAAAGAAGATATTCTCTTCAATTGATAATCATAAACAAAAAAGAATTACTTATTTACATATATAACATAACTTCTTATATATAAAGTTTATTTCTTTATATACATATATATGTATATATATATATATTCCTTTCACCAGTTCTTGTACATGAAAGTATGAACAATACAATTTTTTTCTTAATATACCAGAAGGAAACTTTTTTCGACAGCCTTAGTGCTTGTAAGATAGGCCTTGTTCCTATCCAGAAAGGTATTGTGATTTCTTTTCCTGTTTTAATGTCTACAATGTTACCTTTGGAAAGGTAATGCTGGAGCAAGCCCAGAGGATTCACTGCTTTGATCCTTTTCATAAAACAGGGAAGGCTTATCGTTAGCAACCTGTAGTTGTACAAAGGTGCAGTTAACAAATACAAAAGCTACAGTCTTTCAGCAAATTTTCTGCCTTTGTTTTATGCTACTAAAATAAAAAAAAATAAAAATAAAAGAATTCCCAAACCATAAAACAGGATTTTGGTAAGGCAGATTCCATGAAATAACAATAGCAGTTATTACCTGTTCTGGCTGATCTCTGAAGAGCTGACAATTGGTTTCAGTATCAGTTGTCCTTTTGACAGAGATGGGAGCTGTATGTTTTGAAATGTTTTGCCTCATTCTGTACCATGGCAACCTATTGACAAAAGAAATAAAGAATGAGAATGGGATAAATAGACTTAAATACTCAGAGAATGCGATCTATTCCTGAGTACACTTCAATTACTTTGGTGAATATATACATAGCTACCCAGTTCTAAGAGTAAGTAGAATGGTGTTTGCCAACCTTCACAGTAATTTTTTTTTTCCTTTCATTTAAATGGAGTTGTCTATTTCAGTTTGTGCCCATTGCCTCTTGTCCTTAAGAACTGGAGGACCTCAAATTTCAAAAACATTTCATAATTTCAATCTTAAATATATTTATAGCCATTTTTATACAAATATTCTGTGTGCAAATACAGTCTCAGATTAAATAACTCTTCTCCCACTCTGGTATTTCCCTTGACATATTTATAAAGTAGATTCATATCCCTCCTTCCATCTGTGCTTTGCTAAATCAAACAAGCCAAGTTTGTTTACTCTCTTGCACGATATTATTTCTTTTCTCTGATTATTCTGCTGTTCTGTGCCTGCTCCAGTGTGTATTAATTGTTCCTTCACATGGACAATCGAATTACACATATTTCCAAATGAATTTGCAGTGCAGGGTACTACTAACATTTTACCTGTTCTACAAGGGTCTTGACTTGTGTATTTAAAAATGCAAACTATTAGTAATATCCACGTTCTCCATCCCAAATGTTATACTGACTTTCAACTGGATTAGATGGTCAGCAAATTCTCTAGCTGAAGAAAACATAGAGAGCAGGCTCATTAATCCCGCTTTTCTAAGAATGTGGAATTGTTTTCTATTCTGCACCTATCTTTGCATCTTGTTTTCTTTTACCAATTGCTCCAAAATCAAACAAAATAATAGGACGAGACTAACAATGGTTACTCCTTTTCCTCTTATTTTCTTACTCACACCTGGTCTTTTTGCAGATTCTAAAATGAAGCAATTGGAAGAGGATTTGGATTTTGTCCAGTATGCCTGTTTCTATTCACTGAATGATTTTGACACTGAGAAATAAAAGACTTATAACATTGTTTAATGATATACTGGGAGTTCTATAACCAACTATGTAAATCCCAATGAGAAATAAACATAAGTTAGCTTGTCTTATTCCTACAATTTTTGGACAACCCTACAAAAACATCAGATGGCTGAAGGACACTTAAAATTTCCAAAGGAGAAGAATCTCCTCTGTGCTTCCAGTCCCTCCTGCCCACAGCAATTGTGTGTCCCCTCACTCTTCACAGCACGTGAATTCCAGCAGAGTATTGATGAAAACCACGATTCATTCCCTACTGTGGNATAACTCCCCCCTAAAAAATTTTGGGTGTAAAAAAAAAAAAAAAAAAAAGATGTTGTGGACTACATCTTTACTTGCTTTCTTGTACACATTTCTCCCCTTTTGCACCAAGACTGTTTTCTGCCTTGGGCAAAGCTGTGACTGCATAATCCAATTGATCTGCTTGTCCTCACAAGAGTCTGAACTGTTGGTAAAATTCTCTGAAATGCAAGCTCAGTGCCCTGCATGATGTGGAGAAGGTGTCTGAGCTTTAAGGATTTGAATAGCTGAAAAGCACTCAAGAACTGAAAAAAAGACTATGCTGTGTGACTAAATGACAAGGAAGGGTTTATTATTGCTAAATAATAAAGAAGATATTCTCTTCAANTTTCTGCCTTTGTTTTATGCTACTAAAATAAAAAAAAATAAAAATAAAAGAATTCCCAAACCATAAAACAGAATTTTGGTAAGGCAGATTCCATGAAATAACAATAGCAGTTATTACCTGTTCTGGCTGATCTCTGAAGAGCTGACAATTGGTTTCAGTATCAGTTGTCCTTTTGACAGAGATGGGAGCTGTATGTTTTGAAATGTTTTGCCTCATTCTGTACCATGGCAACCTATTGACAAAAGAAATAAAGAATGAGAATGGGATAAATAGACTTAAATACTCAGAGAATGCGATCTATTCCTGAGTACACTTCAATTACTTTGGTGAATATATACATAGCTACCCAGTTCTAAGAGTAAGTAGAATGGTGTTTGCCAACCTTCACAGTAATTTTTTTTTTCCTTTCATTTAAATGGAGTTGTCTATTTCAGTTTGTGCCCATTGCCTCTTGTCCTTAAGAACTGGAGGACCTCAAATTTCAAAAACATTTCATAATTTCAATCTTAAATATATTTATAGCCATTTTTATACAAATATTCTGTGTGCAAATACAGTCTCAGATTAAATAACTCTTCTCCCACTCTGGTATTTCCCTTGACATATTTATAAAGTAGATTCATATCCCTCCTTCCATCTGTGCTTTGCTAAATCAAACAAGCCAAGTTTGTTTACTCTCTTGCACGATATTATTTCTTTTCTCTGATTATTCTGCTGTTCTGTGCCTGCTCCAGTGTGTATTAATTGTTCCTTCACATGGACAATCGAATTACACATATTTCCAAATGAATTTGCAGTGCAGGGTACTACTAACATTTTACCTGTTCTACAAGGGTCTTGACTTGTGTATTTAAAAATGCAAACTATTAGTAATATCCACGTTCTCCATCCCAAATGTTATACTGACTTTCAACTGGATTAGATGGTCAGCAAATTCTCTAGCTGAAGAAAACATAGAGAGCAGGCTCATTAATCCCGCTTTTCTAAGAATGTGGAATTGTTTTCTATTCTGCACCTATCTTTGCATCTTGTTTTCTTTTACCAATTGCTCCAAAATCAAACAAAATAATAGGACGAGACTAACAATGGTTACTCCTTTTCCTCTTATTTTCTTACTCACACCTGGTCTTTTTGCAGATTCTAAAATGAAGCAATTGGAAGAGGATTTGGATTTTGTCCAGTATGCCTGTTTCTATTCACTGAATGATTTTGACACTGAGAAATAAAAGACTTATAACATTGTTTAATGATATACTGGGAGTTCTATAACCAACTATGTAAATCCCAATGAGAAATAAACATAAGTTAGCTTGTCTTATTCCTACAATTTTTGGACAACCCTACAAAAACATCAGATGGCTGAAGGACACTTAAAATTTCCAAAGGAGAAGAATCTCCTCTGTGCTTCCAGTCCCTCCTGCCCACAGCAATTGTGTGTCCCCTCACTCTTCACAGCACGTGAATTCCAGCAGAGTATTGATGAAAACCACGATTCATTCCCTACTGTGGTCGGCTGCTGTGAAACATCATTTTGAATCATGGTTAATCACCACCTGCTTGACCATCACAACTGTGTTATATAGCTACCAGATGGCAGCTACAGAAAGTACACCCAAGTCTTTTTTTCCTACTTAATTATTAATGTCACATTATCAAGAAAAACAAACTGTATTTCAGCCCTGTCATTTGCTTGCAGTTTACTTTTATTTTAGATTTAAAATAGGGTTAGCACACATCAGACAGACTTAGAACTGTGCACTTATTAATTTCCATATTAAGATATTAAGCGTTTTCTTGAGTTTCAAGCAGTTATGCACTTCTTTGAGTAGAATACAAAATTACATGTTACAAAAGTACAAATGACTATTAGTCAAATGCAACATATTTTTAATAGAAATATGTTTTGTTTTACATATCGTGTCTGAGAATTTCCCTTATCTGTATATTAGTTAAAGTGCTAAATGACACTGAAATATATAAATTTTGAGCCTTTTCAATGTCTAACACAAATTTTGAAAATAAGACACTAAAATATCTTCTGGAAAAGAAAGCAGTGATGCTCTCAGAAAAGTACAATACTGAAATCATTACTGAATATGTAACTAGTTCAAAGATTCAACTCTTCTCAAATTGCCTTCAGAAGGCACTACTTAGCATGCACAAGAGCTTTTGAAAATTATAGAGCTGTGGTGTTTAATTAAGTCTTTTCTTATCCATGCTCAGGTGGGAAGCTGTGGCCTTCTCACAGCCAAACAAAATACACCAGTATTATGTAATCTTACTTACAGGTTACTACACTGTTTTCTACTTGAGGAAATAATAGAAAACAATTGAAATATAAACATAAACAGAATTTTGGGCGCCCTTTGTTAAAGCAATATTACAGAGCGTCTTTGACTTCCTGTGAAAAAATGCAATGATTGTTTCTCTGCTTCTGGAGAACGATGAACATTTGTGCAGTCTTCAAAACTGTTGTGATGGCAAAGTACTTAGAAGAATTTTTCTCAATGATGTATATATATCCAGGTATGCTTAGGAACTTTAACTGATGAAATTCAGAAATAGCTCCTTGTTAATCCTGCATTTTTTATGATCTCATTCATTGGCCACTGTTGCTCCTTAGATCAGGGTATTTACTTTGGAAGTTTCTGAGATCTTTCAAACATCCATAACGTAAGTATTCATTTTTAATTCTACCTCCATCAGACAGAGAATTTCCAGGAATAATAATGGTTTTGTTAAGCCATACAAATGATTTCAAAGGGGCTGTAAAAAAAGAGTTAGTTCAACCAGTACTTTAAAGCAGAACAAGGCATTAACCATGCCAGGGACAAAGAATTTTACTGAGGGTTTTCCTCGGTACAATACCAAAAATAAGGACATATTCAATGGTATAAAATAATGAATCCATGAAAGGATACATTTTTTTTAATTTATTCAAGGTGCAGACAATCAATGTAAGTAACTAACAGAAATCATGGCCCTGGAAGTGTTTAATTCGTGGGAATATTTGATGGATGAATGCTCTGAAAATGAAATGAACTGAATTTAGACAGAAGAGTCAAAATTAAAAGCTTGCAGTATTATTTTTCTGCTTATCAGAACCAGGGATATCTTACAATGGTTTAAGAGTGATTTGACATCAATTTTAATAATAATTTCAATTAAAGAGAATAACTAAAATGTAATATATATGTATATATGTGTGTATACATCTATATATATGAAAATACATTTCAAGACATACAGTAAAGTTAGTAGAATAAGGAAGCCGAGAATAAGACCTAAACCTTAGTATAAGAATGATTTTTTGCCCATAAATACTTCCATGCAAAAATGTCTACTACTTCACATAATCACTCAAAATTTGTATTGGTGACTCTGGCACAAAAGTGTACTAATGGAATGTGTTAATTCAACAACTATTGTGATGTATCATCATCAATACAGAACAGGGACAGTGCTGGCAACAGGAATATCAGAAGTGGGATGAAATTTCTCAGAACAGAAATTTAATGTTGTTCAAACACTAGTAAAAATTTCTTCTAAATATTGTATTAATAACTTTGAAGTAACACACAAATGTAGTGACCTTTTCTGGATAAATTACTGATCTAATCTAATGGTTTGACATTGTGAGTTATTGCAACTCTGCATAGTTCATTCAGAGCTTTGTAGTATCAGTATTTATCTTTCCAGCAAGTTGTATGAATCTGAGTTTGAAACACTCGTAAGTAGAAATTTCTAGCACAGTTAAAAACTGCTGTTCCTTCACTATAGTGGTTCTACAACACCCTTCCATATAGGAAACGTTAATTGGAGTATCACATGAAAAACAATCTGCCCAAATTAAGAACAATATAAGGGTTAACTATTACAGCTTTGTGAATTCATATGCAATTACAACAACCATTTAATTTTTAAAAAACTAAGATTTCCATCCTTTCAAACAAAAATAACTTTCCTCAATACTCTTTTTAGAGCTGTAGTGAGGGACAGGCTATGTCAGTTTGATTAGACGACTGTTTTCCTTCCCTTGAGATTGCCTCCCTGCACGTCTCTTGCAGGATGATTCATAGGGCTCAGTCACTTAGAATTGTAAATGCAGCATGGGACCTCTTGTCAGTTGACAAATGGTTGTAGTCACATTTACACAAAGAAAGAAAAGACCATGGAAGAGATTAAACTTCAGTCATTCTAACCATCACAATTCCAGTGTTCTACACTCATCCAATGTTGTGATTACTCTAATTAAGAAACTTCACTGGCTTACTGGGTGTTATAGTTCACACACATGTCATTGGACGTGTATCTTGCCTATCCATGGTAGCAGAAACTGAGATATAAGCCATTTTGGCTGCCAGAATGCGTTAAAGTAGCTGTCTGTATCGCTTATGCTTGAAATTTTGTAGTACAACATATTTAGTGTGCTTGAGCAGTCGACTTGGAACAGCAATGTGGAAGTGTCATTCACCTGTCATGTAAACTGAACTTAATTATACAATAATTGCACATCCGATACACTGAAAGTGAAAGGAAGTAGCATTTCCTTGTACTTACCATGAAACAAACATGTATTATTCATTCACTTTGTTACTATACTGAAGTACTATTACAGGCATTACCATTTTGCTTCAAGGTACAATGAGTAATTTATTAAATAGTGATGCAGATGTTTATAAAAATGCTAAACTGAAGTTCTGAAATGAACTATTGCAAAGAGCACATGAGACTGACAGTTTAATTCATAGTCAGATAAAGTAGACAGTTATTAAGTTTGAGTAGGACTACTCAAAGGAAATTTTGCACTTTTCCACAACCTGTGGTAGAGATACTCATGAAGTGTCATTAAAAACAAAAAGTCTCCTAAAAGCTTCAAGAAAGAAATGGTCATGGTTTCGGAATACATTGGTCCTGTATGTCAGCATTTGTTGATTTGCTTGCCATTTCCCCACCATGGTTTACTCCAGAGCACTCAGAGTCGGTCCTGATGATGCTTTTGGAGCACTTAACAGTGATGCTACTGCCTCTGTATAGCTGCTTCATCTATATCCTCCCAACAGTTCCCACGTGGCATATGGTAGTGTGCTGATTACCTCTCCACAGCTGAACCTTATCCTTAAGTCATCAAATAGACTGTTCTGCAGTAGAAGAGACTTTGTGAAAATCACAACAGAGGTGACAGCTAACAGAAACAGGAAGAAAAAAATGCAATTTAAAAGCAAAGATATACACAACTGCTTAGCAAATTTAAGAGATTTAAAATATTGCTTTATACTTGTACTATAAGAACCCACAGCTTCTCCAGCATGCACCTATCTCAAAAATAAGGCTTACATTGTTCAGTTGCCTCAGTTTAATCTAGTCTATCCTGAAATAATCACCGCAGAACAGGAAAGGAATGTTTGAGATAGACGTATTAGTCAAAATCAGCATCATGAATACTATTTAACAACTCCCAAAACATTTGCTAATGTACCGACTTCCAGCTTACAAGATTTTATTTTGCCTGCTTGACTGAAACAGAAATGAGCAGCTGCACTCCATCTAAGTGACATAAGATATTCAGTTGTTTAAGTTCGAGACAACACGCCCTGCATAAATACACACACATCCTATTTTTAAAGGATCCCACAGCCCTTGAAAGGGCCATAGGATGAAGATTGAGCCAACATAGAAAGAAACTGCTTTTTAGAGAAAACTGTTCAGAGAGTAAAGTGGGAAAATAAGAGCTTTGACTAAACCTGGACGGTGGTCCTGAAGCTAAAGGATGACTTAAACCCAACCATTGTGGAAACACTAAAACTGTGTGATGTGTAGGGCCTTGTGGAGGGTGGATACTTGCCACCACGAGGTTAGTGTTGGCAGCGTAAGTGCCAGGAAATGTAAGTGGTCCCCAAAGATGAAATAATTCTTTTCCTGCTATATCACCCTGGAACAGGGATTTTTCTCTTCCTTCTTATTCAAGAAACCTGGCCATATAAGAGAAAGGGGCCTTGCCTGTTGGCTGGCTCCCCTGCTCTAAATCTTACTTAAATTAGTGCTACCAAAAGATCTCTCTTATTCCCATTTGAGAGAAGTTTCCTTCGACCTGTAATAGGATTGTCAGACTAAGTAATGGTAAACAGAAGATCCCAGATTCAGCATATAGAAGAAAAGCCAAATAGGAAAAGCCTCTTAAATCTTCATTTGGTCACTGGAAAATAATCTCCTTTCAAACTGAGGGGGAAACATGAGCCGCTTTTTTAGTTTGCATGCCGGAGCAAAACGCCTGAGCAAACTGTGACAATGGACATTGCTATACAATTTAAATAATTAGTATTGCAAGCAATCAAATGCTTCTCCACACCTTATTTGCTCCTCTTTTCAGACGCATATATAGCAATATATTTCACTGTGTAAGGCAGATTTTTCTACTTAGAACATAAATAAAAATAAATTGTGTCCAACCTCAAATGGCTGAACAGGATATTCACACGATCAACTAATACACATGCCTGAAATAGATCATTGCCTTCCATATAGTCAGTGACACCTGGAAGAAACTCCATAGCTCACTAACTCAAGCACTCTCTTTTATTGACATGTACTGAAAGAGGAAGTATCTTTTCCATGATACTCATCAAAGAATGCTGGGGTTTTGTTAATTGCTAATTTTCCACCCTAAACCCTGCAGATATTTACAGAGACAGAAAATGTTGCTAAAATTCTAACCAGACTTCAGGAAGTAAGAATCTGTAGTGTCCCTTTAGAAAGGTAATAAAATTTTGGGTTCAGAAAATCAACTGTACCAAAAAGCTTATCACTACAGAGCTCACCCATAGTAATTCATCCAAATATTCAAATTCACCAGAACAATCTATAAGTAGCTATATTCCCTTTCAGTTAGATATAACTTGATTAACCAATAACTTTAAAAAAAAAAAAGTCTGAATATATTACAGGCAGGTAGACTTTGGGAAGTCACTGGACTAGGCCTGGACCAGAAGTAGTGCACAGGAAACTTTCAGAATTCACATGGTACTTCTAAGACAATTATTTTCCAGACTCCTCTGTATATATGAGTTGAATTTTTTATAAGTCACCATATTTGGATCATTCAGATTTATTTTATTGTCTAAAGGAAATAACTAATTCAGCACAATTACAAGGATTTATTACGGCCTTTGTGGGACCAAACTAAGTGGAGCAAGCAATTGAGTGTGGTCTTTTTTTCGTAATGACATGATACATATGCAATGTTTCTCAGTGCTCTGCTTTGTTTAATGAGTGAAGCATCAGTTCAAGCATACAGAATAGCTTCATGCATTCAACAGCAGCTCAGTCAGCGATGTGAATTGTAGAATGTCTTCTATTCAGAAGGACTAAATACAATATATTTTTATATATAACTAGATATGTATATAGCCAAATGTAGTTTCAGATGAGATCAACTACCAGAATGTTAGGCAGGAGAAGCACTTTTAGATTTTTCAAAAGGAAAGAAGAATATTTAATAACAACTTCTACAGGCATTAAAAATTAAGAAAATGCAATGTCAATTAGCATCTTATTAATTCAACACATGCACATCTCTGTGTTCAGTCCTTTTGCATCGGCAGGGGTGTAGGACAGAGGGCCAAAATTCACCTGCCACATTTCTTTAAAATGGCAGGAATTACATAAATGTGAAAATGATCATATTTTCTTATGGCTGCTAGATTGTCACAGCTGATGTATTCTTAAATTATATGAGTACAGCGAACTCAGTTACTGCCACTCCCTGGTGCTTGCTTTTTTTTCTACATCAGACAGTGGAAAGCATCAGACAGTGGGGGTGTGAGCTGGGAATAGTTCTATATTCAGAATGTTCCCTATCCTCTAAGTTCTATCACACATTTTTTAATAATTTATGTTTTTTCCCAGTGGTGCAAATGCTTGTAGTATCTTATAAGTATACATTCATGAAATTACTTGAGATATGCAGTTTTTATTAAAAAGAAAAAAAAGTTGGTTGTAACCTCAAATCAGCAGAAATAATAAGAGAGAATGTTTAAAGAGAGAAACTAAGAGGGTATTTAAAATTATTGCTGCACTCAGCCTGTCTCACAACTCCACAGAGGGGTGATAATCCATGGGTTATTAATTTCTGTGAACAGCACACTACAGCACTGCAAAACCCACCTTGGACAGAGAAACACTGAGAAAGAGTATAAGAGATATGAGACAAGAAAGAATACCATAGACATGAAACCCCCATACACAGGCTACTACTATCATTCTAGGCCAGGGGACTGCAGTTGTTAACATTCTGTATCACATAATGAGTTTTTTCAAGCTATAACTTTAAATCAGATTTTGGAAAGACGGAGGAGAAATTACTTTGCTGTGTGATTAATATCTCATTAGCGCAAATCTAGCAAAACTCACAGTTTCTTTCACTTTAGCAGCAGGTAAGTATTGCCAGACTGTTAAAGAAATGGAGCATAAGATTCCTCTCACACGATGATATATAGAACACTGACCCAAGACACTGATTTTACCTGTTCCTAGAGGTATGGGTCACATCATACTACATAAAAAAGTATGGTTAACTAGGTTAATATTTTCCTGATAACACCTAGTCCCTTTCACTTGCAGGTCTCCGTGTGCTTTACACGTACAGCATTTCCACTTAACCAGAAGCAAAGGCTGAGGCAGAGAGAGGAGTGATGTAGCAAGACAGCTCAAAATGCCAGTGGGATACAGAACTCATATAAAACTTCAGTTCCTAATGTATTGATGAGGCCCTTAAACAACTGCTCTTTCTCAGACTGCTAGTTAATTGCCTTCTCCTGAATGGTGTAAATGCCCCTTCAAGAAAATTCCATTGCATTTTGTTAGAACATTGCCAAATCATCAGGAAAACTATTAATTTGACTACATACATGATGTAAAAGTCCGCGGCATTCTTTAGCTGTGTTGGTGAAACTTGCTATGATGTTATCTTCCATTCTACATATTAGGACTACAGCAAATACTCCAAGCTGGTATGTGTCCTTTTCCTTAAAGGGACCTCTTCAAAAGACAATGAAAATGACAGTGTTATCTACTGTATTATTTTCACAGTGATCAAAAATGCAAGAAAGCTGCATAAAACCAAGAGTAAATATTAAACTTCATTATAGAGTTGTGTTTTTTTTCCCTGTAAACTTCAAAACTTTGCTCACTTCAGAAGAAACTGCATATATACTAGCTTTGGTGACTTCTGTAAATTGAACTTATAATTTAGGACTTAAACTCAGATTACACACAAACTGCCAAAGACTCTCCCCTCCAGGATATCTAGAAGACCAGTATACTTCTATGCCAAAGACAAATTTTCAAGAGTCAAGGTTTACTCAGTATTTCTTGGGTAAGATGCAAAAGACTCTTGCTTATCAAACCTCCACCTTCAGCTGAGCCAGTTAATACAATTTGACCTTGATCCTCATTACTCAATAACCCTGCCTCACAAATATATCTTCTCAATGTTGATTCTTCACATTTGAAAGGCCACATATAAAATAGTCTTTCAGCAAACTTCTTGTTTCCTCTTGTGGTATCTTAGAGCATGTCTTTGCTTCTTTAGTTCACTGTATTTTCTCATCACTGCACCAAAAATCCCACAGAAGACCATAGCAACAGGCTGATTTTGTGTGGAGAGTGATCAGTCATCCACGGCTGCAAGGAACAGTGAATCCCAATTTAATTTCAAAATCTAATGAAGCTGGCCTCTCAAATCCACTTGATGTATCTACTAATATTAGGCTTAGATTGAAATATAAGATTTCTTCCTCAAGACCTGTCATGATCATTTGAATCAGGGTTTTTTAGAACAGAGGCAAGGAGGCCAAAAAAGGGGAACATGGTAACACTTTCAATGACACAAAAATTGATTAGTCACAAGACATGGGACACAGGAAGGGTGTTTTGATTAAAGAATAAATCACTTTTCAATGATAGTAATAATGAACTACTGTCAAAGATTGCCCGAGGAATCTGCCTTTGACAGTTTCCTAAGGAAAGGATAGTCATTCATAGCATTAAGAATGGAAAAATGGAAAGAATGGAAAATTCATCAGGAATGATACAGGGAAAATATTCCCATACTGGTCTAGATGACCTCATGAGATTCCTTGCAAACCTATGCCTCTATGATTCCAGCAACTTTTATTTATATAGCACATATTACACCATCAATCTTGTCACATATTTATCACAGAATACTTATGGAAAGACATCTTTATATACAGCTATAGATTTGAAATCAAGAAAAAAGATCCACTTGGCCTTATACTGGTATTTGAAAGAAAAACTCTGCTAAGTTTAATCCAATTGCCTAAAAGTATTGGAGCATTTAGGGTGCTGCTTTTTAATAAACTAGAGTCAGCTGTGGGGACTGAATGGCTGTGGTAGGTTTATTTTCCTTTGCAGCATTCATTATTTATTGCCATTAAGTTTACTCTACTTTCACAGCACAAAGGCACTTCTGCTTTCTGTGTTGTATTATCTTGTTACTATTGGGACATCTTACTCACTGACTTTATTGACTATTTTATCAAGCATCAGATAGAGTCATTGTATATTCTCCACTCAGTTTTACAGTGAATTATACCAGGACCTTTGTCAAGCCCCAGTGTCATTACAGCTGCTGAAGATCTACTTCAGCTTCCACACTGCATGAAACAGAAAGAAGCTAGAATAAGAGTATTAGTCACAAAGCTGTGCTGATGCCTTTTTCCATTTTCTTTTTTGACTGTTTTTTGGCTTGTTTCTGATGTCAGAACTCAGTAAGGAGATAATACAGAGCTATGACAGCCCTGTGCTAGCTGGAAAGGCAAGGATGTTCTCTGGAGGTCATTTCTATCCCTTACTGTAGGCATAGTTACAGCTGTATGTTCAAGGTGATTTAAAAAGAATTATTTTAATGAAATGGTTGCTGCTACCTTTGCTAGCTGTTCCATTTTTATGGGCTGAGAAAGTATTGCATCATTTAGCAAATACAGCAAATAAAGTAAAAAGCAGCTGGTTATGATAAGGAAACAAACCAACACAAAGAGCAATAATAATTTAGCTTGTGATTGGAAAAAAATAAGACAATGATTGTGAATAAGCCTGTCATTTCAAGCAGAATATTCAATTTTCTGCTAAGCTAATTATTAGTGCACTTCGGTACATACCTTTCCCACTTTCGTGGCCATATGGCGCCCTTACATGCACTCTGAGCGCATATGAAAGGTCTAATTTAAATTACCTCAAGCACTTACATAATGCTTTGTATATTCAGAAATCTGTAAGATTCTTGGCTGGATATGCTCTGGTCTTTTTAGCACTGTTACTAGAGAGAGCCAGCCAGAACCTCTCTCCTGGCAAATTGTCGTTAGTCCTTGTACTGACAGAAGGTGCAGGTGCAGAAGCTCCTTTCCCCAACTCTGCTTCTGTGAGCCAGACTCTGGCAGGAGCTTAACAGCAGATATTTCTCCTTACCAGGAGTCTGAGTTTTGATTCAACACTCTATTCACGAGTCCATCTAGTGGATAGTACGAGATACACATATAGAATACATATGTCTATTTCTAAACCCTTTTTTCTCCCACTCTAATCATAGTAGTTTTTAAAAGGATTAAATATATGACAATTTGGCATTGATGGGAATAATTTCCTAAAGATTAAAACCCACCCAAACCATTGAAATACTTGTATCTGTGTCTTGCTTAGAATTTGGCTGCTGAAGCTTAATAAAACCTCCTTCCTACCAACGGGCGTGGAAGTTTTGGAGATGATGTGAACTGCAGAAAACAATTGCTTCTCTTTGTGAATGATACTGAATTCCCCAAGAGGATTTTAGAGAGGCTGTACAATTGCTTTGAACAATCTTCCCCACACTACCCTTGAACACATCCTTAGTGCTCAGAATGTGCTGTAATCAGGGCTACAACTGGTCACTAGAATCCAGAGGCAAACATGTTTAGTTGAGGGCACAAATTCACTGCATTCTCCTTCTGACTTGGCTTTCAAACAAGCCCTCTGCCTCTGTTTCCTTCCTTGGACTTAGACCCTTTGGATTCAGGCCCACACAGTTTCTCTTGTTTTTGCATTTGCACAGTGTTGAACAGTGAGCACGTTGGACAATAGCTCCAGGGTTGAAGAGCCCAGTGTGGTGCAGGATTCATGGGCCTTACAGAGTTCACAAGTGTACCTCCCAGAAATCTGCAGATGCTCAAGTAGAGGGTGACTTTTTGAATATTCTGTTTTTCAAAATCTAAGACCAGCTGGGGCCTTCAACTTCCAAACATTTCATGTAAATCAGGAAAGGGGACACTAGGCCTTAATATTTTTTCTGGTTTTCAAATTACTATAGCAAACAACTAATCTTTCATAAAATTCATTTTTCCTGCAAATACTTCTGACCACTCCAGTTTCTGAACTACACCACAATTTTGCTGCCAAGGCAACAATGATGGCCATCCAATGTAACAAAAAAGCTGCCAGTTTAAAAAAAAAGCATTGTGCTGAAACATTGGCACCCTCTACCAATTTGATGTAAACAGCTATAAATCTTCAAAAAAGTGAAAAATCAAACCAATCAACCAAGATCTCACTACCAAACCAGTTCATATATTACTTGACATTTGCAGAAGACACCTCTGAGCAGGAAAATTCTATTGTTAATGTCCACTAATTTATCTTTGAATACACTTCAATTCTCTTTATTTTTTTTCCAGGCTATTCTTTTCCACTGTTATTCTTGTCCGATGTGTTCTTATTACTGGAAACAAAAGTCTAGTTACACTCCATGAAAAACAAATATTAGTCATTCTCAGTAAGGGAAAAAAAACCCAACCCATTCATACTACCAATAATTTTTGAAAGAGATGGCCTTAATATTTTTGTTCTGGGAAAAGCTGAAGAGGACTGAAGCTGTTCCTTCTCCACTCCCTTTCCAGCCCCATCTCCAAACTGCAAATGCTTCCCACAGCACCACCTGCAGAACTATCTGGCCAGGAGCTAGAATTGTGTCAGAGGGAAAGGTTAAGCATTAAATTTAGTATGTTACTGAAGAATGACAGTAGTGCTATCTCTGCAGATAGATTAATAGCTGCACTTAATGCATGTAGTGGTTCAGTTATCAGTTTGCGTCCAGTCACATAGACATTTTGTGCATCCTAAAGTGGAAGTAAAACTCAATACTCTTACAGATGTTTTGCTCGAGGTAAGTCTGGGTAAAACTGAAAGACCTTTATGATATAACAGTTTGATATAACACTTTTTTTTGAAGAAAAAACGTAACTTGCACTTTAGTCTTGCTTCTGTTGAAAAAACTGTAACAGAAATGTGACTGTATTTTTAATATTTTAACGGGAGAGGGTCATCAGATGCCTTTAGCAGGGGGAACACAAGTATCTGCTATTTTATATTCCATTTTATATGATGGGTCTCTCAACCTGGTTTCCAGCAGTTTCTATACAAGTACATCCTACAAGATATCCATTACTTTACCTGCTAGTCAAGCTCCTCAGATACTCAAGGACATGTAAGGTGGCACTAGATAGCTATGTTTAAGAATCTGGATCAGTTCCCAGATTACCTGCTGGGCTTGCTGAAGATAAAAGTATGAGTGCCAGTATCTGAGTTCATCATAATTCTTTACTGCTGGTGGAAACCATTTTAAAATACATTCTCCATCTAAAAAACAGTCCCAGCTTTGTAGCTTTCTATCAACATGAGCAGAGTACACCAACTAGTCCCACATTGCCGTAAAAGATACTTTTCCATTTCTGCTTTCTCATGCTCTCCACTCTCACTTTAGTGCTGAGTTCATTTCATTTCAAATCCTACCAAAACTGCTTCAATTTAAGTAACTAAATTGAATTCCTACCCAAAGTACTTCAATGACCCAGTTAATCATACTTATTATTACCCTTACTGTTCCTCCTTGCTGGTCTTAAACTTATGCCCATTGTTAATTTGTTTACATGCAATACTGTAAATTAGCATAGATGACAGTTGCACAACAATTTTCAGTAGCTGGTGAAAGAATCTTGCCCTTAATGAAGTACTTTTTTGGACAGTTCTTTTTGTCTTGTCAGAAAAAAAAGGCAAAGTAATTCTGCCTGTCAGAGACTGATCAGAGTAAACCATTGTTCATTATTCTTTAACTTAAATTAAAACCTTGAAGTTTTGAATATTTTTATTTCTTTATTTTTATTCCACATTTCCTTCTGGTGAGTGATTTCTACTTCCATTTCTAATTAGAAATTCTGAATTAGACATTTGTCACATTTCTTTCATTTTCCTTCCCCACACACTGAGTTTTGACTGAGGTTTAAAAACATTTTATGATGAATTGTCTCAGATTTCTTTCAATCACTTCCTCAGTGCTCTGACTCTGAAGTCTAGAGAAAAGTTTCACGAGCTGAATGGAAAGGGAACAGAGAGAGGTGAGGAAGATTGGCCATATTTCTGATCCTTTAAATGTTTCCTTCATACCTTCATCCTTCTCATCTCTGGAGCACCTTCTAGAAAATGCTTGCTGAGATCTATTGTCCAATATGATGGACTTCATATGAATGACTTCAGTTCTTCTAATGTATATGCTTCCCTCAGTAATATGTCCAGGAGCTAAAAGTCACTGAAAAGTTCTGCAGGTTTTTTATACTCCACAATATTCAAGTCAGGCTTAAATACTCCTTTGCATATGGAAAAAGGTCTTACTACAAGTAGTATCAATCTTCTGCTCTTGTCTTACTTACTATGTCTTTCTTACTATAAAAAAGTTTTGCAGTGTCACAGTCACAAACTATGCACTTTCATAGCAAAAAAAAAAAAAAAGATGGAAACATGGCATACCTTGGGAAAAGAATATGGACTTATGAATGAAGAAAAGGACTAGGAATAACACAAGCTAACAGGGGCTAGGAATATACTGTGAAATCATTAAGCAGACCCTGCTTATAGAAACCTTCAGTTAATTTCACATTCAAAATATCATGCACAATGAGTGAAGTATGACAGAATTTAGGTCATCCAAGATTCTCGTTGCAACTGAATGGATTTGTAAAACAGTCTTTATCAAACCATGGAAAACCTTAGCCTAAGTTCACTCATTCTAGTAAACTTTCAGTACTGAATTTGATTAAGAGTTTAGATGAAAAATCAAGTATCTATTTTGCCCACACACAGGAATATTTCATGGGTTTTTTGTGAATATAAATATATATACTTATTCAAGGATGATGTTTACAAGAACAAAAAAAAAGACAAACAACAGCATGTGATAGGTAGCATTGTCATATCTACTTCACAAGAGGGTTCTACAGAGGCTTAAGAACTAGATAAAGCATAACCTTACCCAGCAAATAATTATATTGATTTTTAATAAATACGCTTGTCATCTGGTATCATACATAAATGCTGCTTTCCTGAAGACCTGTCATTACAATTTTCTTATGGTCTCAAATGACTGGAGCTCACAATTGCTTTTATCACTTTCTGGTGCAGGTAATACATACTAAAATATACAAGAATGAAGAAGCAATCTTTATTTACATGTACCATCTTCCAATTACTCTAGTAGAGGTTCTCACACACACATTGCTTTTTTTACTTTGTGCTATAAATACAAAAAATAATCAACAGAACCAACCTACATTGGACATATGTATTACATTTTTTAAAATCTATAAGCTTTCCTCAAAAAGATGGGAATTTTTATATAAGACAAGTAAAAAGGAATTGTCAGATATTTTATACAGAATAGTATAAAAGGCATTTTCCTTCACATTCAAGAAAATTTACCAAATTTAGACTATTGGACTTTTCATGCTAAACTATGTGTGTGTGTGTGGCTGAGTAAAACAATGACTAGAAACCACCATGCTCGTGGTTGGATATGGCTGTATTTGTCAGACAAGCAGGAGAGGTCTTCTGAATATTTGTCACAGGCAATTTAGCTGCAAATAAGTATTTCATTTTGCCTGAATGTGCCTGCATCTGTCTGGAAAACAAGATGGGTGTTAACTTGGTCCTCTGTTTGGGTACAGGCACGGATGCAGAGGTGGGCATACCAGTTTTGCTACATACATGAAAACAAAGTGGGGGAAAAAGGGATTTACTACCTTTTGTCTTTATTTCACACAATTTAAAAAAGCGTGTTGCTGACTTCCATAACTGTAGAAAAGTATCTGAAATCTCCTTAAAACTATTCTGAGGAGTACAGGATGCTTTAAACAGACTCTCTACGCAACTTTGTTCTCATTTGTTTACAAGTTTTTGCATGCACAGAGGCAACTTCTTGTAGAAGTGACTCATCCCAAACTTATTTCAATATGAGGCCCAAGAGCAACTTCTGAAAAATCTCATCCTAGTTGATTCAAATATAATGGTATTAGAAAGGAACAGAAAGGGGGTAATTATGTTCTTTGTTGGCCAAGCAGTATTTTTTTAATTGCTTATTCTTCAAAGAGTTTATTAAGAAACTTCATATATTGGTCAATCCAAGAAGTGTTAATTTCTAGTAAAGGAAATATTGTCAAGAAAAATGGTGCTTTAAGTAAAAGAAATAAGAAAAAATAGAAATAAAGATTAGACCTTTAATTTCAAAGAAGTGTTTCTACTCATTTAAAATGTTAAGACGAATGACAGAACATTGAAACTTTGTACAAAAATTGAATGATCTGACACATTCTCATGTACATACACTCTTTATCTTTACAAATTATACTTTATATTTATTT
>VZRU01014526.1:146706-160888 GCA_013398155.1 Pedionomus torquatus | reverse complement strand
GGGCTAATGCAAATCACATGAAGTTCAACCAAGCCAAGTGCAAGGCCCTGCACCTGGGATGTGGCCATCCCAGGCACAAATACAGGTTGGGCAGAGAATGGCTGGAGAATAGCCCTGAGGAGAAGGACTTGGGAGTGCTTGTGGATGAGAAGCTCAACATGAGTGAGCAGTGCACGCTGGCATCCAACTGTATCCTGGGTTGCATCAAAAGAACTTTGACCAGCAGGTCACAGGAGGTGATTCTCTTCTTCTACTCTGCACTTGTGAGACCCCACCTGGAGTACTGTGTCCAGCTCTGGAGGCCTCAACAGAGAAAGGACATAAAACTGTTAGAACGGATCCAGTGGAGGGCCACGAAGATGATTAGAAGGATGGAGCACCTCTCCTATGAGGACACCCTGAGAGTGCTGGGGTGGCTCAGCCTAGAGAAGAGAAGGCTCCAGGGAGACCTTCTAGCAGCCTTCCAGGATCTGAAGGGAGCCTACAGGAGAGCAGGAGAGGAACTCTTTGCCAGGAAGAGTAGTGATAGGACAAGGGGTAATGGTTTTAAATTGGAAGAGGGGAGATTTAGATTGGATATTAGGACAAAATTATTCCTTGTGAGGGTGGTGAGGAACTGGAACAGGTTGTCCAGAGAAGTTGTGGATGCTCCACCCCTGGAGGTGTTCAAGGTCAGGCTGGACAGGGCTTTGAGAAACCTGGTCTCATGGGAGGTGTCCCTGCCCATGGTGGGGAGGTTGGAACCGGATGATCTTTGAGGTGCCTTCCAATTCTAACCATTCTATGAATCTATGAATCCAGACTGTATTTTTCATAGTCTTTACTAGCACCAGGAGAAAACTGAACCACTGTATTGCCAGACATTCAGAGATTTTAAGCTTGCACACATCATACTGTTAAGCAGCATTTGTGCAAGAAAACCCTTCCCATCTGTGCTTTCCATTTCCATATCTGTTCCAGTAAGTGCTGAGAGAATCCTCCCAGCTCTACCCTATCCTCTTTATATGTCCTAAACAGGATTTCTTTCTCCTCAGAAGAATAAATGAAAGAGGTAGGGAATAGGGAAAAACAAGTATCCTTGACTCAAAGCTTGCAACAAATCATCGTTGGCTAACAACTATGTTCTTTTCCTTTCCCAGCACAGCAGCTGTCAAAACTGGCAGACAACAGTTGATTGTGTCAACGATTTTTGGGAAAATTTCCCAGATAACATGCTGCTCTGGTGGTCTAGGTGTCAGANTGGTGCCTGGGTGGATGAGGTAAAAAAAAAAAAAAAAAAAAAAAAAGGAAAAAAAAAAAAAAGAAGGAAAAAAGATATATATAGAGGGACAATAAGAGGAAACAGGACTTCTTTATTATCCCCTTGTGAGACACTATGAAACAACCTTTCTGTTCATTTATCAAGTGGAGCTTTTTCCAAAAAAAGCTGATCTCTGTGGTTATTACAGCATTTGTCATAACAGGAAGTTTTCACACTGAGACAATGGTACGTGAGCTGTTGAGACAGAGTGATATATATAATCACAAAAATGCAAAATGTCGTGACTTGCTCATTACTGGGGAAAGATTCTTCATACGCAGTTGTCAGACAGTGACTAGTTCTCAGCTGATCTCCTCCCAGGTGCAAGCTTGCAAAAAAAAAGCACACAAAAACCCCCTTTTGGGACAACTTCTGCTCAGAACTGATGTCACCAGCTCTGTAGCTATAACAGGGTTTTTTTCCAGAAAGAATGCCAGCTTACATGAAGTTTTAGGGCAGCCATTCCTTTTTGCCTTGCTATACAGATTTTCAACTACAGTTTAATGTAAGGATGAATGCACTTTTCCCTTGGGACAAAGGAACTTGATTCAAAAATCAATAACTTGAATTGCTCTCTGCACCCCTGCTTTTAAGAACAGTGCAGACATAAACACATGCAAGTATGTGTTTATGATGTGCTGTGGTTTGATTGGATGATCTTCATGGAGAGAAAGAAAGGTGTGTGCTTCAATTCTTACAGATACATGACTTATTTATTTCTCATTTCCAGGACTGAGAAATAACTTGAGAAGCTAAGTCACAGAATTGAGCCATCACAGCTCTGACACCTTGGTTCAAGACCATGCAAGAGCACAACCTGTGACCATACCTGTGGGCAGAGCATAAAGGCACATCTAAGAGGCAGAGTTTTTAACAGGACTAGAATAAAATTAACAGTTAGATATTAGCCTTTATGTATGCAGTGTTTGTTTCTGAAGTAGGTTCAAGCCCATGAAAAAGAAAAGGTGTCTCTGTCCTCAGGAAAGCTGAAAAGCAAAGATGAAGAGTGGAGGAAAAAAGGCTGGTGACAAGGGATTTTGGAATACTGCACAGCTGCTGCAACTTTCTTCTTTTCCAGTGTGAAATGTCATGACACAAGCGGGAGCCACATTCAGCCATCAATATTTATAAATCTCAGAAAGTACTAACTTGCTTTTGAGAGCAGTTTTTAATATACAGTGCAACTTCAGAAGACTAAAAAACAAGCTTGATACAAAAGTAATGAGAAATGAGATGAAGGTAATACACCGTAAGGCCCAGATAAAATTGTTTGTCCTATTTATTCATTATATTGTTGATCTGGAACCTTTAAATAAGAAATCTGACCTGTTCATAATTATTGCTTAATTAATCCTCCAAAGGTCTATGATTAATGAGACAAAAATAAAATCATCCACTGTAGAAAGAAGGAATATAAATAGAGATGAAATGTTTTGTCTGGAGCAGGCACCTGAAAAACAAATATCCCCGCTTCTCCTCCTTTAGCAAATGAGGAAAAAAATTTCTTTCTGAAAAAAATGAAAAGCCTGCAAGTATAACTGTCAGCTAGCATCAAGCGATCATCTAACCTGAAACAAACAAATATTACCATTTATGTAGGAATAGCTTCACTGATAGGAGCTGCTTGGCATCTCCTATGGTCAGGCCACTGCTTGGGCTGGGAGTGAGATACCAAGCTTCAGCTCATTGTTCCCTTAGTCAGTATCTGGCCTCTTCGTGCGTACAACTCCATTCAACTTTCTCACACATTTGCCCAGTGAGGCAACATTTCATTGCCTGTTTCAAAAGGGGGGAACGTGATTAAGTGTCTTGCCAGTATTGCAGGAAATAAATGTCACACAGGAAAGATGTTGAGGAAATTGTTTTCATTTCACTAGCTTACTAGGGGAAAAAAAATAATATGTATATATAAGAAAAAGAACTTGTTAGTTGTTCAGGTGAAAATTTTCCAGGAGAGCAGCTGGGCAGTAGGAAAAATAGCAAGAATAGCAAGAAAATTGTTAGCATCACTAAAATTGCTCTTCTCCTCTAAGCCAAGTGGAAAAAAAATGGTGCCACATTGTTGCTGAGGGCATATTTTGCAGATAGCACCATCTCAATAAAATACATGCATTTCCCAATTAAGAAATGTGATCCCCAGACAGGCTTAGCACAGATCTCATGAAGTTGTGCTCTGCATAAGTATGAGCTCAGTGCTGGTCAGGTCTCGTATCAAGCCAATTGCTACACCCATCATTGTCTCAGTGTCCCCAAACCAAAACTTGGGCATTAAACTAATTAGCAGTATGCTTTTATACATCCCCTGGAACAAACAGGATAAAAGATAAATGTATTGTTAGCCTCTCCTAAAGGCTTCCCGACTATTTATTTATAGACTTCTTTATAGGTGCCCTTCACAGAAGCATCTGACCTTTTCATAATGATTACTGAACCTCTCCCATAAACTCATAATGATACATGCATAATGATACAGCATTATAGGGCCCATTTTAAAGACATCAGTACATAGGCTGAAAGCAAGTAAATAAAATGATCTGGTTCCAGAAGCACTCTGTTCCACAGACATGTGCCAAACAAAGATCTTATTACTCTATAACATCTTAAAAAAACATTCAGACTATTCTGGTCCTACGGGAAGAACTTTGCAGGACTCTAACCACTATGGATTGACACTGGATCCCCCAACAGCATGAATAAGATGCTTACAGTCAAGCCATCCCATCAAACACCAGCAGCACCTTCTGATTACTGCCCCTCTTTCTGGAATGGACCTACGAATGACAAAACCCCAATTTTGAGGGTGGCCTTCCTTCCAGTTTTCTAAGCTGCTCTTGATGCATATCTCAAGGTGGACAAAGGTTTCCTCTGCCTGGAAATGAAGGCACGGTGGAGAGTCAGAACAAAGCTTCATTTTGGCTCTTTGAACAACCCAGTCACTAGCAATATTTACCTTTCATTTCACTATATCAGTGAGACATAGGTTGCTCTACTGAGATTTGTCTGTAAGTACCAACCACAAATTTAATTTCTTTCTTGTACTACTATGCTGGAAAGTTTCCAGATTGGTTTTGACAGGCAAAGATGCTATCTTGTCCCCAAAGTAAATGCAAAAAAGATATTAGTAGAGCTGCATCTGGGGACAAATTGAAACTGAATGAATTGCTAGAGGATTACTGGTTTGAAGCCTGCATCCCAGAGCACTGGAAATCACCCAATGAAACCAACGATGTGTGAAAACTCACTGACTTTCATTATCAGAAAAAAGAGCTATGATCAGATGCAAACCAAGCACTGCCATGTCCCAACTTTCTGATTTTGCCACAGAAGCAGCTGATATCTCTGCCAAAAATTCTTCAGGAAATGTAAGAAACATAAGAAACCACCTCCAAAACTCCTTCCAGTTAGCCATTTATGCCAGAGTACTTTTCAACCAAGTTCAAGTTAAAAAGAATAAAAAATCAAGCCTAAAAGTTTCTCTAGTGGTCTCTATGTAGGCATAGCAAGTCTCTCCCTGAAGATAAGTTGTCAGCAAGTCCCTGGAAATGCTGAAATGTCCTCAATTCTACTCTTGCCCGATGTTGAAAGGCTACACTACTGAGGAACATATTTCTCTCTTAAGCTATGCTATCAACAGCTTCTTCTCCTATACACAGAATCATAAAATTGTGGAGACGGGTAAATCTGGCCCATTTCTTTTCACACTAAAACAGCTTCCAGAAGAGCATGAAATATCTCCTGACGTCTCATATCCTAGACCACCAGGTTTAAGGCACGCAGGAATTCAGAAGCAATGATGCTACAGAAACTCACCCTGACAACAAAGAATAATCCCAGTAAAGCACATCAGACAGCTTCGAGGCAAACTCTTTTATGAAGGATTTCATGACCTCATGGGAAGCTATTGCTCTGTCCCTATACAGCATGTACAAGTTATTAACAGTTATTTATCTTCAAAGAAAAGAACAAGAAGAGTATGTGTACCACTTAAGAGACTGAAAAAAAAAAAAAATAAAAGACTTTTAAAGTATGATCAAGTGATCACAATCACTTTTGAAAGGATATCTTGTGAGATATGCCATGCTTTACCTAAAAAGAGACAGGATCTCTTAGGTGCCCCATACAGACAACATGCTCAATTTTTTAGGTATACTTCAATCAGGAGGTTTTTTTCCACTCAAGACTTCTTATCACTGCTCATAGAATTTAAATTTAAAGATAAATGTTGTGTTTAAAGCTAAAAATTACAGTGATTTAGGTCAAAAAAAATTCTTTTAACACACTGGGGTTGTCTCTCAATGAGAACAACTACAGGTTTTAATTAATTTTTTTTCCGCTTTTAGATGTGGCATTGGGGGATATGGTGTAGGGAAGAACTTGTAGAGTGGGGTTGATGGCAGGACTTGATGATGGTCTTTTCCAACCTGAATGATCCTATGATTATTTTTTTTTTGGCCCACAAATAAAAACTCATAATATTTATATACTGTTCTACATTAATATTCCGTACTAATGAACTATTCAGGAGCTGGGATTTCTATTCCAAATAGCTAATTATTTGATTCTATACTGTAGCATCTTAACTGAAACAACCCTTTCAGGCATGGCCATACAAGGAACTCCAGACATCTGTACCACATTAACTAAACTAAATTTTCAAGTAGCAGCTCAAAAGCTGCATAAAGGACACAGCACTCACATTTCAGCCTGGCAACAGTGATGGAAACCACACCATCGTTTCCTGTTGGATTATAAGGCTACTCATTTAAAACTGTGCAGTTCAGAGGTTACCATGCTATAAAGCATTTGTTTTTATTGCCTTCCTCTTTTGATACTTTGAAGAAAGATAAGGGTAAGAGAGAGACACATATAAAGCAATTTTATTGTCTCTGCACTCACTGGGTTACACAAAGATTCAGTGCTTGCCTTCAGCTTTTTTTATTATTATTTTTTAAATAAGAAAAAACTTCCAGGAGACACAGAAACTGTTATGATTATTTGTTCAATTGACATGATGCCTCTTAGGCTAGTGTTTAAACTATCATTTTGGCAAATAAAGATTCGACTATTTCCAGACCAAGGTGGCTGTGCTAAGCCCCCTTGTAATGCCTGCAGAAATGGAGGAACTAATGAAGGAAAAAAATATCTTTGGGATCTAGATCTGGCCACAGATATACCCTTGCCAGAGTATTTAATGAATATTTTGCTTCTTTGTGCTATTTGCTAGATACCTGCCCTCCAACAACTACACATTGTGGAAAGACTCTGCAATCACAAGAGATCATGCTGTAACAAGCAATAATTTTACTAAAAGCTCAAAAATATTTTTTTGTGAGTCTTAAAGGGAATTTATTCTGCAAAGACTTTCTTGTACTTTTAATTTTTGCTTTTTTTTTTTTTTATTATTATTTATCTTTTTCCTGAAAGGTGTAGTGTTTCACCCCAGTTGAGAAAAAAGCCTGCCTGTGGAAAGTAGTGGGTAGAAAAGAAAAAGCGGAGCAAGCCCAGCCTTTTTCTGCTTACAGGACTTCCCGTGAAAACCATTAAAGAGCAATAGCTCATCTGAGTCAAATAGTCCAGGCTAAATCTTTACCAAATGGACCTGACCTGAGTTGGTGTCACACAGCATCACTGCAAGCAGCACATCTGGAGGCAGCCATATATATATGATCTGAAATCACTATGTATTGCTAAATCCGTTGCTAAAGCCATACACTTACCTTGACCTCAGCCAGGATCACACCAAGGTGCCAGGTCACCTTTTCCTTGCCTTTGAGAGATGTGCTCCTGCTCTTGGAGGTGCTGGTTACAAGAACTGGGGATGCCCAGGCTCACCTTGGGAAATATGGACCTATGCTGCACAAAAAAAAACAGGCTAAAGACCTGGTAAATGACATAGTGTAAGATGCACATCTCTCATATTCACTGCATGGGTCTTTAAAGGGGTGAGTGAAACTTCAACTGGGGTCCCACAAAACAACATCAGACCCACCTCTCCAGCCCAGGCTTGATAAGCTGCAGAAGTGTTTACCCATGCTAAAAGGTTGAATAGAAAGTTCCAGACTCCACCGAAGTGCTAAATTCTTAACTTTTAAATGGCATTTAAGTGGTCAATAAGGTTTGTTCTAAACCCTGTATTTCACCCGTGCCAGAGCAGTACAATATTTCTTGTTTCTATGAGCATTTCAGTGTGATTGACTTTGGGTATCTGGGAGCTGAAGTCATGTCAGACCTGTTTCATTCTGACATTTACTTGTGCAATGAAATCTAAGGATCTTTGCTCTGTCTTTTTAATTTTTTTTTCCTATGTGCTTTACTCAATACCCTCTCTGTGACATTAAAATCCATCATTCTGCTAGCCCTGGTGTACCCATTAGATTGTACGTGCCGACAGTGCTACTGCTCTGTGATGGGGGAAAGACAACAGAAAGAAAACAAATATGTGGCATGAGGAAGTAAATTTTAATTTCTTTATAAGCTTTCTTTGATTTAGGGCAACATTCTTGTTGGCCTTTACCATGTTGTGATAAGCTAACCTCCTTCTCAAGGAGGAGGCAATGAATAAATGCCATGAAGCCAGAGGCAATTCTCCTCCCACTAATTCAAGTGCTGCACAAGATGCCCAAAGCAGCCTTTTGGTAACATTAACTTGACCAACAGAGAGAAATGTCTACAAAAAGAGCCATTTGCTCAATTAAAGAAAATTAGAGGGACAATTAGAATGAAGTAGCTCTTTCCCACTCCTCTACTGACAGACACACAGCACTATACAGCTCAATGGTCAGGAACAGAAGGCATCTAGTCCTCTAAGATTTCCCACACAAACTCCTGCATTTCTTTTACTGTCCTTTCCCCCCCAACATCCAGAAATTGGTTGAAACAGAGTCCCCGTGGCCAATGCCTTTAATTTCAGAGCCCTCCTGTATTGCTGATGAGTAGCCAGTGCAATGAGCCTTCCTCCTGTGTGAAGGAGAAGTCACTTGAAGGACAATAGAATAGCCTCCCTATCACTACCTGTGTGCCATTGGAGACAGAACGAATATCAGTCCCCACTGTCACAAGTGCTATTAACCTTCAGCAGTCACTTGGCATGCTCACAAAATACCATACAGGAAGGCAATCTATATATCCAGCATTTGAGCACTCGGCAGCAATCAAGCATTGCCAAGGCTCTCAAATGTAAAGCAGCACAGAGGTAGGAAGAACAGTTTTGACATTTAGGGGCAGATAGGTAGTGATGGCTCACTTAAGCTGCATGAGGCTAGCAGTTCTACTGCTAATTTTATCTGACTTCTTACACGCAGTTTTAGGTGATTTGTGTTCAATTTAGCTTGAACTTCATTCATAGCCAATGGTCCAAAATAATAGCAAACTGAAATAGCTCAGTGCAATGCTCATTTCCATTGTGCCACTTGGATGTGAGCACGATTAGCATTCCTGGGTTCACCATACTACAGATACAATATGCATGTGTCAAATGACACTGGGTGGCCATAGTTCTGTGCTGACACAGTTCAGCTCTGTTATTGCCAATTAGAGACAACTGATCCTAAGAACACCCTATTTCCACACCCCTTAGGGCTGCAAGAAAGTCAGGCTATCGTCAGGGAAAAATATGACATTATTTTAGTTAGAATATAGATGCTCAGGCTTGGTCTTTAGTTGATCCCTATCAAATGAAGGGGCTCTTCAGTACCCAGGGAAGTCCAATGTCCACCTGAGTGCTGGTGCTTGAATTCAGGCAGTTTTGGCAAAGGTGGCAAAATACAGAGATGGAAAAAAAAGAGAAAGAAAAGTCTCAGGAAGGAGTTAAATGGAGTAAGAAAGCTCAAAACAGATAAATGAGATTGACCTGCAATAACAAAGTAATGGGGAGAAAGCTTCTCTCTTTGTATTCTCAAATACAAACTGAGTTGCAAGGAAGTTCACAGAAAAGGGGAGAAATGCACAGTAGTTGGTAGACACTGAGAAAGCTGACAGATACATGGAAATGAACAAAAGACGAGAAAATATAGAAAAAAATGGAAAACAAGCTATACCTGACTACTGCCTTCTCCCTTCTTTCTGAAACCCATATGGGGTTTTACATGCAGCTCTGTTACCCTGGCCTTGCATTTAGGCTATTATTCTAAATGAAACATGAAAAGCCACAGAAATTACAGGGCACATCAAAAAATGGTGTCTTAGAATCTCCCATTCTGGACAAAACACACCTCTTTGTTCATGTCTGATACCACTGTGAACAAGTTGTATCATGCACAGTTTTTGCGGACTCAGTGTTCTGCAGGACCAGGCAGCTGGATCTCTTTGCAGCTTGCTGTGTCAAGCAATGCTACCTCTAGACAGAAAAGCCTGATGATGCCACACTCCTTTTCTAGCAACTACAGCTCTTATCTACCAGGACAGAGTTGCAAAAACCGATCCTCATCTTCTCAGAGTTTTTATTTACTTTGTCCCATTTGCAAAATGTTTCCTATGGAAAAAAAAAAAAAACAAACAAAAAAAAAACCAAAAACAAGGATGTAAGATGGTACTTGAAGCAGCTTTTGAGCCCTACTTTCCTATAGATCTCCATTGATGAAGGAGAAAACTCGGGAGGAAACTCTTTCTTCAGCTGTGGTGTTTATAGAAGTTCTCGCTCTAGTGCAATCTCTGCTTGTCTTTTGCTGAGCTTAAACACCATCTTTCTGCACTGAGGACACTGACAGAAATCCTCTCCTATACTTGGCTAGACAGAACTTGTAAGAATTGACATACTTGTCAGATTTGTTCAGAGTAAGAATTACTGGGTAGGAAAAAAACAGAAGAGGATTACTTCATACACCTCGTTTACTTTGGAAGCCAAGCTAAAAGCATTATAGATGGGCTTAGAAAATAGTTACACACATTAATCTTTGATTGGCCTTCCCAATGCTATTAAAACTGAGAGCAGTGAACCATGTGTTTTCCATTTGATTTGATGTGTTCTTGTTCAATAGGTTAAAATCTAGGACATGTCTTGAAAGACAGCTGTTTGACTGGGGCAACCAGAAACCATCTGCTTGATGATGGTCTTCCACACTACCTGTAAATTTTTATAAAGCGCTTACCCTCTCCTGATGGCAAAGTAGTTGCCAGGTCCAAAGGGCCACAGCTCAGTGACACAAGTCTGACTTGCAAAACAGGAGTTGTCACTATTGCAAACCAACTTCCCAGCATCATTGGCATCTCATGTCATTATAACAGGGCTAATGAGAATTTGCCTGAGTCAAGTTCAGAAAGTCAGGGAAGAATTTAAGGTACTTTAAAAAGCTAAATGCTTCTTGCACCCACACAAAATTTCTGCATATATGATAATTCTGAACTCTGAAATAACAGACTGGCAAAGTGAATACAAGTATCCAGAGGCAGACAGGCAGGCTGAAGCTGCACAAGTGAAAAATACAGTGCCATAAACCACTTCTGGCCACAGGAGTTTGACAGTCAGTTACACTTCATCTGCAGATTGGCTCCAGCATGGTTTGGCCTACACCAAGGCATTTCCCAAATTCTGCCATTTGCATAGCCCAGAAACTATGTCCACCAGACAGTGTCCATGTAGGAATGTAGCTCAGCTGAAGGACTTTAACAGTACGGACAAGGTCTACCCCTGCCAGCTGGCCTGAGAACCAAAACTCATTCTCTGCTACTGTTTAATCTACTAGTGCCGATGTAGCCCACAGCTGATGGAAGTTCTGACAGGGCTCACTTCCTCCCATGCTATCCATCATTTACTTTTTCCAACCAGAATCCTTGAAAAGATGTCCTATTCTGTAAGGATCACCATTCTATAGTATCCTACCCTTCCAACACATATATAAAAACACTGCAAAACATAACTTTAATTGAAAAATTCATCTCTAGATGGCACTTACCAATCTTTTCACAGTTACTCCCTTTTCAAACAAATTGGGTAACATGTTAGTGAGATGTTGCTATTCTACCATGCTCATCTAGATGCCTCTATACTGCTGCATTTTAATCTGATTTCCACAGAGGGGGAAAATTTGCTGGTTCATATATTCAAGGAGTAACTGCACAATCTGATATAGCTAGACACACTGGCTAATGTTTACAGAGCCTCTCTAAGCAGTCAGTAATCCTAACAAACAGAAAGTGAAATATTTTGGTATGTTTAACCTCCATTTCACAAGTCAAGCAGCTGCATTTGAAGGTGACATAGATGAGAAACTTACCAGATCTTGGATCAGCCTTTGCATGACACACGGATAAGATGCACCATTCCACTGAGCTCACACTTTTCATCACAATTCCTATGGACCCATGAGCAATTGCTAAATAGACTCTAAATATGTGACAATCAGTATGGCATATATCACCACCAGAAAAAATATTAAACATTCAAGGAATATAACAATCAAGGAAATGGTGAATAGAACAATTTTCACACTTTTCAGCTAAGTGTACATCTCACACCCATTAAATGTACCAGTTTTCTCCACTGGCAAATCGCACGTTATTGTCATAGAATCATAGAATAGTTTGGGTTGGAAGAGACCTGTAAAGCTTGTCACACCCAACCCCCCTCCAATGCACAGGGACATCTTCAACTAGAGCAGAATGATCAGAGCCCCATCCAACTTGACCTTGAATGTTCCTGGGGATGGGGCATCTCCCACCTCTCTGGGAAATCTGTTCCAGTGTGTTTCACCACCATCNGAGGAAACTCTTTCTTCAGCTGTGGTGTTTATAGAAGTTCTCGCTCTAGTGCAATCTCTGCTTGTCTTTTGCTGAGCTTAAACACCATCTTTCTGCACTGAGGACACTGACAGAAATCCTCTCCTATACTTGGCTAGACAGAACTTGTAAGAATTGACATACTTGTCAGATTTGTTCAGAGTAAGAATTACTGGGTAGGAAAAAAACAGAAGAGGATTACTTCATACACCTCGTTTACTTTGGAAGCCAAGCTAAAAGCATTATAGATGGGCTTAGAAAATAGTTACACACATTAATCTTTGATTGGCCTTCCCAATGCTATTAAAACTGAGAGCAGTGAACCATGTGTTTTCCATTTGATTTGATGTGTTCTTGTTCAATAGGTTAAAATCTAGGACATGTCTTGAAAGACAGCTGTTTGACTGGGGCAACCAGAAACCATCTGCTTGATGATGGTCTTCCACACTACCTGTAAATTTTTATAAAGCGCTTACCCTCTCCTGATGGCAAAGTAGTTGCCAGGTCCAAAGGGCCACAGCTCAGTGACACAAGTCTGACTTGCAAAACAGGAGTTGTCACTATTGCAAACCAACTTCCCAGCATCATTGGCATCTCATGTCATTATAACAGGGCTAATGAGAATTTGCCTGAGTCAAGTTCAGAAAGTCAGGGAAGAATTTAAGGTACTTTAAAAAGCTAAATGCTTCTTGCACCCACACAAAATTTCTGCATATATGATAATTCTGAACTCTGAAATAACAGACTGGCAAAGTGAATACAAGTATCCAGAGGCAGACAGGCAGGCTGAAGCTGCACAAGTGAAAAATACAGTGCCATAAACCACTTCTGGCCACAGGAGTTTGACAGTCAGTTACACTTCATCTGCAGATTGGCTCCAGCATGGTTTGGCCTACACCAAGGCATTTCCCAAATTCTGCCATTTGCATAGCCCAGAAACTATGTCCACCAGACAGTGTCCATGTAGGAATGTAGCTCAGCTGAAGGACTTTAACAGTACGGACAAGGTCTACCCCTGCCAGCTGGCCTGAGAACCAAAACTCATTCTCTGCTACTGTTTAATCTACTAGTGCCGATGTAGCCCACAGCTGATGGAAGTTCTGACAGGGCTCACTTCCTCCCATGCTATCCATCATTTACTTTTTCCAACCAGAATCCTTGAAAAGATGTCCTATTCTGTAAGGATCACCATTCTATAGTATCCTACCCTTCCAACACATATATAAAAACACTGCAAAACATAACTTTAATTGAAAAATTCATCTCTAGATGGCACTTACCAATCTTTTCACAGTTACTCCCTTTTCAAACAAATTGGGTAACATGTTAGTGAGATGTTGCTATTCTACCATGCTCATCTAGATGCCTCTATACTGCTGCATTTTAATCTGATTTCCACAGAGGGGGAAAATTTGCTGGTTCATATATTCAAGGAGTAACTGCACAATCTGATATAGCTAGACACACTGGCTAATGTTTACAGAGCCTCTCTAAGCAGTCAGTAATCCTAACAAACAGAAAGTGAAATATTTTGGTATGTTTAACCTCCATTTCACAAGTCAAGCAGCTGCATTTGAAGGTGACATAGATGAGAAACTTACCAGATCTTGGATCAGCCTTTGCATGACACACGGATAAGATGCACCATTCCACTGAGCTCACACTTTTCATCACAATTCCTATGGACCCATGAGCAATTGCTAAATAGACTCTAAATATGTGACAATCAGTATGGCATATATCACCACCAGAAAAAATATTAAACATTCAAGGAATATAACAATCAAGGAAATGGTGAATAGAACAATTTTCACACTTTTCAGCTAAGTGTACATCTCACACCCATTAAATGTACCAGTTTTCTCCACTGGCAAATCGCACGTTATTGTCATAGAATCATAGAATAGTTTGGGTTGGAAGAGACCTGTAAAGCTTGTCACACCCAACCCCCCTCCAATGCACAGGGACATCTTCAACTAGAGCAGAATGATCAGAGCCCCATCCAACTTGACCTTGAATGTTCCTGGGGATGGGGCATCTCCCACCTCTCTGGGAAATCTGTTCCAGTGTGTTTCACCACCATCACTGTAAAAAGTTTCTTCCTTATATCTAGTCTAAATCTACCCTCTACCACTATTACCCCTTGTCCTGTGACAACAGACCATAATA
>VZRU01014526.1:15321-146623 GCA_013398155.1 Pedionomus torquatus | reverse complement strand
TGGACTCAACTCCATCAGGTTTGTGTCCTGCTTCTGTTGGGGCTCCCAGAGCTAGACACAGTACTCCAGGGCAGGTGTCACTAGATCAGAGTAGAGGGGGAGAATCATTTCACTTGACCCACTGGTCAGACTTCTTTTCTTGCAGCCCAGGGTACATTTGGCTTACAGGGTTGTGGGCACACGTTGCTGGCTGATGTCCAGTTTCTCATTCACCAACACGCCTAAGTTCCTCTCCACAGGGATGCTTTCAATCCCTTCATCCCCCAGGCTGTATTGATAGTGAGGGTATTCATTATGAAAAGGAATTAAGCAGAATGGCATACATGCTGAAGATGTTCTCACAAACCTCTGAAGTCTTTTATAAAACAGCATTTAACTATTAAAAAAAAAAAAGTCTGTTTCAGAAGACATTCTATGATGCATCTGTAAGTGAATACCTGGTTTCATAGTTCACTTGAGTGTATTACTTCACAGGTATTATCACAGGTGGCATATAGTATTAGTTTATTCTTGTTTTTAATTATCTCTTCTGAAAGTGGGTTTAATTATCTCTTCTGAATAAGAATGCTTCTCATTCAATAAGGAGAAATGTCCCTGAAAACCTACATTCCTGTTGGCTGGCTTCACTGACGTCTAATAAGATGTAAGTTTTCTTATTGGCAGGATGCTGTTGTACAGAGTTGTTTCACAGCAATCAGTGGTGTCCTTTTTGCAGAAGCAATACTGGATCTCAGTCTCTTGAAATCTGACCACCATTCTCATAGGAGATTAATTACTTCTATGCACCCTTGTGTTAAATTTGGTCAGAAGTGGCAAAAGAATTAAAAAGTTAAAGGAGGTAGACGAAAGAAAAAGACAATACAGTGTGCCTCAGCTCATTTCTTCAAGAAACTTTCAGAAGGAAGGCAAGCAACAGCTGATACTTTGGTGCACAAGGTGTTTGCCATGCCTGCAGAAGCCCTGCACAACTCTTGGCTCAATCCAGGTCATTATGTGTGCCCAAACAAGCAGATCCCTGACAAACAATGTTTTTCAAAATCACCAATCTTGAAATATGTTTATGCCATGAACTAGCTTGATTCTGAAAATAGCACTCATAGCAACCCCATCTTCCAACTAAGGAATCTGAGTGGTCCAAACCACATGACAAAAAGCAGATGTTAGGAGATGTAAGGGAAGACCTTGCTGTGTCCTTAGCTCCAGCAGACATCAAGTGACAAAGTGCTGACATCCTGAATATTTTTAGAGCAGTGAGACCATTTCCCAGCTAGCTTTATGTTTTTCAAAATCAGGCTTGTTTATCCTGGTGCTAACATGAGGTGTGAAAATTAGGTATGTACTTATCCAAACTTAGTTATCAGGCTTGTCAGCCCGTACTCCATGCTAATCCAGAAAACTTGGCAGGCTGCAAATCTGCCTTACTGACTTCTAACAGTAACCCTTATCCATGGTTTTATAATACCAATTTAGCTATCAAAGCAAAAACCTGTTTTCCAGGTCCTGAAGGGTTCGTGGATTTTGTCTTCCAAAGAGGGAAAATAGACAGAAAGACTGCTGTTCAGGCGGTGACATAAACTGCACTTCCATAAAATTTCTTCAAGAGCAAAATGTATAGAAACTATACAGAAAAAAAAATGTTCTGTTTGGATTCTGATCCACAGCACAGTCTCTAAGCTGATAGACCAAGGGAGAGCTAGATGCTTCTGGACTCTTTTGGCATCAGAGATGTGGCCAAGATAAATAGCCAAGCTCTACAGAAGAGTGTTTTAACAGATCACCCACAGACTGGCAGCTGAGCCTCTCTAAAACCCCAAAGCATAAAAAATTGGCTCATACCACCTGCCTAATCCAAAATTCAAATGATGGAACTAGCCTAGGCAATTAGGGAGAAACTTACCACCAGGCAAAGCCTGTGTGCTGTATTCTTGCAGCAAAAAGAAAACCAGCATTGTGATTAGAATATCTTTAACACAGTAATAATTTATGGAAAGGGGAAATCTTTGTATTCAACTTAGCAAAGAAAGGTCTACAGCACCAGGTGTGAAACTTTTTCAGAGATTCAGCACGTAGCAGTTGCCCCTGGTCTTAATGAGGTGAGGAAGATGGGATTTCTCTGGTGTTGTCACAAATGTACAGATTGCTGAGGATTCCTGCAGCCCAGCACGATTTCTCTGTTTTAACATTTTTAAAGAACTTCCCACCCTCACTATGCCTCCCAAAACCACGTGTAAATGCTGCTGAATTCAGACTCAAGATCCTAAGAAGTTCAAAAGAGTCAATGCCAAAATTTTGCAAAAGGAAGCACTGTTGGTGTTTTTTTTTTTTTTTCAGATTGAAGTAACATTTTTTTTTGGTAAAATTAACAGTTTGGTGTGCATTTTAAAATATGCAAAACTTGAAAACCAAAGTAAACAACTAGGTTCAAATTTCCTCTACTCTGGCTTTGGGGGAAAAAATGAGTGTTTTTTAACCTGACCAAAAATTCAAATATACATATAAGCTGTGAAGCACTTGATTACTACAGCAAAAGGGTAAGAGGTACACAGTAGAGACAGGCATAGAAGTGAGTAGCATGGGATTCTCATGCTGTCTCTTAAGCCATACAGAGATAAAAAACAGGTCCAGAGAAAAAAAAAAAAGTCCTGAAATCCAACTGAAGCACATACATGGAGCCCTTTCACTGACCAGGGAAAGATCTGATTGAATGTTCACAGTTTCTCTCTGTCACATATGAACTATGATTTCCCAGTCCAGCAGTGTCACAATGACAAACCCAAACTCACAAGAGACTGAAACTGTCTTCAGTTTCTAAAATCAGAGAGAAGGAAACATACTATACTAGGTCAGACTAGTGGTCTAAGTAATACTATTACAGCAACAGGCATCATTGAGACTTTTTGATTTCACTGATACCTCTTGTATCACAAGAAAAGTATAACCAACCTCATCCTCATCACTAGCACATCTCTCACTTGTTTGCTCTATCCATTCTTTACTAGTAATTTTTCAATACATTTTTCTAGATATGTTCCATTTCTTCAATACTTTTTTCTAGATATGTTCCATTTCTTCCATTTGGGCAAGCTGTGGCAGGCCCACTGCAGGAAAGACAAGCTGCAGTGACCAACCTGTGCCTCACTGCAAATAGCAGGAAACAAGGAACTGCAGCTGGACTGTAACAAGAGACCATGAGGTTGCCACTCACACCCCAGGCTGGTTAGTCAAGGACCATCTTCACAGAGGATGAGCTTAGTATTCTCCTCTGCACAGGAGGGCAAGATACAGCAGATGAGCCCTGTGCAGCCAGTGATGCCTGTAGCCTGCATCAAAACAGCAGCTCATGTACAGACATAGATGCATGCACAATTGCTGCCTGGCTACTTCCACTGACAACTTGATCCAACAACATTTGGCTCTGGCACAGCACTCCAAAAAGCTCTGGGGAGAAAGGGAAGTGCTTGTAAAAATGAGACACTGCCTAATCAGATGCTTTTTTTTGTGGGCACTTTGCTTCATTTTACAAAGCAACATTAATTTTGAAGTTCAGACCTTGCACTTCATCACACCTCCTCCTGCAGGAAGGCTTGTGACAGAGCTGATATGTCACCTCCTTGCTAATGAAGCAAAACCATCACCCAAAGTAATTGCCAGCCATTCAGAATGGCCAAGTTCATCAAGACAGCAATGACTGTGACTAAGATACTAGCTGAAGCAATGACATTCAAAGCCTTTTTGCATCTTCTGCCAAGGGAGAGGCAGAGGCAGATCTCAGGGAGAGGCAGATCTTAGGGGAAATGAACTGCTCTCTGGAGCTCCTGTTTCTCTCTAAGACTTGATATAGAGCTTAGGGTGTGTGATTACAGCACCTCAACAAGGTATCTGAGACTGAACTCTCAGAGGCAACACTCTGCTTTTAGAAAGCCTGACGTTATCCCTAGAGAAGAGCTGGAGCTCACATGGCCAGTGACAGTGCTAACACTGAGCTTCTCATTGCTGCAGCTGAGTCTCTTCTTTTCTATACACCACCAGAGTCCAGCCCTACACTCACATAAGGAATCACAGAACAACAATTTTGCAGTCTCCACCAATAGGTAGCAGGAGGCAACATGCTGAATACTGCTAAGTATAATCACAGTTTATCTCCAGTTGAACAGGATATAATTGCTTCAGGCTTCTTTTTCCTCTTGCATGCCTTCTCCAAAACCAGAGACCATTGTTTGAGGTGGTGGGAATCAGCTCCCTTAGCAGCAGCTGTTCTTTTTGTTTCCTCCTGTATTTTTTCTAAAAAGCCAGGTAATTACTTAAGACTGAAAAACCTAAGTCAAAGCAATCAGTAGCATTACCTCATTGACTTCAGAGAAATTGCAGCAGGAATTAAATCTGATTTCACAATTCTTCCTTTCCCAGTAACAAATAGAATTACCTATGTAGATCATGCCTCTAGGCAGCACCAAGCAAGTGGTCACTCCAACTATCTGTGGGGCTTGATCTCTGTGAGATGCCATTTTTCTCACTGAATCCTCCCACACCTGGCAACTAATGATAGCAGTTGGACTGAAGCAGCACGGTACTGAGATGTTTCCTATTCTCAGATAAGCAATGTGAGGGGAGAGCCAATGGGGTCCCTACTTATTCTCTTCCTTTTCTGCCCACAGGCTGAGATGGGGACTGAAGAACACTGATGAAGTTAGGGTCAAGAGAGGAAAAAATACAAACACAAGAAAAGTTTGTTTTCTGAACTTGCGGAAATACACATAGTTCACCTTGCTGCCTAGCCTACTTACAGAGGAGTGAGGAGGGATTTTAGTAAAGAGCTCTGAAAGACAGGTAAAGAGACCTTTATCCTTGCTCTAAATGCTCTAAATACTTAATTTTTCACTTTCTTTCCCCAGTGCTCCTTATGGTGTAACCAAAACCAGTCCATTGAAAGAAAGTGAAGGACAGAAAAAGAATTGCTTATGTTAGATGTTAGTTTGCCAAACAAGCCACCAAACAAGCTGCCAAACAGGATGTGCAAAAAACCCTTTTTCTCCTGAAGCAGGGTGGTTTGTTCATCATTTACCTCATGTGTTTACCCTTGGGCTATCATTATATTAGCAGCATTTCCTGACTGAGCTGAAGCACCTGGTAACTATAGTAACCACATTTTCAAATATGCCCATAAATTCCTTCGGTTCTAATTAGGGCACTCATTTATAACAATAACAACAATACAAGAGAAATAACAGCAGGCTTAGCTCAGATGCAGTCACCTCTCTTTCCCTCATGTCACAGAAATGACCCGTATCTGAGCAGTACCGTAAGATGTTGCTTATTGCACAAAACTTACCTTATCTGCCACGTCAACCACTTTGCATCCATCTGCTATGTTGTCCTTACTTTCTTTCTCACTTTCTAAAACTCTGTTCATCAGCCTTCCAGTTCAAACAAAAGCCTGACATGCAAGCAATCTTCACATCAGGCTGTATAAATGTAATTTTCTTGATAGAAGGCAGAATTAGCACTTAGCCATCAACAAAATTGCACACGCGGCACCATTGCATATTTCACAGACAGTAGGTGGATGCTGAAAGACTAAGCAGTTCAACTTACAAATTTACCTATGCAATCTAGATAGCTGTGAAGAGGGAATAAACCACACCATGTAAAACAAATGACAGGTAAATGATGAAGTGGCAATATGCAAGAAATCAAGACCAAGTAGTAAACAATTGCAAAGTTCAATGGCTCTGTGTATTTTTTCACAAATTATTTTCTTCTCTATGAAACAATAAAACTTGGTGAACAATTTGAAGTCTGCTGACATGATTTAAAAAGATGGATGGACTGTTGTTGAGAGTGTTTGCTTTATTGTTCTGTTGAGTCACTGCTCAGAAGTACATTTGTTTTGGAGTCTATGTGAATTATTGTCAAAAAAAAATGACAAATATCTTTCTTACTTTAGGCCACATTGTGTAGGCGTTACATGATTTTCTTTCGCTAGAAGAAAAACGTCATCACATCTATGAATTGGCAAAGACAGGAAAGCTCATCTCTGCAGAGATCCAAAGAGTAGGGAGGCCCTGGCTTCAGGTTTTGGGAGGGGCTTGTTGCTATCAGAAATTTTCCTCTTGCTAGAAAAGCATTTCAATTAGTGTAACTTAACAGTGACTGTCAAGAATAATCTCTTCTCTTGAACTTTTTTCCACTTCTCCTCCACATCCCCTGGAGGCTGAATGAACTGAGTAAAGAAACATACTGGGGCTTTTGCTGCTGCTGTTGGTGATTTCTGGTTTGGAATATTAAGTATTCCACCAGTTATCCTGCTTGCCTTTGCTTACAGTGGCTTGACAGCTGACCTCAGCCAGCGTTTTGGGGGCCAGATGATCCTTGACAGATAGTAAAGGTGCCACCTTGCATGAGAAAGCTATCCATATCTCTACTACCAGCACAAAAATTCAGGTGCACATTCAGGGTCACTTTGATCACCAAGAATGGAAGGTATTTAATGGAATTTTTAATTTTGGAATCTGCTGACATAAGAAGGGGTGCTGCTGCCATGCTCCACCAAGCTTTCCCATTCTAGTGTGCCCTGCTTTTAAAGTACTCATTGAGAGAAATGACACCTTCTTGGCCCAGTGAAGTGACACCTGGGCCACTGGTGGTACCTCTCCCCTGATGGGTTTACATATGTATGGTTTACATAAAGTCTCATATGGTGGGTTTACATAAAGTCTCAAAGCATTCTGGGTACAGTTGAGTGAGGTACCCTTAGATTGCCGTTGTAAAAAGCAGATAGTGTTTGTTTACTGCATGCTATTTTATCGCTTTACCAGCTCTTTACACCAAGTAATAGGAGCTTTCAGAGCAAACACTGTTGAGATGAGAAAATGTAAACTTTAGTGAATTGCCAAAGAAAGGTTTGAATTATTTGCCAATTTAGCCATCAAGCACCATTTAGAAGCGTGGATAGAAAACATGTTGATGATCAAATTCTAATATAAACACAAAAATTGATTTAAGATGCTGCCAAACATGAAGCACAGTTACATTCAATACAATATATTTGTTTTTTTGTTAAATAAGTTAAAAGTAATTTCAGTCACTGCCAGACTGGATTAATCTTTGAAACCTCTCTCAGTTCATGAGATGCTCTTTGGGGCTTGGGAGGAAAGTAGTCTGGTGCAAGTTGTGTCACTCATTACTGTACCCTCATTTCTCTGTCAATCTCTTATTTATTCAGGCTGTAGTCTGTTAAGAGATGGGCATTTGCAGTATGCATGATGCATAATGAGGCTCCAGTCTCCATGGAAGCCTCTAAAATTGCCTATCATACTTTGCTTACTGCTCTTCCCATTTTCATTATGAAGGAACACTCTCAAACTGTCAAAATCTTTCCAAATAACCCCATAGTAACCACTGCAGCCTAGAGTGCTTCTTGGCTTACTAAATATTAGAACCAGAATGTGAAAAATGTAATGTCTTACTTGATTCTACTATTTAAAGAAAACAAGTCTTTGAGAGAAAAATAATTAAAATAATGAATAATTTAATTTTATTCAAAATAATAAAATCAGAAAAAAAATGTTAATTAAAAATAAAATTAAATCAACAGTTTCTATGTGATCTCTTGTTCTAGTTTAAGTGTGAAGACATCCTTTACCTGGCATAATGTGTGGTTTGCGAGACCCCGATTTAAAGTTAAGCCTTCCTTGGTAGTTGTTTGGGAACAGTGCCAATGACAGTTTGGAGTCATTAAGGGCAAATAATTCAGAGAGACGAGACTGTTACAATTGTACATCTGAACAATTAATTCATTTTAAACATGTTTTTTCGCTCTAAAGAAGCAAATTCTGAAATCTTACCAGAAATGTTGGCAGGAAAGAGATTTCAACTTACATGCATGAATCAGCACAGAAATTAATTTTAAATTACCACTATTACTATTATTATTATTTAGCCAAATTAATGCTGAGCAGGAAACAGTTGTCTTGGTTTTGGGGAGTTTTTGAGGTTTTTGTGGTTTTCCCTTCCTGATCTGTATGATGCAAAACTCATAGCTTTTTAAAAATACCCTCTGAAAAGTAGGAGAGACACCTTTCAAAGCTGCTGCTTGGAAAACAAGTCAGAAAAGCAGAAATCCACACAAAAATAGCTACCATATTGGGAACTGGGAAGGTTCTTCTTGGACAGGATAGCCCACCCATACTCTACACTGAGCACAGACCAGTGACGCTTGCACTCACCAGGGGACACGCTTGAGGGCTTCAGGCTCACAGCTACCCAGGAAAGGCCATCATGCCCCAAGTCTTAAAACACATGCTTTTACACTGTAAGATTCAGCTACTCAGTGTCTTAATGTTCCAGCTTAATTCAGACTCCTCTGAACCAAACACAAAACCAATCTGAGCAAATTTCACTGTTTCGGTCATCCATCAGGTCACCACATCTACTTTAATTCTGTCAGTTAACAAAGCTGTGGCCCCAAGCTTTCTCCCTCTGCTTTCCATCAAGATTTTACCTTATGATCAGGTGAAGCCTTGGTCAAACATGGAAAGTGCAGACCAACCAAAGCATCTTCTTTACAGAAATCAATGACAGCATGAAGCATCACTCCTGCAGTTAGAAGAGCTTTAACTAGTTTTACTAGGCTGCTGGTAAATGAACAGAAAACCCAGTCCATTTGGGACTGGAAGTAGGGCACCTATTGTTACAGTATTCCAGTCAAATATTTCTTTGTGGGGATGAGCAGGCATAGAAGTGGATATATTTAAGTGCCACAGCTGGCAATCCTGCAGGCTTTTTTCACATTTTATCTGTAGCTTGCCTGGATTTGCCTTAGATTCATATAATTGATTTTTAATTGATCCGATGGAGGAGATGACTGCAGTGTTACAAGTAGCAGACATCATATTGTGCCTAAAGTCAGTAAATGTCTGTTCCTATCAAGAGATCCAAAGGCTTTCACTGGAAGGCATCAGTATATTTAGTACCTATACTAAACACTATATTTAGCAAAGTCCATTCCATCACATTAATTTTTCTTCCTTTTTTTTTTTTTTACAAGAGATATGCAACATCTTGGGAAGATCAATTAGAAGTAAAAGAGGGGGAAAAGGCACACCAATTTTGATTTGCTTTTACTTCCCCCACCCCTCCCCCCCCAAATGAATAACCACACACCACATAAAACATAATTAAAAACAAGGAAACATCTTCCTGGATAGACAGCATTGCATGAGGTTAACATGAAGACAGGTTAGTGACCTATATTTCTGCAAAAAGGGAGAAATTATCCATTTTATTTCCTAAAGCAAGATGAACTTCCCTTTATGGAGAAGCTTACAAACAGCTGGATCAGCCAGCCAGCCAGTTAGGTACCACGAGACAACAGGCAGATTTTATAAACAACTAAGAAGTTTGCCACCTGGCAATACTGGGAATAAGAGATGAGGGCAAACTCCATTCCATTAAGGGAAATGAAGATAAAGACTTGTGCCAGACCAGGAAGTATGCAGGCAAGATAACCACTGGCAACAATGCTTTACCAGAGTTGTTTCTCTTCTCCACTGCTGAAAAATCAGTTTACAACCAAAACAGAAACCGCTGAAAGAGTGATTGCAAGATATTTTCCCTGTCCTCAGAAGCTTTGTGTTTCCAAAAGACATGGGACATAAGGGAAAACTTTGGAAGAAAACATACTTTATCTTGGATAATAATGATCAATAAGTTAAATCTGTCCTCCAGCTCAGATGTTCTCCTGAAGAGGACTGTAGAACTGAAGTTGAATCAGAGACAAAAACTTTGTGGAAGTACAAAAGCTTTGTGAAAATAAACCACCATCCACAGCAAACTGGCTCCTGTTTGTAGCCTCCTGTGCTACTGGAACAAACTAGTCGTTATATACAAACTTGAATTACTAATGAAAAACTGCATTAGCTGTAAATTTATCTCCTTTCTCCCACTGACTGTTGGAAATCAGAATATATTTGAAAACCCAATTCCACGCATGCTGGTCAGATGGCTATAAGAAAACTTTTTCACACAATGTACAATTTTAGACATTTTCAAAGCAGTCATTTGCTATCCACAATGTGTTGCACTGAAACTGCATCTGCTTTATATCTGTGTATCTCTTCTCACTAACTGGAAGACTGAAGCTTCCTAAACAGAGAAATAGTAAGAAATGAGTAAACAACCTGTTCCCATGACAGCAAGCCCTCCTTACTCTTCCCATTGCAACAGTATGTCTTCTGTTATATATTCTAGCCTCACACAAAGACTCTGCTCAAAGTCCCACTAAGACTTGAATCTGCATCATCTCACGTTGGCTGCCTGCCAAAAGGGAAATTTTTACCTGTGGTAAGTTAAAAGTATCCCCAGGTGTAGGTAAAACAAACTACAATTGAACTGCAATGAGAACATGCAAATGCCATTTTGCAGCATTTGACACCCTCCAGCAAGAATACTCCACCACCTTGTGCAAGACAAACCAATCCACTCAAAGAAAAGAGTTCTTTTGTATATTTAAAAGGTATTCTAATTATAAATTAAAATTGTAGGATTGACTGAGAATAAAATTGAAAAAGGATGTCTATAATTCATCAAATCTATTTTATTCCTGGTCTTAACTCTCATACCTTCTACCCAGGGATAAGGGTGCCTATAGCAAGGGGTTTAATCCGGCCAGCAATGGGTGGTTTTAGCCCAGGGTATCACCACTGCCTGTAATCCTCTTCCTTATACACACTGAAAGTACTCTTTTACACTGAGTAACTAATGCAGAGCACCTTCCCTCAGACACAAAGTCATAAGGCAGATGGATGGACATATGTACAACTGCAGCTAACTGCTAATGCAGCCATTAGCACTCAACAGCACTACACCAGTTTGGGACATTTTCTGCAAGAATTTATTTTTATAAATAAAACCTTGGCATCCTGAGAATGACATAATCTTGCTTTTGTGCAACCAGTGTGAGACACTTAAAGGGACACTGACCTCATTTTCCTTTTGCCCCTTTCTGCTGAAGTTTTAATAATATCCCTTCCTCTCATCATGAAAATACTATATTGACAAGAAAATTCGCTATATGACCCTGAACTTCAAAACTCACTTTCCTTTAACTTCCATTTCTTTTTAATATAAGGGGACTGATTCCTGACAGAGGTATTTAACTTTTACCCAAGAAAATTCCTACACTGGCCACAATCAAATTAAAACAGAACAAGAGTGAATGAGAAAATACAAAGAAAGGCTACAACAATAGAAGTCTTATTCCAAAATATGTGTCTCCAAATCAGGAATGGACACGAATACACAGCCATCACATATTTATTCAAGGTCCTGGACATTTCTGTTTTTTGATGATGTTGATGAGGTCTTTCCTAAGGAGTTACCTAGGTCAAGGCTGTCAATGCATTACCAAACTTCAGACAAACTGTATTTGCCTTTTGCATGTACAGTCTTCCCTTTAATGGGATTATTTTATCATTGCACATTGTTCATATATGTACACACACACTGAAACCTTGAAATGGATTGAGAGCTCTTTTTCAGGCTCCCATGTAAACAATTAAGACAGATTATTCCTGAAGAAATAAAAAAAATATTTAAAAAGCATTTGTTCATAAATATTTGGGGTTTTTTTCAACATTTACCTGTCACTATTAATAGGTAAATATGTAAAATGGCTTTCCCACACAAAATCAGCCAGTTTACAGGAGGTAAACTAGAGGTTTAGGTATTTTTCCAATATTTGGCTTTTTCAACAGATTATTCACTTCTCCCAGGTGAAGCCAATACAGCCCTACAGAGGAAAAATGAAGCACACAAGGAAAAGACTCTTTCAGTCATTACATCTTTTTCATTGGCAAGTCTCCCTATGTTTTCATCTGTGAACTTTCTATGTTAATGACTAATCTCAAACCATGTGCTGAAGTAATAATTTCATGATAAAACTAATCTTTCCAATAAGAAGCTCTCTGAAACACTCTACTTTTCAATTTCAAAGAGCCGGAAGGATTATGGTAGTGATTTATATATCTATTTTTCTAAAATTGCCCTCCAAATCTTCCTTATGCTCAGAATCCTTAGTATTGCATCTAGAAGAGGAAGAAAACATACAGCAAAAACAAATGTAACCTTAGAAAACCACTGATGTAAGTAGTTTCATTCCATGTACTAAAACCCATTTGAAAACTAATCTACTGCGTATTCTTTCCTTTCAGAAAATGTAAATTGACCTTTCGGTCTGAATACCTGTCAAAGTAAAACCACTACAACATTGATGAGTCATTTTTCTTGTCAATAGATAATGTCTGATACACTGTAAACTTTCACATAGCTCCCCAAGAACTGCTGGACCAGAAGACACCTAAAGCAGGGTTGGGAATGTTCACTCTAGGAGAATTTGGCAGCAGCATAAGCGAGGAGTATCTTCTTCCCAACAGCATCTCCTGAAGTGCTATGAGAACACATCATAAATAAACTTAAGATGATAGTTCCCAACATGGCACTGGTTCATTAGTCTTCCACAAACTGTCACCATGTCCCTTCCCTACAGTGAATCAGAAAGACATTACCAGCTGCCAGGAAAGTAAGAATGGGTAAAATAGTGCCAGCCAGTGTTACTGTGTCATTTTGGACAAGCTCACAATGGTGATGCTATGCAGAGGTACACTTCAACAACCATAATATCCACTGTGGCAAAACTAGATGACACACTGGCTTACTTTATCAAACCCTAAAAAAAAAAAAATCCTAGTTAACCTTTGAATTCAACCACTTCACTTAAAAAGTCTCTTCTAACTTGTGGATAATGACAACAATATTGCCCCCTTTGGGGAAAAAAAAAAATCCACCACAAAACAAAACAAAACAAAAAGAGGCTTTAGGAAAGGCACAGAAATATTGTGTACCTGCTGCCCTTTCTACTTGTTTCTAAACATAGGTTTAGCACTCAATCTACCCTAAACTTTGTACATTTACTCAAAGTTTCTGGGGGACATTGCTTCCTAAATGGGAAGACTCTTGTTCAGAAAATATTCAAAGAAGGTAAAATTGCCTTTGATTGTAACAGAGCTGTGAATTTTTTTATTTTCTTTTTTAGCTGAAGAAAGACTGATGACACACTTTGCAGGATTTTCATAAATCACTACTATTTAAATATTTGTGAGCAGTGATCAGGCTACACTCTCACATAGCGGAGTTTTGCATGTGCTCATCACATTCATGAAAACAGCTGCTCTGCATGCAAATCCTTTCTGTTTAGCCAAGTTTTCTCCTGCTTTCCAATACTAGCTGTTAAATCCTGGACAGAAAGAGATGCCAGTGAGAAGACTACAGTAAGTTTTGGGTTGACAGAGCATGGGTGGCCTTTCTCATAGAGGATTAGGAAAGTATAAAAAGGTACAGGTAGTATTTTTAGACTTAGGCATGATAGATGGAATGAAGAAACAGGTCATAACCTTGAAGATTCATCTTTCACCTCGAGATAAAACCCTCACATGTTTGGACCTGAGTAGATGCTGCAGTTCTGGACATAGCTCAGTGTCCTGTTTTGAGGAAAAATGAACCAATTTTCTGTTTTACAATTTTACTTTTTTAGCCAGGCTTCTTCTAACTAACTAACTAAACTCTGAAATTAACAGCACATTGTTCAGAAAACTGTTGACAAGACCTGATTATACCACAGAGTGGTATGCAGAGAGGCCCTCACTTATATTTATTGCTGTAACAACCAAAGTCAGGTAATTTCCTTATTTGCCCTGTTGGAGGGTCGGAAGCAGAAAAACGTCAAGGGGTCACACCTGCAGGGAGGAGTGGGCAGGACAGGTGACCCAAACCTGACCAATAGGGGTATTCCATCCCATCCGCATCATACTCAATATAAAAGCTGAGGGATCAAACAGTCAACCCTCTTTCTTCAATGGCCGACATCCAAAGAGGACCCTGCCTGTTTGTCTGCCTTTGATACCAATCTGAGTGTTCCTGACTCCAGATCTGGAATCCAGATCCTGTTGATCACCAAGTCCAGTCTCAAACTTTTCCCGATGACTGCTGATGACTATATACTGAAGGTATATAAGTCCATGGGACCTAATGAAATACATCCCAGAGTCCTGAAGGAACTGGCTGATGTAATTGCCAAGCCACTTTCCACAATATTTGAAAAATCAGGGCAGTCAGGTGAAGTGTCTATGGACTGGAAGAAAGGGAACATCACACCCATTTTTAAAATTTTCAGTATTTAGGTGTCTAAAAGTTACCTGAAAGTCAAGTCCCTTCCTCTTTGCTGAAAGCAATAGGGAGAGCTCCATAACAAAGGTGACTTTTTCCTTTCCTAGTGTCCTGGTTTCTGGGAGGGTTAGTGTTAATTGTCCTCTGGCTGAAGCAGAGGAACAGGTATTCCACCCCAGGTAAGCTGTGCCCAGGGAGTAGAAGGGAGATGGTCAGGAAGCTGAGGGGTAAAAGAAAGTGCAGGGTCCAGGGTTGGCGACAGGTCCGGGGCTGAAGTTGGTCAGTTAACGGTCAGTATCATAATTGTGTTTATATCTTTCTCCATCCGTGTTACTATTAATGTTTTCCCTGTTCTACTTGTTGTTCTGTTAAACAGTTTTTGTCCCAACCCATGAGTTGTGCCTTTTTCTTCCAATCCTTCCCCACAGCTGTGGGGTGTCAGAGCAAACAGGGCTGCCATCTGGTTCTTTGTTGCCGTCTGAGGCAACACAACACCTAGAAATCACAAAAACCTCCTAAGCTCAGCTCTGCCTCAGCCTGACAAAATTCCTACCCTACAGGACCAATAAACATGCAAAAAATTTTTCTGGTTTTTAAAACCAAACAAACCCAGGATACAAAGCCAGAGCCATAAAATGTCAGTGCTGTTGTAGTGAAATGCACATGCATGGACAAGGTCTCACTGCCAAGCAAAGAAGTTTTGGAAACTAAACATTCAGTTTTCAGTTGTGTGATGTCCTGCCTCTAGTCAACAATGAATCCGATTGTTCAGACAGACAGTTATTTCACAAAGGTTGTTTTCTCCTTCTTTCCTCCCACTGCTCGTGTAGCCGTGCTCTGGCTCCTAGTTCTCATGTATTCACTCACATAAGGGATGCAAAGTGGATGCCACTTGCTGCCAAGTTTTTGCTCAGCTTCATCAAGCTAGCCATGGTCTGTTTGATGGCATGTACTAACTTTTTGTTATGTGGTACAAAAGTCTAGCTTTTTAGTCTGATTTAGTCTGATCTAGTCTAATTTTATTTAGATGCCTCAGGTCCCTGCTGTCTTTTCCAAATGTGGACCCAATTCCTTTAAAGAACCCTCTTTTTTTCCCGCCTCTCTTTTCTCAATCGCAGTGAAACTAAGGTTGTCTTTAAGCTTCTATCTACTTTCAAACAATTTCACACTTTCTGTGTCTATTCTGTCATTTCCATTCACTCCTCAGCATGGATAAGACCAGACTGACTCTGCTTAGAAACAACAAGCTTTACTGTGAGTTATAGTATTTTCTGAATATTGTTCAAATTTCCTGCAGAGTGAATTGACTGCAGAAGACACACAGCTATTTTTAAATTATCTTCTATTTTTTTTCCCTTTCTCATGTCTCCCAGATTAAAACTCAAAGGGATGTAAGAGTAGATGCTCCCAACTCATCACAGTCCTTCACACATTAATACCTCAGGTCATTACTATCAGGAGCTTGAAATGTTTCATGGTCCCTTCAGTTTCTCTTCTCTGAATTTCTAAGTGTGTTAACTCTGTTTCTCCCTGTAAATCTAAATTTCTTAGTCGCAGAACCTGAAATATCATGCTGGGAAGAGAGCTCCCAAAGTTTCCTTAAGGAAGCCAGCTTCTTTTAGAGTGGGATTGATTAAGCAGATCATTAGTAAAGGAGTTGGAAGGGTATTTGGTTCCTCTAGCTTTATGAGAGCATGGGTGCAATACAGGACTGGATGATATGATTTAACATCCCTTTTAGTGAAAAATATGTATTGCTTTTTCAGTACCTTAACAGGAACAAGTCAAACCTAGAGATAAATCTCTGAAGAACTCCAACATCCAGAAAAACACCTCCAACATGAAATTTACACCAGGTCTGTACATGAGACAGTATGTGCATGCAAGCAAATGTGTATGTGTGCACAGTACAAATGAGAATGGCTGTCTATGACATGACTGTACATACAGGACTGTGCACAGGAATATGTGCAGGAGCAAGAGTGCAAGTGAGTGAATGTAGCTGTACTTATGGCCAAGCAAGATATACTGAAGTGGGTTGAGGGAGTGGAAAGAAACATTCTTGCAGTTAGCAGAAAGGCTTAGGAAGTGATTTATCCATACCTTTCCTATGTCTAAGTACTCAAAAATGGTGCCAGCATCCCCCTGTGCTAACATCCTTGTTCTGCAGGATGCTGGAGAGCCAGAGGGCTTTGATACAACCAGACAGAAGTGTTAACATGCTCAGGAGACAGATGTCTTAAAGTTTAAGGCTTCTTTAATCTACTGGAGCTGAGGTGTGGATGTTGTAATGACTTAAACATCATTAGGTTACCTGACAGTTCCTTGTTGCCATTAGTAGAGAGAAAGCTGAACAGATGAACCCCACAGGGAGCAATGGGGAAGCAAACGCTAGGACTTCTTGCTCATACCTGCAGGGAAGATGAGAAAGAAAACACCACAGCAAATGAAATGCCTCAGATTAGTGCATTAAATTAGTTGCCACATAGACTAACTTGCTCTGCAATAGGGCTATCGCCTCAGGGACACATATGGAGTAGCAAGAGTTTCTTAGCTGAGTAACACCAAGGTGGAGGGAAGCATTAAATGTCTGGCACCTGGCCTAGCTGAAGGGGAAGACCAAGCCAGGACACCACACAGCCTCAGTGGAATAACCTATTGAGGAAAACGCAGTGCCTGAAGTTTTTTATCCCGGAGCTTTAATCTGCCTGCTCTTGGCTCTGGGTCACTGTAACAATTATGTGAGCCCTAACTCACATGCTGTACTGGTGACAGATCGAGGCAGCTCCAGGGGAGAAGGGCGGCCCCAGGCTCACTGCATGGAGAGAGGACGAGTCTGACAGAAACAGAGCACTTGGCTTTTCTCCAGCTAGAGTGTGGACAGGGGTGATGTTGCAAGAATTTCTCTTGTATGATGATTCTCTTGTATGATGTAAAAAATCTAGCTTTATGCAACTGAAACTGGATCAAACCAGACAGGTAATTATGGCCAAAAAACAGTATGGAGAAGAGGAAAGAAAATCATAGAATAAGAGAATGGTTTGAGTTGGAAGGGACCTCAAAGATCATCTTGTTTCAACCTCCCTGCCATGGGCAGGGACACCTCTCACTAGAGCAGGTTGCTCAAAGCCCCATCCAGCCTGGTCTTGAACATTTCTAGGGATGGGGCATCCACAGCTTCTCTGGGTAACCTGTTTCAGTGTCTCACCACTCTCACAGGCAAAAATTTCTTCCTAATAGCTAATCTAAGTCTTCCACATGTGAAATATTGCCCTACCCTATTTTTAGAGAAAGGTGTTCCACTTCTAATGTTGAAGCAAAACTTTTTAAAAAAATTTGAATTTAGCATTAAAAAATATCTAAAGATTAAATGTTATTTCAATATAAAATATCTTTTTCTATTTTTTTTTTTCTCTCAATTCTCTTAGAAGAACAAAAAAAATTGTCTGGGACAACCATTTTGATTGCAGACCTAAAAATCCTTTTTCCCAACAGCTCTTCACTAGCTGTCAGTCCATTAACACTTCCCAGGGGCAGGTATTATAAGAGCTAGTATAACATGGCTAGTGATGATTTTGAGAGGCCAGAATAATGGTCTTAGACAATGCCAGCTCTCATTTGTCTTTACACTGAGCATAGTCAACTACGTCTGGCCATATAAACATACTGGCACTAGCAGAAGTAATGAAAGTCAGGTCTCTTCCCAGAATTGAGCCTATTTTGATTCCAGGTTGAGCATTTTCAGGGATAATTCCAGAGGCAGGGAGAAATGCCCTGATATACCCCCAGGGGACATCCTTTGGGGAATATCTGGGTGATGCCTCATATTTTACAGATGATCAATATTTTACTCAAGCATGAAAGGAAGAGAGGCTTGCTAGATTTCTTGCTTGCTGTAAGAAATCCCCCACTCTGTTACCTAGTGCTGCGTGTTCAGGCATTGCAGGAGCTCTTGTGACTGGCTTCAGACTCAAAGCCTGGACAATACCTGACAGAAGGTGAAAACGGTCCTCTGGCTCTACCTCACATTTATGTCACTGAAGCATAAGTACTCTTCTACCAGTTTAGTGTCTGGACACCACTGCCTGCCCATCTTCAATCTCCAGTACGTTGAACAATTAGCTACAAATTGTGATAGTGCAGTCTACCCAGTGCGTGAACTCTGCCTTCTGAACTTTGGGAAATTTTTCTATGGGACCTTGTACAAATCACTCAATCTCTCCATACTTCAGTTTCCTAGCTGTAAAACAAAGATAACTTTTACTTTGATCCCCCTCTATTTTGTCTTATAATTAGCACGTTTGAGGGAAAGGACTGTTCTTACTGTCTAGTTATGCCTCACCTCATATGTAACTGAGTCATAACTATGAGCACCTGGGACTAAGTAAAAGACAAATGCCGCACACTAGTCAAAGAATAACTGAATGCAAATCAACATTACAGACTATTAATGTAAGGAGGCATGCCAGTGCAGAAGCTACTTGGTGCAAAGGTAAAACTGAGTTTCTTTGATTTTCTCTTCCAAATAAGAGTTTAATTCCTCCCTGACACAAGCATTTATGCAACACTTTTTTTAGAGGGTAAATTTCATCTGAATGCTGTCACACACATCAGCCTTTCTTCAAGGTCAGGATTTTGTTTGATGTCTTTGTCTTGAGCAAACAAAGGTAAATGGGAAAGAGAAAACACACACTAAACTGGAAATTGCTGAGCTTTCTGTATAAATGTTTCCATTTGCTCCCTGAATTGGCTATGTATTCCCTCTATTTAATATTTTATAACAATATAAACAAACCAATGAATCCAACCAGTTCACATTTTTAAATGAAAAAGAGAAAGCCAAAATATGTGCCCAGTTGGTGCTGGTTTTGGGAGACTGAATCTTAAACGAAGCTTGTAAAGTGTGAAACGAGTAAATGAATTGCCAATACATTTTTTTTTTCTTTTTCCTGGTGAGAGCCACAGTTTAAGATCTCCAGTTCCTTTCTACCAAGTGCTGCATCAACACAGGGTGGTAAACAATAGGTTCCATTGGACTAGAAAAGACTGATAAATGGTGATGGCAATGAAAAATTAATGGTTTACAGAATGGAAAACAAGTCTATGAGTCTATCTAATCTACCTAAGGCTACAGAAGTAGTTTGTGCCAGAGCTAGGATTTGAACTCAGCCCTTCAATATCTTAATGTAGTTATTTGGCCCTTCTTTCTGAAGCAGACAGTGTATTTTGTAACACTGAACTTCATGCTCATTAGAAAGTGGGGCAAGGGGAAATCCAGCAAATGTCATGGTGAAAAGCGTGGGTTTCTACTGAATTGTGGAAGACAGACTACTCTTTCTGATACCAGAAGAAAAAAATAATCTAATAAGCATGGGAAACAGTAACAGGATTTTGAACAAATTGCGATTGCAGTACCTTGTGTAAAAGTGTAGGGCAAAAGGCAGAGCTGGCAGAGAAAAGGGGATGTGTTGCTTCTTTGATCAAAAAGAGACCAGAGAAGCTGGCAGATTAGCCCTTTTCCTGTATGACTTTTTCCTTCCCACTAACAGGAACACCAAGGTCACCCTGCAATTGGTGACTACTGCCTCATGAAGGCAACAGTCCCCTCTTGGTCCTTTCCAGCTGCCCAGCAATGGCTGGCAACCCTACAGCAATACCCTGGTGTTACCTGCTCTCCTTGAGGAGTAAGACCTTACTTTAAAGTATCTCACTAGGCAGCAAATTAAAAGTGACCTGAATGATGGCCTATAGTGGCAGGGAAATGACATTTGCCCCTCTTTTCCCTACATATATAAAGAAGATATTCAAAAGAACACAGGCTGGTGTAATGCAGCACAGCTCCAATAAAATCAGTGAAATGAAGCCAAATGGGACTGAGGATTGGCCCATTTTGAGTGATTTGTTGTTGTTGTTGATGTTCATTTGGTTGTAAAACAACTGCAACAAAATTAAAACGTATCTTGAATACAGGTCAGCTACTAAGCTAATACAGATTTCCCATAAATGACTGGAAGACTACAGACATAATTCATGTATAGCAGACCTCAGCATTGCCATGGAAACATTTACATTCAAAGAACAAATACAATTGGTATCAAGCCATTCGGAAGGCATTTTAAAACTTGTTATGCACTTAAAGTACAAGGCAATTAGTTTGCTAATTAACACACTGTTCTCAGCCATTGTGATTTCTTTCTTTAATGGGGAGAGTGGTATTTGCTGCTTTGCTTTCCCTCCTAATTCCTAATGCTTCCTCCAACAAACACACTTAGCTTAAATACAATATTTCAGCATTTTTTCAAAACATGTAATAAAAGCTCAAACCTCAACTAGTCTTTATCCTTTCTTTTTCAGCCAATGACTCCAATAGATCCTTTCTAATCTCCCCTAATGTCTCTAATGTAATGAATCCCATATATAATGACATTATAATGGTTAGGAAGTGCTTAGGCAAGCCTTCCAAAAAGAAATAGACTTCATAGTCTTTAAGCAAAAAGCCAAAACAAGAATAACAACTCACCTACCTCACCACCACCACCCTGTAAAAACATCTTTTCATTAACTGCAGTGTTCAGGGAACTGTTTAATTATGAATTATGATTTCTACTATCCCAGTCATAGTTTTGCATGAGGTCAGTCAGATTTTTCCCCATTTACAACAGAAGAGCAATCTAATGATCCTGAATGACACCTAGCACTTGGATATGCAATGCTCATTGCATGTTAATGGAAAAAAATATCTCTTCTTTATGATGATTTTAGCATAAGCTTCCAGAAGTTACAGGATACTAGGAGAGATTAACCATGCTGACAGCACTCTCTTCAGCTGTCTCCAAGAAAATGGTCTTTTGTATATTGTACTTGCAAAATTTCTGTATAGCCAGTGAAAATATTTCAGGTAGTGTAAATTCAGGAGCATCTGTAGCTCTCACTATCTTGAATCACTCCACTTCTGGTAGCATTTAATCAAGATACCTAAAAGGGGCACGCAGTTGCCTTAACTGTCTTCTCTAGTCACTGGACAGAGATGAAACTTCAGAGAGCAATTCAGAGCTCAGCTGGGTTCATTTGGTCTCTTGAGGTTCTTCTGAGAAAATTACCTATGGAGACACTGCCACATGGTTAACTCCTGTGTTATGGGGGGAAAATCCAACCCCAAAGCCCCCTTTAATGCAATAAATAGTATTGTCTCCCCTTTATTTTGTGAGAAACTGAGACATGGAGAGATGCTGTGATCTGATTTTTGTTATTAAGCAAAGCAAAAAAAAAAGCATACATTTTCAAATCTCTCATCCCAATGCTGTCTGCAGGAAAATAAGACCTGCTATCACTCATTCACATCCAAATACTGATTTTGGCACCAGCTGAAACTAACTCAAGTCTCAAACTACTTTTATTTTTGCTTGTTCAGACTGCCACATCCCATCCTGGGCAGAACAGTCTGCAGCAGCTTTTCAACTCTGTGCCAAACAACTGCTGTGCAACTGCATGTTTCCTCTCTTTTTTTCTTATCTTAAAGCTGCTATCTGGGTGGGCATAAACCACTTCCAAGTTCCTCTCATTCATTCACTGGTGGGCTGGAGACAGCTGCATTAGCAGCATTGCCAATAAATATCAAAGTTAGGAAGAAGAGCATCCTTCAATCCTCAATACTGTAGACATCATGTAAGAATAACAAACCTTTTAGCTAAAATTGTATCCTAGTCCCCATCTTCAGGGAATGAAAAGACAGTCCTGCATTTCCATGCATAGCTAAATACATCACTTACAGGTGTGCTAGTGGCCCCAAAATATATCTGGAGTAGAATGAAAGCCTCAGAAGTTTCCAAAAGCCCGTTTTGCATGAAGAAAACTTAAGCACATGTTCAAAACTAATAGTTTTCCTGGACTGACATTTTGGTGCTTAAAGCACTAAAGCTGTCTTTTGTGTTAAATCCCCAAACCAATTTGAGCTAGTAGCTTCTAGAAAATGAGCCAAACTAAAAACCAAAGCAACAACCAACCTTTAAAAGACCTACCACTTGCTGTGCTTTGCTGTACAACAAGGACATAATCATCAAGGCTATTTTCAGGGTTAACTGCACAACAAAGGCACAAACCCCAAATAAGGAAGCAGACTAAAAAGAGAAAATACAGCTAATATAGGAAAAGGAGGGATGCATTTAATGCCTCAGAAACTTGACCTTTATAGTAGAATAACAACAAAGCATAGTATCTAGCCTAAGGGAAGAAATAACATGAGCTCTAAGCACAACCCAATACTCTGACCAGAAGCCTGATGACTCTTACATGCTAGAAGGCAGAAAAGGCCATTACAGGTTATCCAAAAAGTCACTGAAATGTTTGTATTGGTCTTTGCCCTAGGGTTTCTTCTAGCTACAGAGCCTGAATATTTATTTTTGTGTATTCTGTAGCCTAGAAAAAAAATATCTCCATGCTTGCATCATATAATTGGTTGTAGCATTTCCTAGGAAAACCATGTAATGGTCTGCTAGCTCTGTACATCACTGCAAAGAATTTGTGATGACTCACCAGAACTGTATACCTCAGTAAAACTTTTGTATCATAGGACAGAGGCAGGGAAGGGATTCAGGAGCTCAAGTGTTTAAAGATTTCTTCTCTCCTAAGGCAGAATTACTTAGATTTATATCAAGGTTAATTTCAAATATTGTTTTATGCAAACCTGTAAGGGTTCTTCCTGTGTGAAGACTAAATTAATGCAAACATATCAAGATTGCATCAGCTCTTACTAAAAAGCTTCAAGGAAGCCATCCTAGATTTCAAGGACAGAGAGATCATCAGTAGCACCAAGAGAAGCTCAATCAGTCAGTTCAACTACCTCTTTCCAGCTGAAAGATATAGGAACAGGAGAGCTGAGGCCCACCACCTTGCAGCAGTCAAAAATCCTGGCCACATCTCCAGGGTGGGCCTGCTGTGCAAGAGGGGCATGTGTCTACACCCGGGGTTTGGAGTGGAGAAGAAGGTTGAAGCAGAATGCTAAAAGCATGTAAGCTGCCACCAGCATATTTGGGGATAGGACTCACTTGGGTGGCGAGTATTCTGCTGCTTTTTCAGCAGAGTAGAACTTCTCATTAAAAAATACTTTTGATGGATGGGAAAGCTTTTAGTCACTTCTAAGTGTTGAAACGATCGAGTTGGCACACAGGGGAGAGCAAGTTCAGATCTCTGCATCCTTCCTGACTTGCTGGGTCAGTGCACCCAATTCCTAGCTTTCTGTGGTACAACTAGATTTGCAGGGGAGTTTACAAACGATCTAGGTTCTTGCATCTAAAAATCAGATACTGAGCCTTAGACATCTGCCTAGGCTCCCTTTAAAGTCAGTGGAGAAACAAGACAGACACCCCGCATCCTCAGATTGTTGGTACACTTGTATTATGATGGATCAGCACAATTTTCAAGGCACCAAATTGACTTACAAGCCTCCGTGTCAGGGAAAGGCATAACAACCCATATCTTACAAAGTGCTCCAGAAAACAGCTTTCAAATAAACAATTTTTGTCCTATCTGGAGTCTGGCCAGCTTGATGTCCTCTCTACGGCAGCAAGTCCAAGGACAAAAGAGTGCTCTCCCAGCTAGCTATTGAATGAATTTGCTCTTCAGAGAGAAAAGAAGCATTTATTTCCTGAGTTATCCTGGGCTTTCATTGCATTTCCATAATCCCAGCGTTCATACAATCACAGTGCTTCACACAAAAATGAGAACAGTGGATTAAACACAGGTCTGTCACCTGAATATTTTGCTTGTCACCTCTTACTGCTTTTTCTTTTACGGGAGAAAGAAGGCGTCTTTACAACAAAATATCTGGAATAATTAGAGCAGTCTCACATTAATATTTTTTTTCTTAACAGCTTCAAGATGTAATAGGAGTAAGATGCTCTCAGCATTAAAGATGCAGAACACTTCACCCAGGAGCAGGCTGAATGGCAGGAAATGCATGATGAAATACAAGGTCCCAGGCTATTTAAAGATAGAGGGTATCTTATTATCACAATTATCAAGTTGGAGATTACAGGAATGGACAATTCAGCTTAACTGGACACCATCTGTTACCTACTATATTCTGTGAGTAAAAAGGCAACCTGAACCATCAGGGTATTGCTAAACCAATGCACATCTGGCTCTTGAATAGCCAGAGATGGTATTTGAAAGTAACCGTTTGGAACATTATCAGCTATTGATTGCTCCTTTCCAGAAAGCAGTTTGGTATCTGAAAACACACACCTGCTGAATAAATATTTTAACTTGCTTAAATGCTATTACAATCCCTTTACAGGGTGGAAAGGCACTTTCCTGGCTCTGCATACCAAGCACATATCCTTCTATGGACAATAATTCAACACTGTGTGCTCAGACACAGTGTCCTCCTCCTCACCATTATTTCTTTGAATTGAAATAGTACCCCCTCAGCAAACAAGCATCACCATTTCATTGCAAGACTCACAGTATTTATTCTAAAAACCCTCAACTTTCATGATTATCAGATATATTCAGTTTTTTAATCTTTTTTTTTGTAATTAACACAGCTGCAACCAAAAACCTGAAACACACAAAGCAAGCTACTGCTACAGGATTAGAAGCTATGAAATATACAAAACCAAAGAAGAAATCTTAAGATTTAAGTCTCACTCGTACAACTTGAACAACTCGAGAGAATGCATTTGTCAATATAAATTGCCCTTTCCTTCCTGCAGAAATTCTTGCTCTTCTGTCAGATGCAGAATCAAATAAAATATCATGACAGTACCTCTACATTGTTAGGAATATGAATTTTGAGATCTGGCCTTGGTTAGGACTATCCTTGCTTGTACTTTTTCACTGAGGTTTTGTTTACTTGAATGTTCCTGAAATTCCTGCACTGATTTCTGTCTCATCTTCCACATGACCAATTTGACGATGGACACAGCCTATTGATATTTAAAGATCTTTTCTCTCTCTCATCATCATCTATTACTTGTGTGAAATAATATATTACTTATTCTGTGAAGCAATGAATCCTTCACACTTCTGTAACAGTGAGACAAGAGCTTCAGTAATACTTCTGTCTGTTTCCTAAATTTAGTGGTACAAGAATCCATCTTCTATTCCTCTTCACATTAATCATCATCCAGCCAATGACTGAAGACACACTTTAGAGCAACCAGCAGTTGTGTGCCACCATCACCTCTCTGCAAGCTGGCTGCTGTTTGGATCCATCCTCAATGTTAGCTCACAAGTAACGTAAAAGAAAATTAGATTCTACTGCCATGTTTAGCCATAGAAATGATACAAACAGCTCTTCAGCACCCTTATCTTCACCACTGTAAACTTCAGCTATCAAAGCAGTGCAAGGGTGCTATCATTTACCACTCACTGCTTCAAACTATTCAAATCACTACAAGACCCTGACAATCGATGTCTCTCAAAATCTCTGCCTGCGGTTCAACAAGACTTGGAAAAAGTAATTGTGTCTCTGTCCCTTGTGTCTTGGAGTGGACTCTGATCAGCTCTGCATGGGCAGAGTAAGTGCCCTTTGCCCATGTTGCACAGAAGTCCTCTTCTGGAGAAGAGGGTCAGGAACAACAAAAAAGAGAAAGTACCACACCCATTAATACACACCTCAAAGATACCTATAAGCTGCATGTGTACAGAGGATAAAATAGACCTGCAATCTCTTCCAAACAGTAGCAAGTTCTTGGGGAGCTATTTCCTTTGTCCTGTAAGCAGATGTCAATATGTCTGTGTGTGTAATTGCTATTTCATACCTACATGTTTTTGTAGTGCTATTTTGCAACAGTATTGCCAGGGCTGCATCATTATAGTTCCTGAATTTTTTGTTTTCTCTCCTGGAACATTCCTCTGGGCAAGCTGTGGCTTACTATGGGCTTTTACAGAAGACAGTCAGAGGCAGAGCAGGTAAAAATCCAGCTAACTTAACAGGCAGTAAGGTGTAACATTGAAAAACAAGCCCTAAGGAACACAATAGTTAAGCTAGCAGAAAAAGCAGAAAACAATACTGTTTTCTGTAGCAATTTAGGACATTCATAAAAGATAAGGGAGTCTAATATGTGCAGCAATAGAGAAGGGTGTAAAAGTGAAAAAAAACTCTAAGGCCTGCACATGGTCTCATCCAGCAGCAGGCTGGACTTGTCTTAGCACGCAGGGTCAATGCGTGCATACAGCCTCCCAGGGAAGCCAATGCCCAACTTCACCCAAAAGCACCTGGTAGCTGACACTGACTTACAATGGAATGAACAGTGCCCATCATCTTGCTGTCCTCACTTCCACTCCATAAGTCCAAGCAGAAAAGGAGGAGAGATATGGATCCATTGTTCCTAATCAAATTGCATCTGGGAGTGAACCAGCTATGCAGACAATACACCAGCTGAGGAACGGAGACCAGAACAGATATTGGAGCTTCCTGTCCATCAAGCTCTGAGGCTGTGACGCCTGCCATGTCATGGATAATTACAGTTGCATCCGAATCTGTTTCCAACTTATCCACTTGAGCTTAAAGCAAGCAAGTTAGTTCATTAATGAGATTATTAAGAACACTTCATAAAGCCTCCACCTTTATTTGTGCAAGGCTTCATGATGTAAACAGGGCTGATGTGGACATATTGAGACACTTTGTAAGACCAGGCCAGATGGGACTTAGAGCAACCTGATTGAGTGGGAGGTATCCCTGCCCATGGCAGGGAGATTGGAAGTCAATGATCCTTTCCAACTGTAACCATTCTGATTCTATGACAGTACGGATAAGCATAACAGTAACAGGTTCAACAAGGCCACCCAGGCACCCTTTGTAGCAGATCAAGCCCATATTGCTAGTTAAAAGCTAGCGCAGACGTAACTATATATATGACCTGCAATTCAACACCTGTACTGCAATGTTAAACAAACAATAGAAAATTTTCATTTAGCTCCTGGTCTGTCACTAACAAGTTGAGTGACCTTGAAAAAGTCACAACTCTATCTCTCTGTTTAAACTGTAGAACAGTTTAAGAACACGGGAGAGCAGTCTGCTATAATGGGACCTTAATCTTAAATGTGATTTTTGATGAGAGGCAGAATTACCTAGAGTCATCCTCAGGCACTTTCTGTATTGCATATGTATAATTCCTAATATAGGCACCTACATATTAACTGTAGGTGAAGGCATCACCATGTCCTTTTATTACTCAAAGTCCGTAGAAACTGCACATCCTAAAAACCCTGTCATAGGATAAAAGAAGCTGAAATACACAGAAGCTAGTAAAATGCCTTTAGCTATAAATCTGCATGGTAAAAACTGGTCTCTCTTTCTTCCCGTCCATTCAAATAAGCTTTTATCTACATACTGAGAAAACTTACTCCATACACAGTCTGAGGTAAAACATCCATGGCAGATATTTGGAGCCTCCAGGGGCATTGACCACCAAAATAATTGGCATATTACCACCAGAGACTCAGAAAAGTCAACTTCCACCTACAATGGGTTGCTTCTGACAAAAGTCAACTGAGATGCATAATGTTGTTGTTCATTAGTTTTCCGCTGATTATCAAATTTCTGATTTCAATATTTAATACAACTCAAAGATCATGAAACATAATGTAATGTGCAAGCAGATAATTTGCTGATCAAGGTAAAGTTTTCACATTAAGGCAAATTGTTGCACACTTTGGTGATTAACTGAATCACACACACACTAACTATACTCTTCTATTGGTGAGGCATTGTCTTCTCTGGAGCTACTTCATCATGGCAGACAGCTAAATGCTGTACATCTCAGCTCTTTTATGTGCAGTATAAATGCTGTCTCATCCATACTTGAACTGTTTTCTCTCCTGATGCACTGGTTTCTTGCACATACATCATTTCAGGGTACCCTTGTCAATAATGAAGTAGCCCAAGTGTTGAGGCTGCTGAGTCATGTGCCTCCCTTCTGGCTGTTCCTGTCTGTACCTGAACCCACTCCTTGCTTTGTGGAAACAGACAGGGACTCACTGTGAAGTTCGACTAGGACAGAATTCCAGGTTAAACTCAGAGACAGATGAAGCGGGGAAATGTTATTTTTCATTCAGCAATCCAAAAGTTTCACTTTGCTCCAGCCTGCCTCAGATATCTTTTTTTAGGGTGTGTTTAAATCATTTCAAGTGAAGGAAAGAGCTTAGTCAATGGAAAAACGCTCCCACTCCCTCAACAAAACACAGGAGATGGAAGCAGGCTGGGGCAGCTACTATCGGGTTATAGCCTGCTGGCATTTCAATAGATCTCACTACTATTATTTGGGCTATACAGCTTACATTAGTTGCTGATCTAAGCTATAAACATCCAAACCAATTTTATTTACACTGTAAAAATTGGGTAGAATATCAGCAAACTCTCTGGAAGCCCAAATAAAAGGCTGGATTATTCCTGGAAAACTGGGATCAATCACCACACAGTTTATGCTGAAATTGTTCTGCAACTTTTTACCCAAACACAGCCCTTTAACATGCAGCTAAACCCTGTGAACCACCTAGAGAATGTATCCCCAAGTCTGAATTTGCCTGAGATCCCAGAAGGTACCAGGAACTTGAACAGCTTTTTATATTTCCTCTCTGTCTCCAAGCTCAGTCAAATGAATAGGAATATATTGGCTTAGCCAATCACACTAGAGGAAACTGAGCTGGCTATTAACGATCTCAAACAGAAAACGGCCCCTGGGCTAAGAGTCCCAGTGGAGCACCATTGCAAGTTTTAACAAAAGCCAGACCTTTTTTAATGGTTTCACAATCTTTTTTTTTTTTTTTTTTTTTTTTTTTCCCTCTTTTAACTGCTTCACTGCCAGTTTCCTCCAAAACTCTCTCTGCAAGCAGAATGTATCCCTTACCAGGTGCTCTTAGCCTGTGTGCAAAGCAACTCATCTCCTGGGTCTGCTTTAAGTTGTGCTCCTCTCTCTGGATGTCAAAGCCAACTCCAGATTTGAAGTCAAAAAGTGAAGGACAGCAATGGAGCCAGATTTGCAGAGAAGACAAGTTGGCTTTCTTGGACCTACACTAACTAAGACCTTGCTCCTGGGGGATCTTGGCTGGTGGGTTTACATCTGATGTGCTCCTAACCTGGCCTTCACAGATTCCTGTAAATAACCAAGCACTGTTCAGATGATCCAAACAGTAGTTGGGGAAAAAAAAAAACAAATTGCCCCTTTCTCCTTCTTTCTGTTAAGATGCTTGGGAAACTTCTCTCTCATTCATTGCTAGCTCCTTCTACTACAAGTTGCAAAAGCAATCACACGACTATGGGCATCAAGCTCTCCAATCCAAAGGCCAGATCTAGCCAAATGGTCAGCCACCTACTTCCCACTCAGCAAACAATAAACTCTAATTCCTGCAAGGAAAGGAGGGCACTGAAATGCAGTGATATAACCATCCATTAGTCCCTCCCTCCAGCTGTGCCTGCTTAAGTTCAATGTTTTGCAGGTGTGTCTGTATGGCAGCAGACTTCAATCTAAGCCACTCTCCAAACCTCTTAAGGTCAGAGATTTTAGACTTATGAAACCTTAAGCACAAAAAGTGCACTTCACAACAGCTCCTGTGGGTGTTATAAGAAGCAACAAATGCTTTTAAGTGCTCTTAAGAGACAAGATGATGACAATGAAATTGAGGGAAAATGGAGAAAAAGATAATCACGCTGCAAGTCGCTGCTCTCATCTCCTAACTACTTCCAAGGCAGCAAGAACCCAGGCAGCTGGCAACAGCTGTCACCCTATTAAACTCAACAATTTACAGGTGCTCAGAGGGAGCACTTGTATGCAATTAGCCAAGCAAATTCACTTACTTCAAGATGTAGGGCCCAGTTCTCATCTGCTGTAGTTTGGCTGTGCTCCGGTGACTCTGTGGAGTGCTGCCAAATTACTCCAGATAAGGGTCTGGCTTGTGGATGTTAAGGAAGGATGCTAAGGAAAAGTCTTGCTCTACAGCATGATCGTGCAAATAATTATAGGCATATCGGAAAGCCTAATGCACTCTTCTTCCTCTGCAACTGCTTTCTGCCTATGGAAGGTACTGGAGCGGTGTATTAGGCCTACAGTAAAAAAAAGAAGAAAATAGGGGCCCATCCCATGCAGGCATATTTGGCAGTATTAATCTAGCCCAGATAACAGGGATGGGAGAGATCCAGGGGAGTAGATTTGGTACAAGTAACAAAGCTCTGATGCTTGCTTGAAAGCACGGGCAAAAAGCCTGCATTGCTGCTGACTCAGGCCAGTGCTAGAAAGGGTCTGAAGACATATCGCAACATGGGCCTGGCCAGATCTGACAGCAGTAGGTGTTGTGCTGAATGTCTTATGTGTCCACTGGCAGCCCTGGTCAAGAATCCTGCAGCCCAGACAACAAACACCATCAATGCCATTCCTGTCACAGGGCAACCAACCCACTCTGATCACAACCTGACCTTCACCCTGAGAGCCTCCTATCTAGCCATGTTTGTTACATGTCTATTACAGTCTTCCCTTGCTTTTATTACCTGACAAAAATGATAATCAACAGCAACAAACATTGTCTAGCAATCCCACATCTACAGTGAGGCCCCATATTACGAATTCTTTGCTTACTCAAGCTGGAATGAAACAGGGATATTTTGGTGAATCCAGTCCCCCACAATCAGTGGAGCTACTCGCATTTATTCCTGATGAAAATCTGACCCAGTGATTTAGGATTCAGACAAAAGAAAGCTGGGATGATTGTTTTCAGCATGGAATAAATAAATATGAATACTTCATAATAGGACGTCTCTTCTTGTGCCATTCTTTCTCTTCCAGTTAATCTCATTATTGCAAATTAGGGAGTTTCTCTGGCAGTTTAAAAAGTGTATTCTCACACATACAAAGGAAATAAACAAAGTATTTTGCTTCAGATCTCAGCTGCAGTCAATTTATTCTTTGAGCCTCTTGACTTAAAACTGTAAGACTTTGGTCTCTTTGTTTGTATCAAAGTCACACACAAATTGAAACAGCCCCTGCTCACATCCACTCGAATTCAGTAACACTGTTGCTCTGATTTCACAATGACCTGAAAATACCTCCATATTCTCTTTGCTTCTACCTGTTTCTTTATACCCATTCTCCAATTAAACAGCAGAAAAAATTAAAAGTACCTTCTAATTGAGGGTAATCCAAAATGAAAGCTGGCTACAGGGCTGAAATCAAAGAGCTGAATAGGATCTAGGAGAGGATGATGTCTTTTTTCCATAAAAGCCAGGTTGTACTCACTGTATAGGAAAACAAAACCACAGAGCATAGTGCAATAAAAAGGTGATGTAGTATAGTCCTTGGCTACTACAAATTAGCTTCCTACTGCTTGATGCATCCTCTGTGACTACGGTCCCAGTGGTCAGAAATGCCCTTTTGCTCTAAGAATGCCTCAAATACAGCAACAGTGCCTGAGAGTAAAATGTGACAGACCAGTATTAGGAACTTCATGCTAAATCAATGTTTTATTTAACATAATAATTAGAACAAATACCTGGGAGACTTTAGGTGATGACACAACTTTAAGGCAGCCTGGAAGCACTTTAATTGCATATTTAAAATTGCCAGGACTTAGGTAACGGGCTACAACACTGTTCTGAAGATCTTGTTAGCACCTTTAAGAGAACCCTGGTTCTTGGACTCTGTATGCTGTGTGGTGGTGATTGCCTCAAGGTACAGTATGTACCAAGAGCAAATAAGTCTCTGAAGCCATCAGGGATGGGCTGATAAGAACAGCAGAGCTCTCTATCTATCTGTCAGGGACCAAAATTAAGAATTCCACTTTGAATGAACTGCCAGAATTGATTTCCAAGGGAATTTTAATCTAGATCTTTAAAAAACATTTTTGCATACAGGGAACTCCACAGGACAAGATTTTAAAAATGTGAGAATCTGCCTGCCAGACTCTCATGTTTAAACACTTAAAATTCCACTCAAATCCCCATGACCATGTGTCCTACAGCAAAGAGTTATGGTCTCCAGTCAGCTCACAGAAAACGCCAAGCAAGGGGATCTGGTGGAATTTATTTAGTTGGATTTATTCTCAACTTATTTAGAAAAAAAATATTATGTCCTAGCTTCCAAAAGAATACTGAACTGCCCATGTCCCTGGGGTCCTACTGTACTTGGCAGAGGAAGATGAACATATGAATGTGTCCCTCCTGGAATGCCTAACTCCTACAAAACTACAAAGATGATGACAGGTCAAGACCTAATGTAGTTTCTGCCCTCAGATACCTGAAACTACCACATGAGTCCAGACTAAGTGCCTGGGAACTGTTAAATTTAGCTATAATTATGCCTGGCTGCATGACTGTGGAATAACAGGAGTGCAATAAAGAGTGAAGATTTTTGCCCTTGCTGTTATTACCTGTGCAAAGAATTTTGCACTCCACTAGTCATTGCAAGCAGACAGTCACATAGTGCAAGAAAACTTCCATGTGTGCCAACTCTATTTGCTACGAGATCCAAAACTCAGATGACTGTTTCTCACATTGTAACTCTTAACTGAGAGGTAGTCCCTCCAATTTCACCTCTTATTTTCATTGTAGAAATTTCATTGTTGCTTGTTGCCATAATCCCTGTAAATAAACTTGGTTTGTGACACATCAATTCATCCCTAGACTTAGGCCTTCTGAGGTATTACCAGTAGGGTAAGATCCATTGAGATATATGAATGTAGGCTCAGTCACCCAATAAACAACCTCTTACCAAATGGGGATAATCCTTTTACCAGATTATGCCTGGATGCATTGTATCCTCTATTGGTTTTCTGGGATCAATTAGAAGCAGCATTACAGGAAAGAAAAAAAAATCCTTACCAAGGAATTTCGCCACTGGAAGGATTTCTCAGCTGTAAACCAGCTAGGCTGTCAAAAAATCAAGTAGGTTTAAAGGACAGCAGCAACTCATACCATCTTAAAAGGCTTCCTCTTGAACTCAACTAGGCATTGCAGTTTATCCCAGAGCACTCCATTAATGAGATGACTTATGTGAGAGAGCCAGGAGAGGGTGCTCCACAATAACTAGAATAGGTCCTGTATAGTAATTGTGCCCTGGAAACAGTGATGGTTGCACACAGCCATTTACATGGAACTGCCAGAACTAACATGAAGAATAAAGGACTTCTTAATTCATACTTCAAAATTTCCAAGGGGATTTTAATCTAGACCTTTAAAAAGTATTTTTGAATACAGGGAATGACACAGGGTAAGATTTTTAAAGTGTGGGATTTTTAAAATGCCACCCAAATCCCCATGCCCATGTGTCCTACTGTTAAATGGTATGAAGGTCTCCAGTACATGCAAAGAAAACATCAAGCAAGTGGATCTTGCAGAATCTTAATTGTCCTTAACTAATTTAGACAAAATATTATGTCCTTGCTCCCAGAAGTACTGAACTGCCCAAAGATTTTGGTGAAGTAAAGCTTTTCACTGTTTTTTTTTCCCAATTTTGAATAAATTGGTTTAGTTGGATGTTAACAGAAATAAATATATAGGTTTCAACATTTGATAAATAATGCAGCGTTTCTTAAGTATAGGAAAAGTAATCTTTTGTAAGGAGCTTTTAAAATAGAGGGGGAAAAAAGAGAATATTTATTTTCAGATCAAAATATCTAATTAGAAATAATTGTTGCCATTATAGTCATAGTCCTAAAAATGTATTCTTCAGTAGGAAAGAACCTCAATCATCCACACAGTTCCTGCAGCAGTAGGATAGATAGTAGTATAGCAAATGCTATACCCCTGTAATGTTGATATGTGAAGTCCAGCAGGGTGGGAATCCAGCACTGAGTTTACTAAAGACATGTTCTTATATCCTGCTAACTGCAACGGTTATCACACAGTCTGTACTGTTTCTAACACAAATAACTACATGGAATTACATTTGCTATAGCAGAAAGGGGGAGGGGTGGGGAGAGGTGTGAATTTATCAGTGGAATTTGAAGCTGGACTCTTTCATGTAGTCTGCTGTCACAGCTGCCTAACTTGGAAAATAGTGAAAATTCAGGCTCTCTGGACTGAGTAAAATACTATAATTTGGATTTAAATGGCATAGGCATCAGAAGTTGACTCTCTGCTGATTCTACAGCCCTGTTTTCCCTCATTGTTTCTTCCTGAGAATCCTACTGCTTATAAAATTGAAAAATCAAGCTGAGCTGAATGTCTAATGCCTTCACTATAATTGAATTGCTCTTTCTGTGCATGTGATTGACAGCATCAGAAAAGAACATTTTCCTTAGCTAACAAGCACTCACTTTAGCTTCATTTTATCTGCCCTTGCTTGGGATCATTCAGCTCCTGAAAAGAACACAACTGGGAATGACCTTCTTGTTGATAACCTCCTAATAACGCAGATATTAAAACCTGTTCTGCTAGACAGGTGCAGGAGGAATTTCATACATGATACTTCCATAGCTCTCAAAACCAGCAAAATGTTTCTTGAACCTACTTGGCAAAGACCCTGTGCAAGGTTAAAGATCCTTGTTCACATTATTTCCAGTGCAGGGGAAAGCACTGATCCATATAGGCATTATTTTTGATATCAGTTTTAAGTCACTGTAACTTTCTAGCCTTCTGTGGTACTACCACTGCTTTATTCCCATGTGTGGGAATACAGACCATGCTGTATTTTGGCATTGCAAGTTTTGCTACCTCAAGTCACAGATTATTAATTTCTCATAGAAATAGCTTACTACTAGATCTCTTTTCTCCATGACTGCAAGTGCTGTTAACTTTAGAAACTCTTAGGAAATAGAGATGGGAGGGACCTCAAGAGAATATATACTCACCTATCCACAGCAGCATCAGACTATCATGCAATCTTACAATACATAAAACCAAACTCCAAAACCAACCCAGAAATATTGCATTCCCTCCAATCTCTCTATCATCTTTACTTAAGGGATCACAGCTGATATTATTACTCAGTACTTGAGGAAATCTGACTATTTAAGCCTCTATATACAAACCTTCCCATGCTGAAATATATCCCTATGAAGACACTGATGGTGGAGAAAAAAGCTGATTTCCACAGAGAAACATCATTATCCCTTTTTCTGAGATAACAGAGATGTCTCTAGACTAACAGTATGTGCAAGGCAGCACAATTACAGTGGAAACTGAAGAAGGCAGAGCTCCCTTTGCCTTTGCAACCTAGTTTCCAAGCAGAGGACTTGCAAACTCTGAGGCAGAGGTGACTGAGTGGCCACTATCCATTTCTTTCTCTTATGAGCACCTATAAATTACTTGATTCAATGTGCAATCAATGCTTGAGGAAAGCTGAAAAAGGTGGAAAAAAACATTAATGGCAAGGCTGTATTCCAGCACCTGAACCTGTTTTACTTCAGGTGCGTTTTACTGGAAAAACTGTCGTTACGGTATAAGAAAGTCCATGAGAACCTAAAGCCATACAAGGTCAGACAAGTGAAAGTGAAGAATGTAATTTTTGAGTTAGGGACAGTAAACAGTCTAGAGAATAAACATGTAGAATACTAACAGGTGGTGGTGGTAGTAAGATGGGAAGACTCAGGAGATGGAAACTGCAACATAAGGATAAGCCCTGATAAGCCCTGAGTAATGGAAGATGTACCTGCCTACTGGCCTGGCCAGTGAGGACTGTTTGAATGTTCCATTGAGGTATTGAGTGGGTTAATGTTCCACCTACTGGCCGATTCATTTTATTGGGTACGTTAGCTTTACATTTTTCATTTATGTGTATCCTGTTTACAGTCTCTTTGTACACAGAAGTAACCCAGAGAACAAAGGTTCATGTTTTCTTACACATGTAAGAAAAACACATAAATGCATAATGGAAAAAGACAAAAATATGCTAGACTAATAATTAGCACATTTTAGGTTTTTTATCTGTCATCAGATTTAATCAGATAACAATTACTTAGCTCTGTATTTTCTACCTGGCATCATATTGGATCAATAGTAGATGGATATTGGCTCCTTATTCTCAAAATCTCTGAAGATCATCTTAAATACTCAGGTCAACATGATTCTTATCTGGTTGCTAATATTGACAGCCACGGTTCTTTGATGCAGAGCTATAATTGAATTAGATGCTCCTGCAGTCACTGATTCATCATCATAATATTCACTACAGCTCTGCTGAAAAGTCTGCAACATTTCCAGTCCTTCAGAGGTACCCTTACTGGGAAGAGGACTCCTTCCATTCCAGAAACTAAGATACAAAGAGTTTAGCACTGAATCATTTTTATGTGACTGCTGGAACTTTAGTCTGAATTAGGGCTGCATTTATGTAAATCAAACTCTTTTTTTTTAGTTAAAAAAAAAGAGAGAGGGAGAAAGTGAAAGACAGAAGTCGAAAAAGAATAGGAGCTGCAGTGACACTCAGCAGAATAATGTTGGGCTTCTACAAACCAGTGTCTAACCACTAATGGCAAGCTATAGATATATATGTATAAACAGCCTTAATAAAAAAGCCCTAAGCCAATCACAGAAAAGACAGCGAATGCCAAGGTTGTAATGTTACCAATTCAATCATAAAAACTTTCAGCCTTAATTTGTAATGCTGGACTCATTACTCCAAAGTGCCCTGTTCTTCCTATTGTCCTGTAAACATGTTTCTGGGGTAACTTTCAGGTTTGGTCACACCATGCTCAAGTCCTTCAGAGACATCTCAAAGATCAAATTGAGAATGGCATTTTCTCTCTTTTTTTTTAAACATATGCTAAATTCCCAGACTGGGTTTGCTCTTGCTTTTTTCGCAAGGCCAGATAGTCTCCAGCAGTCCCACCTGGGAATAATCAAATCCCGCACTTAGGTACCTGAAAGCAGATGCACTGGGCACTGAGCCATTTCCAAGTCTGGCCCACCACCAACTGCAGGACTATTCATGGAAATATGATTCATAACAATAAACATTCTGAACTGTTTCTCATTAAATTATAGGCACAAGCTGATGGGAATTCCCCCTTGATGTGGAATAAGCCTTTGCAATGCTGGGAGCCTGTGAGGTGGCTTGCAGAAGAACACATAAGCTCAGACAGAAAATTTTCTATGGCAAACTCTGTGCCGTGTGTTTCCTGCAGTGAAACCAAGAGGCAAATCATCAGAAGTAAGGGTCCAGAGACTGTGGTGCAGGAGGATTTCTCTGAATTAGTGTCTAAAAGTGTCTGCCCTTCTCTGCAGGCTTTTGAAAATGAAAAAAGCTCCAGCAACTCTTAGGCTCCCAAATTCCCCTGGTTTTGGCAGTTTCACTGAGAATAAACAAGAAAGACACAATTTGCCAAAGGCTCATGAAAGTGCAGTGGGGGAATGCTTGTCCCCTGTGGCATGTTTTAGCCCTCTGCACTAAATAAAGTCGTATTTCAAGATATTGCTATAGACATAAATGCTCAGTCTCATAGTATCTTTAGATGGATGTGTAATGATATATATACACATGAAAATCTCTGAGTTCCTTGATGGCAAGGAGCTTTATAGCTAGGAAGTATGCTCCTATTACATACTGCATGTCATGCCAGGATACCAGTTTGAAGTACTACTACCAGCCTTGACTAGCCTAACGGCACTTAATCTGGTTCCCCTATGAGGAGCCCTACTATCACGTCCACATGTAATCAGACCTGTGCAGCTGCTTACACGTTCTTTTTAATTGGATTGAAGTTAATCACAGTAGGATTAATTTGAAGAGATCAAGGAAACTGAGTGATTTTTGGTGGAGAGCAGATGGTTTCTTAGGGATGGAATAAAGCTCTGAAAGCAATATGAGGTGTTTAACTTTTCAGGTTTACCGAGATTAAAACTCAAGGATACTGTAACTTAACTATAGTATATTCAATCATATTTATGACATGTAAATGAAGAATCCTTTGGAAATTAACAGTGTGATTTTCAAAAAGAAGTGACTTACTGATGAATACCAGTAATTGATGATCATCGAGCACTGTGAAGAGAAGTGTGAAAACATATGCCCAAAGCTGGCATAATTATTCCCAAGCGAACAAAAGTTAAGCACTGTTGTTTTCATGAGAACCACAAGCATCCTGCCTCTCCAAATGGCATAATGTGTAATTTTAAAAAATTAACCATAGTAAATGGTCTGGCAGTTCAGCACTGACTTCTGATTTCAGCTGTTTCCTTTTTTGCCCTTCAAATAGGAAGAGCAATGGAGTTCAATGTCAAAAGACAGAGTAAGTATATAGCCTCTTTAAATTAGCCCACAAAAATTCAACCACCTAAAACCTTGGACACATTTGAAAATCTGGACTTGAAAGGTTACAAAAAACTTGAAGAGTCATTTCGTTAATGAGCTGCTCTTCTTCCATCTCTTACATGTGTGCATAAACCATTCTTGCCCATTCCCATGCTCAAATGCACACAGACATGCTGATTTCTCTACAAAGTAAGACCTTGCTGAAGTGCTGTAATTTGTATGTGCTGCATTCATTAAACAGGAAAGAAGTACATTGCTACAATGAAGATGCAAACTAGGTGAAGCTGAGCCAGGAGTAGAGATAGCAGGTCTGAGGAGCAAGGGAAATGGCAGTCTGGAGAAAACACGTGCAGGGTAAAACCGGTGTGCCCCTCAAACCCCAGGAAGGAAAAAGTTTCCCCAAAATGACAAGCAAATATAAAAATCTTAGGTCTTCAATCACAAAAAAAAGATACCTAGAGCTCAGTCACACCCTGCAGTCACTTCCTGAATCTATTGTGAACAAAGCCATTTCACTCCCATAAGAGTATCAAAGAAAGAAAAGCTTCATCAACCATTCTGAAATTGAACCACAATAAAGTACATTGTCTAGACTTGCACAATTCCTTTTCACAACATGTTTTCTAAGTTTAATGTAGATATCTGGGACCAGCAGGACTAATGAAAAGGTCTAAACAAAGATGATGTATTTTATTTTATAATTATCATTAATACAATTTCTCCCAAATCTGACAAACCAATTCAGTTCTAACCACAGTTTTTCTCTTCTACTGAACTTAGGGCAAAGAAACCAGAAGTGTAAATTTTATAGCACCACATTTCCACTTCATTTCTAAGAGCACTGAACAACAATGATTACTCAGCTAGATTCACCCTTCAAAAAGAGGATCTCGACTTACTTAAAAAGTCTACCCACTTTAATTATATGCAATTATCTTGTATAGGGATATTAAATAACATACATCAGTAATATTAACAGGGTCAGAATACCATTATGGTGAAATGCATTCCTTCATCCAAAACTTCTAATCAGAGCTTCCCTGTGATGCAAGACACTTTGCTAAAGAGATGCCCCCTCATCTTCCACTTACTGAAAGTACAACAGCCTTCATTATCATAATAGATAAGAGCCTCACAAATAGCCACAAGTTTATCTTTACACACAAAAAAATGGCATGAGGTCAGTAATCCCTCTTTGGAGCTGGAGAACAGAAAGACAAAGTGCCAGAACAGATCCTCACCTCTTTCTTTGCCTGCTAAAATGGGAGCAGGTAGAAGAACAGTAGACCCTGGAAAAGGAAAAAATGGTGAGTCACCAGTAGAGAAGACGACAGTTTAAAGAGCACACGGTTACTTCAATATGCCTGCAGGCTTGCAGTGTTTACCCTTCTTAAAATTGCATACAACTATACACAGAGTAGGCTATATGAAGAATGAAATCCATTAAGATGTATTTTAATCTGCTTTAAACACAACACAACTATTCATTTACTTTAAGCATGTCTTATTTAAACCCCAGGGTCTAGTTCTCCTCCCATTATATGCATTTATTTAACGTTTCATAATCTGCTAGTAATGAAAGAAAATTTAGGGCAGGACTTCATAGTGTACAAAGGAGCTTATTACCTTACACCCACACTCCAGGGCAGTCACTAGAGATATGCCAGCTTTCATATCAGATGAAAGCAAAGATTAGATATGGATATTAATAGATACACGATCATATTTTTCAGTAACATTTACAAAACTGCATACATGTTCTACTGTAAAGTTTTGCTTTTCATCATGTAATTAAAGGTGACATACATGATGCTGAAGGTAATGTCAACATTTTATACATTAACCTTTTGACAAAATAAGAGACATACCACTAATAGCTAAGTATGTTTACTCTAATAGCTAAGTATGTTTACTCTACAATTATTATAAATCATGTCAGAAAACATTTGGTTATATTATTAACTGCAAATTACAAATATGAAAAAGTATAACTAGCCAATTATCTTGTAACTAAAATATAACTACACTGCAAGTATAACGATCACTTTAGTTTTAAATATGCCACATATATTTAGCTTGTTTCAGACAGCTTTGAAACAAACATGGTGAACATATACCACCATGTCACAGAAAACAAACTTCCTGTCATGTCTTTGGCGTAGAGAATACTACATCCGCTTAAAGAACAAGTTTTTTTTCACTAATATTAAGTACATTGAATCAAATACTTCTTTGTTGCAAAACAAAGTTTCCTTTCATTATTAAGCAACATCTGTAATCTTTCCAGCTGTCTTCTGAATATATTGGTCACTGCCTTGAGGTCATTTTACACCAGTGCAAAATGGGTAAGGAGATACACTCCCCCTGCTCCCTGCAATGACAGTCCTTTTACTCACCGCGCACAGTTTATTTAATTTGGGGGGCTACGCTTAGCAGCTAAAAACCAAAAATACCTATGTCTGGTTGGTTCTGGACACAAACAGCTAGTTCAACTATGCAAAAATCACATCATCTCCATGTCCTCTTCTTTTGTAACACTGCAAGCTTTCTGGAACATAGTATAGTACAGTATATACCTATGCAACTCACTTTGTAACTCCTTGGCTCAAAAGCCAAGGACTGCGTAACTTGGCAATGAAAATTTCCTAGTGTGGTACTTTTCTATATTTATGATATCTTCTAAAAATATGGCCTACAAAATGTACCATTCCTTGTGAGCATTAATTGAAAAAAAACCCTCCAATTATCATATTCTTAATACAGATTTCTGTTTTGGAGTTATTAATGACAGAAGTATAGAGGCTTTCTTAACAGATAAATTTCTAGCCAAGCTGAGAAATCTGTCAGAGGAGGATGAAACAGTTAATTAGAAGAGAAGGATCAGAGCAAGAAAAAAAAAAAAAAAGAAAGAGTACAAATGACTGATTAGGGGAGAAAACGAAAGATCAATTTTTATAAAAGGAATTGTATTCAAATGCCAACTTCCTCTAGCAGTCTGCATAATTAATGTAATACCTCTAGCCCATACACGTCAATTGACAGCTGTACCTGTTTCAGACCATTAATCACACACTAGAAAAGTCAGTTATTGGGTTAAAAAAAAGATTGGCTAGATAATGAAAGTAACAGGTACAGAACAGGACAAACATTAACTCTGATGTCAAGACATCACAGACATGGGTGGATGGAGGATCTGACCTTCATTCTGTGACAGCGACAAGCAGTTTCATTTTAGAAAAAAATCATTTTATTATGAAAAATTGAAATTAATGTAGTATAGCCTCTGGGCAAAATTTTAATCTAATTTCAGTTTTGGAAAATAAAGATTAAACTAACTTGAAATGAATAACTTTTCAAAGTTGATTTTCCTGAGAAAAATTAAAAGGACTTTCAAAAATGAAATGCCCACATAATGTGAAAATTAGGTATTAGTTGCTTTTGTAAAAAATAAAATTGAAAATATCCCTTTTGATTACTCAAAAGCTGTTAAAAACCTTCCATATTGAACAATAAAAAACCCTCATGGAATTCAGTGAGCACTAAATCACAACTTTTGGGACAGTCTTTCTACTCTAAGCTGATAGATAAGAAAAATAAAGTCAAATATTGTCTCTGTCATATTGCCAGCTTCTCAATATCCACAGCACACCCATGTTATTTGTGAAATGCATGAGCTAGGATGGAAAGGAGCTACAAATAGTGCCAGACCGCAGTTTGCCTATGCTCTCTACAGCTTGGACAGGGAAACCTGGCCTGAGCACCCTCAGATGCACCAGCTGATGCTTATACACCTTATTCTCAGTAGGTATGTACAGCTTCTCCTGCTGCTCACCAATGCTCATCATTTGAATATACAAGACAAAAAATAGCTCAGGTGTGTCTTGCATTATAATTGTTTCCAGTATGGATGGTCTGAGTTGAAGGTGGTCAGAGTTAGCATTGCCCCAGGAATAAGGACTCAGGGATTTCTTCACTGGAGACTGAATGTTTTCTGTACAAAGGCAAAAAGCCTTCTTGGACTCTGCTTCTTAGCAAGCCCAAGCACAACCAACCTTATCTTCTTCCACTCCATTTCCCAGCCACCTCTGTGGCCCCTAAAATGATGATCTTTCAGCGCACATCATCATCTATTCTCCCTGTTGCATTTAACTCCTCAACCTGATGATACATAGAAGCAGATGTGCTTCATAGAGCTCTCTACCGCTTTGCTCAGCTATTTGTACAATTCTCCTTGTCTCCCAGCCTTTGTACAGTGAAGACCAGGACCTCTGTACATGAGTAAACACAACAGGATGGTGTAAGAGCATTTAGTAATCGGTTACACATACTGCAACCAGTTGCTTCCCCTTGATTGCACCTTTTGTGCCAAGAGCTTGTCTTTCACACATCTTTGATAGCAGAGAAATTGTGCAGCTAATCAATGTGCTAATGAAACAGTTGTTCTGTTAATAATAACTTTTAGAAACTGGCAAAGAAAGAGGCAGCTTTACACACGCACCTTCCTCTTCAGCTAGGACTTGCATTCAACTTGAGTGCCACAAAACAGCACTTCAGCAGTGGTTAAGTTTTACTCCTTCAATTGTTCATTTCTTTCTCCCCAAGATCATGAACCAATTTGTATTGTTACAGGAATTTATCAAGAATGGCCAAGTCAGTTCTGCGACTATTACTTTAATGAGGTCACACCTGAAGAGTCCAAGCCCTAGTTGAGAATAGAGCCCTTGTGTCCTGGACTGCACAAGTACACAGCAAGGGTCTCCACTCCTGACACTGACAGTCATGTGTGAGTGGTGCTGCTGACAACAGGATGGAGTGCGACCAGATCAAACAGGTGCCCTCAGAGGCCATACAAGCCAGCTCTGGAGAAGGGGACCTATCGTTGTGCTTTTTGTAGCTTGACAAACTATCATTTTCATTTACATTTAACAAGGTGGGCTGAAAAAAACCAGCAGCCAGGTACTCAATATGTATCCTCTTCTGACAACACTTTAGGAATGCAGTAATTGCCATCAAATGGCACAGGTACCGGTCGTTTCAGCTTCCCAAGCAGGAGTTGGGTGCTTCAAGCAATTTGTGTGGTGTTGACACTGAGGCAGCAAAGACGACAAGGGGAAAATAAAAATGCATTTGAATCATGGCTGCAAAGTGACTGTGGGTGACTTTAAAGTGAAGAAATGCAGCTCTAGAGGGGAAAATGTTCCCTTGTCTACAGTTGAGGCAATTATTTTGGTAAATATCACAGCTAAACAAACTCCAGCAACTTAATATTTATAAAAACCAACAGAGGGGATTAAGGAAGAAGCAAAGAGAAAGATGGAAAACAGGAATGAAAAGGCCAAGTAACAACAGAGAAAATGAACAGTAGTAGAAGGCAGTAGAAAGGCTGGCAATGAGTTTATGCCAAAATTAATGACCAGCAAATTCTCCCTTTTCTACATTTTTTAGGGGAGCAGGGATTGTTTAAAATATGTTACCTTTTTGTTTGTTTGTTTTCCTCAGGGCTTTTTATATGAGAAGGTGACACTATACTGGCAAAAAGCGTTGTCAAAACCACAGAAATTCCTCTCATCTTCCTGCCCTTGCTGCTAAAGAGTCCCCAGGCACCAACAGAAATGCCCACCTTTGCCCAACAAAGCAAAGATCTCTCATTGCCAGCTTTGCAACAGCAAAATCTCTCTCTGCTAGAGAACTTGGCCAGAACATTCAGACCACCTGGACAGCAAGTTTGTTGAGACTTTGACATGCACGGTATATCCGCCCCAGGTAGCATGCTCATGGGATTGGGGAAAAGTGGTTTCCCAACCTGGCTCCTTTGACAGCTTCTTGTGAAGCATTTGGTAATCAAGGGACTACGTGACCTACCGAAGTGCTTTGGCAAAGAAAACCAAATTTGTACTCAGTATTGTTTCAAATGTGAAATTATAAGCTGCTTTTGTGCAATAATAAGTAAATACCTAAGGACAAAGCAGTTTTTAACACAAAGAGATACTCATGGATTAGTTTTGCACTTCAGCAAAACTCAAAGAATTGTCTGTAATATCTCCCCATTCTCAGGATGTAGCTTTTTCTTTTCAATGAGCCTATCACCTCCTGTCAGCCTCCCCTCTGCATTCCTTCATCCTCCTAATTGGTGATTGCAAGCTCTGCCTTTGTTCTCTCCATTTGGCTTTAAGCTAGAGAAATTAAATTGGAGGAATCCTCCAGAAGTCTTTATATCTGCACATGAAAGTGTCATAAATAGCTTGTTACTGATTTGAAAAGTGACTAATAAGTAGCTACACTGGGTAGCCTTTCAGCATACTGAATAATTTGTTAAAAACTTAATCACTTTAACGGGGGCTAGTTTAGTATGGAAACAGGCAAATTGAAAGTCATACCAGTACTGCTGTTCCTCTGTGCCTCTCTGCAACTGAAAGATTTCCCCTCAGATGTCAGTGCTGAGGCAGAGACAAGAATTAGGGTGGAATTAACTCAAGGGCCAAAGCCTAAGGCAGATATTAGGCCTAAACCCATTAAGTTTGCTTAGTAGAAAACCTTGTAATTAAACCAATCCAGTTCAAACACCTCAGCTAAAAATTATTGTCATCTTCAGGGGATACTCCCATATCTGCTAAGTCAAATCAAAATTAATTTCCAGATTTTCTGCCCCTATGCTGTCTTTACAATCTCATTTCTAATCCCTGTTTTCTTGCAGCAGGTTCAATGTCATAATAGTGCACTGGAAAGTTATTAAATACTTCACCTTCTAGCTGTTCCTTGCCAATAAACCAAACACCTTTGAAACTTGAGCAATGGTAAGAGGTGATCTACTGTTCACATCCTCTGCTATGTCTGCCAATGCTGATTTTCAGAATTTGAGATTAAGGCAAAAATGTAATTAAAAAAAAAACATAATAAAAAAAAAAAATAGAGTGATGGCCAATGTCAGAAGTGGGGACCTTTGCTGTGTGTTCATGTAGCAGACACAACCCTACACACCAACTCCTCAAAAACATTCATATATCATACCTAAAAGGAACACATGTATTAATAGGAACCTAATTTTTACAGATTTTGTGCATTAGTGGGGACTGAAAAATGTGCTGTTATGGCTGGGCACATTCCGACTTGAGATGCAGTGAGATTGCAGTTGAACCAGCGTATGATTCTAAACCCTTTTAGCAGGAGAGTACCCAACATTAATTTTTAACTACTAATAAATTACCCTAGCACTGACCTACAAATTTCTTAAGATATTAGGATGCTCATATGTAAATCCCATTCTCTGTAGAAGTAACAAAAATATTCTATGAAGAATAAGCACACTGAAAGCTCTGTCCATATATCATTAACAGACATAGCACTGTGAAAAAAAAATAATACGTTCCTATTGTTAGTGACAAGAAAACAGGTGCTTCTTTTTCCAGCAAAAGCATTTTTTCAACCACAAAACCGTAGACTTCACAGTATCAGCAAGCATGTCACAAATCCTTACTGTGAACCAGACTGCTTGCTCTGAATCTGTCTAAGAATTTGTGACAAAATATTTCAATTTTTCCTTTTGATATTCTTACTGGTTTGGAAATATACTTGATTTTTTTTTTCTTTTTAAATATTTCTTTTAATACGAGAATAATAACATTTATTTTAATATTTCTTCTATAGTCTTATCCACAACACAGTAGTTCAATGTAGGCTTTGACAAAACATATGTCAGGGGCAGTGAGATAGAAAACATATAAATAATTATTTCTTTGAACATTTTTCCTTCCCTTCCCCAATCCTTTTCTGGATCTGGCAGGTGACCCACCAAATCCCCAGTTTACATTTTTTTCTCAGGAATAGATCTCAACTGGTTAATTTGTGACCATAACTGTGCAGCCATAGATCAAGGATCCTAGTCTCAGAGCAGACAGCACAGTGGAGTTTCTGAATGCATAATGGTTGCTCTCCAGCAGTGAAAACAATTTGAAAGTCTTCATCTGGGAGCCTGATCAAAACAACCATTGCTGAATATTTTAGTGGTAAAATCCAGGGCACTGTGATTATGGAGTAGCCCCAAAAGGAAAAAAGGTCACATGCTTTTTGGGATGCGGAGTGAATTTTTTTTTTTTTTTTTTTTTTGTTTTGTTTGGGTTTTTTTTTTGGTTTTTTTTTGTTTTTTTGTTTTTTTTTTTTTTCAGGAAGGTGTTAGAAAACAGATTTCAGTTTCATGCTTCAAATGAAAATAAAAAATAGTAAGGAGGAAAATACTGTGTTACAGCATGAAAATACCATATGGTTTGTTTTTAATTTATTTATTTTTAATTATAGGAGTTTGGATTCCCATTTAATGGTCCCTGAGACTTGAACACACAAAGGCCGCTGACAGTCTATTTACGAGGCATGATGCTGAGGTTCTTTTTTTCTGCTTAAGATTGTGCTTACTCTACCTAAGCCATGTCTCACTAGCCTTGACTAACCTTCAACTCTGTAACTTAAATACATCACATTTATGCTCTGGTGCACTTTGGAAATCTTGATACCCACCTATAAATGGGAAAACATGACTCCACTGTAGTTTCTTCCATTTGTAGGAAGATAAATATGTATGGCATCAATGCTTCTTGGGTCTCTGACAACAGAGCTGCCACCTCCTGATCTAAGGCAAGTTTTAATGATGAAAATCAGTAGTGCTTTCTGATTTGAAACTCACAGAGAACCATTAGTGAGACAGAGCTCCAAGTAATTTTTGATTAGTGCAGTTCTCCAGGCAGGAGTCTGATTGAGTAGTAATTTCCAGGCTGAAGCCCTTTGGACCACAGGAGCATCTTTCACCTGTCAGACTACAAATTCCTTGACTTCAGTGGGTAAGATCTTTCAAAACTCTCTTTCATAAAAAGGATACCTACAGTCAAGTAAAATAAAACAAACCAAAACTGAGACCCTAATTTTGACATGTTTTCTGATTAGCCTGAGGCTTTTGGACCTTTATATCCTGCCATACCTGTGTTTTGTGGGAAAGTAGCACTAGAGAGCCTATTTGTAAGATAATACTAAAGAAAAGAAATGCCAAAAACCCGTGTTTCTCCCACTGATCAAAGTAAACAGTTCAGGTAAAGAAATTTCACTTTTTAAAGCAAGCAGTACAGGGACAAATCTACTATTTGAGGCCTATCTTACTGATTTTAAGAGAATTATAGTGATGTTCACTTCAGCCTGCCTTTCTCTCATTTCACTGGCTCATGATACACAGATTATGCAGAGTCTAGTAAAACTAATTATTGCCTTATATGTCTTGCAAAGGTAAATTCCCTATGGATTTCACTCGAAAGATGACAACTGTTTTGAAGAATGGTATCACTGATCCTTTGTATCAAGGAAGTAATTAGAAACCGGAATCTGTGATAAACACACATGTTCTTTTGATAAAGGTCCATTGTAACAGAGTGGACAAAATGTAGATGTCTTTCTCATCCTAGTTTTTTTTTTATTACATTTTTATTTATGCATTTGCTAAGGTCAAACCTGTACTATGCAAAACCCTTTACAAGCTTTTTATCAGCTATTCCATGTAGCCTTTAAGCCTGCATTATTTTCTTGCTTTGGTGTATGTATCAATGCTTTAGTGTTTACTGGACATATTTCTGAGCACAAAAATCTATGATTCTGTAACAATCATTTGCCTTGCTTTTCTGTAAATAACAGCAGCTTTACACTTCTCTGTAATTGAATATAGCACTGCTGAATCCCAGAAAAAAATAAAATACCAGCTCAAAACAAATATTTATTACTTTCAGTATAAAAGAGAGACCAGGGTTGACTTTGTTTACAGGTGGGGTTTTTGTTGTTGTTTCTTTATGTTAAAATAGGTAACTTGGAAATAAATTCTTTTCAGCTTTGGGTTTTTTAAATTCTGGCTTGAAAATGTAGCCACAAAATCCTCCTGCACAAAGCAATTTGATCTCACTTAAAATCTCATCTTTGAAAACAGTTGTCAGTATATTCTGAGAGACTGCATAAGTTAAAACCTGCTGAAAACAATATTAGGAGAACAAAAGTGAATTTCTCGCTTTTGTGTCCTCCCAGCTTGACTGTATTATAGCGTGGAGGTTCACTAGCTGTCACATGAGTCTGCGTGTGCTGTGATATGCCATACAGATTCCACCACTAATGAGGAGCAATGAGCACAGTCCCATGTCCTGCTGCATTTTATTCAGCCTGTCTCTTTGCAAGGATCTCTTCTCATCACTTCTCAGCAGGAATTTCTTTTGCAGAAGAAGATGGAGACAGCTTGGTGGGTGTGTTGTCTGTATATAGCTTCAGATGAATGTTTGAAAGCTGTACGTTGCACAGAATAATGCTAAGCTGCTTAGCCTCCCATCTCTGTTACACTCTAAATAATAGTAGCAATAACACAGGGAGATACAAAGATAATTTTGTAGAAAAATAATTTAAGAAAGCCCCAATGTTAGAAAAAGAAGTTGTATAAATAACAAGACACAATAATCATTCATTAAACATACCATACCTGAAGAAATAACAAGTATGCCCATCAACATGCAAGTTATGCAAGAATTCTCCCAGGTTTGAATTGTAAGCGGACCACAGTATCTTCAGAAAAATATTTGGAACCTCAATCTCAGTCTTCTATTGTGATCACTAAACTTCAACTTTTACCTGATTCCAGTAGATGACTATAAATGATAGAGAAATCAAATTGTTTTTTAACTGAGAAAGCACCCAGATGAGCTACAGAAGGGATCCCATCTGCCTATCATGGACATTTACTTCTAGCTTAGGCTGCAGGCATACAATAAATCAGCTCTCCCCAAAGAGTTATACGAGACCAGCCTTGGAGTTCTTGCAGAGAAAAGTCTGTTGTAGGTGAGTTTTGCCATCATTCCTCTTCTAGGAACCAGCATCCCTTCACAGACAAGTAGCCACATGCTGTCTCTGCCTTGTCTGTCAGCCACTGCTGTCCCCTGACATTTGCAGGTTAAAGTGAGGGAGAAACAGACCCAAGAAGCTCAGCCTTCTCTGCTGTTCTCTGACTTGGAGAAGGGAGAAGCAGTCTGTGTCTCCAGGCTAATGGGGCAGCCTGGACCAAGCTCTATGCTTCTTTGCTGCTAGCTCTCCAGGCAAAAACAGTTAAAGACAGTTCTGGCACCTTACAGCTGGACCATGGCACCAACACACCCACTTTGAGACAACTCAACTCTGAGCTTCCACAGCTTCTCAGGCATGTTTGGAAGCATCAATGAATTTCATGTTTGTGCTTTGTCAGCTCTCCTTCTCTGAGTTACTTTGTATGATTGCTCTTCTGAAAGGTTCCTGAACGGCTAAGCTGCTCCATGATTGCTTCTCCTCAGAGCCCACCTCCAGATAGGAAGCAGGACAAATATAATTTTTTCCTTAAAGAGAGTACATACAGGATCTAAAAGACTTAGCTAGAGGTCCCCTGAAAAACTGTCATTGGACACACCTGGCTGACCGTAAAGGGTTAAGACTGTGAGAGCTGAAGCCTGTTCCAGCAACAGCTGAGAGATCTATCATACAACTAATGGTGCACATAAATGGGAAAAAAGGCTGAGACAAATGTTTTCTAGTAGACTTCAGTGAAGTAGTTTAAGATCTCATTGCCTTGACTGGCTATAACACATCACAGCTAACATTCCTGAGTGGCTCATGCAAGTGCTCCCAATACATTTTTGTGCACAGTAACACAGCTTCATTTAAATAATTCCCAGTACTGAAGCAGATCAGAAATCTTGCACAGGTTTGGGAGACAACACAACTGTGAGGACAGGCATCCTTCCTGGAAGGATGACAAAGGGAAAATAAGGAGCAGATAGTGGTATAACATCTTCAGCAAGTCTCAACAGACCCACAGAAGCACATGGTCTAGATCCTAAAATAACAGGGGCATGCAGTTGTGTAGAGGGCTAGCTCAGAGACTATCTAGCACTTCTTTGCTCTCATTGATTCCAAAGGAATTCTAAAATTGGATTTTCTTTTATGTTTAGCAGCTGGAGAAACTGAGACACAGTCATAAGGAACTGATTGGCCTCCTGGCTCTCAGCTGCAGAACCCAACATATAAATCAGTTCTCTTGAGTCCTAGTCTAGCATTTTACTCACCTAAGCAGGCTGAAAAGCAGCCAGAAACCTGTATCACATTGCAACTAGGAAGCATCTAACTAAACTCATCTGAGAGAAAAGAAGGAATGAAGCCATAATCTACTTGGTGGTAACTGGCCATTACTGTCAATGAGTGCCCTTAGTCTGAAAGAGCCTCCATTCTGTGCCAAGTTGCATGAGATGGGCTGATTTGATATGCTTGCAAAGAATCTTTCGGCACATGCTACTTCCCACTTCACAGTTTGCTGTTTCAGGTTATAATAAAATCAATAAACAAGCGAATGATTCCTGCCTCCATGCAAGACCTTCTTTTCTGTATTCACTCCTTAGCCCTTTTTTGAGAGATCTCTATTTTGGTTTCTTTTCTTGCCCTTCTGTTTCCTGCTGAATCATACCGTGAGTAATAAGTGTTTTGTGATCTCTTGTATTTCTCTTCTTGACTTTCCTTTCATAGATTCAAGAGCCGTAGGAAAAAACACTCCTTCAGAGAAGACCTATTTCACATGTTATGAACTGTAGGACAAGGTCTCAAGACAGAAAGTCCTTTACAAAGGAACAGAATTGCCATCCACCCTGCAAATAGAAGGTCACAGTTGTTCTCTGTGAGATAGTCCTCACATAGACCTTCCTAGAGAGAAGAGATCAGTTTAGCTATCTCTCCATAATGCTGACAGGGAGAAGAAAAAGCTCTCTTGCAGACCTGAGTAAGAATAAAAGAAAGAGTTCACATGAAATTCAACTAGAAGCTACAGACTATAATAACATTCTGCACAAATACCTGAAGCTCAGGAGACCTCAGACAGAATCACAGAATGATACGGGCTTGGAAGGGACCTCAGGAGGTCATCTAGTCCAACTCCCCTGCCAAATCAGGCCCACCTAGGGCAGGTTGCACAGGAAGGTGTCCAGGTAGGTTTTGAATACCTCCAGTGACAGAGACTCCATCACCTTTTGGGGCAGCCTATTCCAGTGCTCTGGAATTCCAGTTAAGAAGTTTCTCCTCATGTTTAGATGGAAATTCTTGTGTTCAAGTTTGTGCATATTTCCTTTTGTCCTCTCACTGGGTACCACTGAAAAAAGACTGGCCCCTACCTCTTTACACCCATCCTTTAGGTATTTATAGGCATTGATCAGATCACCCCTCAGTCTTCTCCAGATTAAAAAGTCCCAAGTCTCTCAGGCTTTCCCTGTAAGAGAGATGCTCCAGGTCCCTAATAATCTTTGTGGTCCTTTGTTGTACCGTCTTCAGTAGTTCCCTGTCTTCTTGAACCAGGGAGGCCAGAACTGGACACAGCACTCCAGATGCAGTGTCAGCAAGCAGAATAGATGGGCAGGATAACCTCCCTTGACCTGCTGGTCACAATCTTCCTGACATACCCCAGGATGGCATTGCTAGGCTGTTGGCTGTGCCACTGTCAAGGGGCAGCCCTTGTCACAGACAAGCCAAATATTATTATCCCGGTCGCCTTTCACATCTAGTTTAAATCCCTGTCAGTCAGCCCTGCAATCTCTTGGGCAAGAACCCTCTTCCCCCTTTGAGAGAGAAGTCTCCCATTTGATGTCAACAAGCCAAGTGCTGTATAGGCCAAAGAAACCAAAGTTAGGGTGGTAACATCAGCCATGAAGCCATGTAGTGTTGTCAGAAATGTTGCAATTTTTGGAACTTGAGCTTTTTGCATTACTTGTGTGGATTTTTTCAGTGGTTTGTTTTGGGGGATTTTTGGAGGCTGGGGTGGGGGTGGGGCGGTGAGGAGGTGGGTGTTTGAAGGCTTGCAAATTTTCAGTGGTTACAATATATTGCATCAACAGTTTCCATAGCTGAATGATACAGTTCATAAAGACATATGTCCTTGAATTGCTTTAATTATATGACAGTTCTTGCTCAGTGAACTCTAGTCCTTGAGGTCCTGGAAGAAACACCGAACAACTGTTCTCTACTATGAACTCACTTCACAGTTCTCCAGCCATTGCCTTTCCACCTTGAAAAGTCCTAATCTGCTTGATCCCTCTTTGTGCTGGAGAGTCTTCCATATTTTGATTGTCCTTTTTATGTCCTTTGGATCTTTTCCAGTAACATTATTCAAATGTACGGCTGTCAGAAACACAGAGTGCTCAAAAAACAGGACTCAGGGGTTTATACAGTGCTATTCTTCCCTGTCATCTATTCTTTCATAATTCCTAACCTTACACCTGCATTTAGGACTGCTATTGATCATTAAACCAATGTTGTGGCAGAACTATCTATTTTAACCCCAACATCATTCTGTTGAAAGGCTAACAGGTAGCTAGTGACCTATTGCTGAGTGTACAGTTAGCATTGATTTTTTTTCCCCAGTATGCACTTCTGGGGTTTTTTTCTGCACTGAATTGGATTTGATATTCTACTACCCAACCACCCAGAATAGTGAGGTTAATGACATTGCCTTCCTTTTCACAGATAAGAAACAGAAGAATGAAGATTTACACAGGAATTTCAACAGAGCAGAGGGCAAAAGATGGGTCTGTTGCATCCTTAGTTTTCCCGCATGTGAGAAAACATGTTTCGTCTAAAGGTGCTTTAATGTTCTTGTATACTCACAGTGTTTGAGGAGATCTGCACAAAAGCAGCCATTTCCCTTTGCTTCCAGAAATGGGGAGCATGTACACCGAAGAAAAAAAATCCTGTAAACAAACATGGGGATGGAAGATGAGATCAAAGAGGTTTTAAGGAATCAAGAACAGCAAAACAAGTCATTGAAGTGCCACAAATTCAATATAAGGAGGTGAGGGGTGGGGATTACAGGTGGATGGGTACATCCTTTATGCCAAGATGCTCAAAAGCATCTGCCAAAGCAGTTAGTCAAGCTAAATCCAAACAAGCACCCAAAAACTTGTAACCAGGTAGCTGATGAGTATGGAGTAGGGAGTATGAAGTCACTCAAGAGGACAGAGATGCAGCTGGGATGGGAAGACCATGACAAGGCTGCATAGATGGGGGCTTGATGCTTCTTCTGCCACTAGGAGGGCAGCTGTGTGCATTGCTCAATGTCCATGGCAAGGCTGCTGTGGGCTAGTGTGAGCCACCCAGCTACAAGCGGACACACAACCTGTTTCTGCAGCCTACTCATGAAGAGATCTGCAGCCATGGTGGCCTGGTGCTGCTGCACACCTTTGTGAAATATCATCAGCTTTTAATATTGAAATTAATCTTGCTGCTTGCCCAGCTTCATATTCTCTTCACTCTCAGCTACAGCACTATAAAAGGTGTGACAGCATTTGGGGATGTAATCAAAAACACTGCAGCCAAGAGGCAGGTTTGGGAAGCATGTGGGAAATATCCTTCAAATAATTTCCATATATAGCTGTTATTTCAGAGCAGATCTTGTGTATGCAACTGCAGCTTCTGTTATCTCCTTTTCTCTTCTACCTTCTCAAAACTTCCCATCTGTTTGGCTCTCAAATTAACTGGACATTTTAGCACAATGGGCAAGCTCCTCCAATCTATTATCTTGAAGAGAATTTTAATGACTTAGACTTGCTGGCCTGCATATTAACTCTTAGTCTTCTGCAGTTTGCTACAGTTCTCTACAAAACAGCCTGCTACATGCCACACTCAGAGACTACCATTTCAGAATGTGCATGTCCCTATCAATGACATGTCAAGAAGCATCATATTTATATATCATATATATATCATATATATCATATACTAATGGAGCATCATAGTCTTATTAGTCAGAAATTAAGTCTATTCTTTCCAGTTAGCACTACCTTAATGTATTCATAAGTCCTCTTGGCCAATCTTGGTTGGATCCCATGCATTCAGCTCTTCCATAGACAGGCTCAGCCTCAGTTAGCTCCACTCCCTTTCCACGGGGCAGTATCAACACCACTCTGGAAGGGACTTGGGAGTGCTCATGGACGAGAGGCTAGACATGAGCAAGCAGTGCACCTTTCAGCCCAGAAAGCCAATTGCATCCTGGGCTGCATCTAAAGATGTGTTGCCAGCAGATCCAGAGAGGTGATTCTGCCACTTGGCTCTGGTGAGACCCCACCTGGAGTACTGTGTGCAGGTCTGGAGCCCTCAATATAGGACCTGATGAAGCAGGTCACGAAAATGATCAGGGGGCTGGAGCACCTCTGCTATGAGGATAGACTGAGGGAGCTGGGATTGGTCATCCTGGAGAAGAGCAGGCTCCGGGGAGACCTAATTGCAGCCTTGCAGTACAGAAAGGCTGGGGAGGGTCTGTTTACAAAGGTCTGCAGTGATAGGACAAGGGACAATGGATTCAAGTTGGAGAAAAGCAGATTTAGATTGGATATTAGAAACAAATTCTTTACTCTGAGGGTGGTAAAACACTGGAACAGGTTGCCCAGGGAGGTGGTTGAGGCCCCTTCCCTGGAGATATTCAAGGCGAGGCTCGATGAGGCCCTGGGCAACCTGGTTTAGTTGGGGGTGTCCCTGAGACTGCAGGGAGGTTGGACTAGATGACCTTTGGAGGTCCCTTCCAGCCTGGATGATTCTATGATTGTACGAATTGCTTATCTCACTAAAGGCACCTTTAAGTCAATACCCTGTGAGCTGACACATCAGGGTTTTAAGAATATTTAAGTAAAAAGTTGACAGAGCTTTGTAAACAAATGGACTCTCTATAAGAGTGGGCAATGAGCTTGCTGGGAGCACACTGTCCCTGACTGGAAGAACAGCCTGCAGAGGATGAAATCTAACATTTCACTCCATGTCAGGGTACTGTAGCATCTGGAAAGTAATTTTCTTAAATGACACCCACTTATAACCCAAGAGCCCTGGAACTGTAGGGTAACTGCAGCTCAGAGAAAAACTGAAGCTATCATATCACGGCCTTCATGTTCACAACCATTTTTCAGAGCTGAGCTAAAGGCTCTTTCCTGCAGAAAAGTCTTTCCTTGCATGTTTATTGAAATGTCTCTTGGTCAAAACCATGGATGTTGAATATGTTTCTTATCAATACAAGCAATACCCCACCAGCAACAAAAGGTGTGTTGTATCCATACTGGAAATTCCTATCAAGGACAGAAACTAGCTGAGCACTGAATGGAGATTAGTAGCAGACTCATGACTGGAGGCAGACAAACACTTGGTTGGAGAAGAGCCAAAGGGCTTCACAAAACTGACTGAAAACAAGCAAAAGAGTCGCAAGAGCCTCTGTGCGTTGGGCAAGACACCACCACAAGCTTCCTCCTCTCATTTTCATCGTTGCACAAAATCTAGGCTGCTCTCAGACTCGCCATCCTGGGCAAATAAATGGCTTCAATAACCAGAGGTGCCTTCTGCTGCATCTGCCTTCACTGGTAGTACACAGCTGCCCCAAGACTATAAAATGTATTGCTGCTATTATTTTATCCTTGTGCTATGGATTCCCTGAATGACACTTCCTCATGTGCACAGAGTCAAGCAGAGAAAAACCTTGAGACATTTCCAGCACAAGTTCAAGGACCATCTATGTCCTGGGACAGAGGCTACAGCACAGTCCCTTCTAGCTTGCACACTAGTTGATTTACTTTACTGTGTAACACAGGCTACTGGAGCCACCTATGGCCTGGAACTCCAGACAATAATTAAGTTGTTAGTGGGTTGCCCCAGCATTACAGTAATTGATGATTAAAGCAGGCACAGGACACCGCTGAGGTCTGGCACGCAATAAGGCTGCTCAGTTGCTCTCCTCCAAATTCACGCCATTGAGCAATTTTGTTACACATATCATGTTCCAGGATGCTAACAGCTTCACTGTTTCCTAATCAGCTGGGGCAATTTACACAGTCTCTAGCTGTGTTTTACATCAAATCTCATTTGATTTCCTGCAATAATGCTGAAGACAACCATCCTTCAGATATGTTTTCCACACACAACATTCCCTTTCTTTACCAGTTTTAGATGAAAAGGGTAACACACAGCTGTGTGTGTTAATTAAGAGAGTTGTTAAATATTGAGCTCAGCATAGTTCTCTGCTTTGTTTCTGGAACAATTCTCTCATCTAACCCCACAGCTGATATAATAAAAGACTAATAATGACAATTGTATCAATTGTATCAATAAGCACAGGTTTGAGATGGAAAGGATTACATTTTATCATGTCTTATGCAAACAGCTCTACATTCACCCGGCAGAGATGCAGGGATCTGAAAACTGCATTAACCTAGTAGTACCTTATCTTTTTACATATACAGAACTGACAGAAGAAACTTGTGACATTGCTGTGCATAAGCCTGTTTTGCTACTTCATAGATCATCAGCTCAGAATAGAACTCTGGTAACCAAAGTTGCAGGTGAGAGGGAGAGGTCTCCTTCAATCTGAAATACTGCCTAATTGAAAACAGAGAGCCTCACAACACATTCCAAGCAATGCACTTCTAGCACCAAATCCACAGGCAGATGGCTGGAATTGCACAATGGGGTTCCTTCTTGCAATCTGTTGCCACTAAAAGCCATTTGAGCCAGATTCAAAACTTTTTCAAGTCAATGGGAGTTTTTTTCAATTAACTTCAACAGAAGTTTGGTAGGATCCAGAGAATTAAGTGACCCAGGAGATTTCTTCTGCGCATCTGCTGACACTCTCCAGAGGGGAATTTCCAGTTCCTTATAGGGCTGGTTTTTTTTCATACAGTTCTGAAACAAGAGAGGTTGTTTAAATTTCCAGAACTTCACGCTACAAGAAACTCCTGGCCGTGTTAGAGAGGGTCATTTACACTTATGAATACCATTTGCTTTAATCTAGGAGTTTTATTAGCCCAGAAAGCTTCTCAGATTGGCAAACTGATTCTTGTAGTACCAAACAAGCAAGGTCAGAAATAAGAACCTAATCACAGCTCTTAAAGATGCCCCTACAACTTTATAGTATCTGGAAACTTTCTTGGAAGCTTATAGCAAGCCCTGCCTGTGAGGTCTATTAACATCAGCCTTTCTGTTCCTCCCACACTTGAACTATTTTAAAAACATTCTACATTTAAGCTAAAGTCTCTGTAAAAATTTTGCATTAACCTGGTTTTCTTCTTGAATGTGAAGTATAGCTATTCCCCAGTTCAGTTTTATTTCTGCACTGAACAGAAAGATCACCTAAATACTGTTAAGAGCTACAGAGTGACTCATTGACAGTAATGCAGCTTTGATAAATTTATATGCAAGGCCATGTCAAGTAAGCTTCTTGGCTTTTAAAAAAAAAATCCACAAAATTGAGCATAACTTTAACTGAAAGCAAGAACATCAGACATAAAGGACTTAGTCTTTTCAGTTAGCTAGTAAAGAGATCTACTGGACATACAGCTAGTAAAAGTTTCCTACATTTACCTCAGGTAGTTATATGTGTCTAGCAAAAAAAAACACCAACAAAAAAACCAACCAACCAACCAACAACAACAACAACAAAGACCCAAACAAACCAAACCAAACCAACAAACAAAAAGAAACAAACAAACAAACAAACAAAAAAAAAACAAAACAAAAACACCAAAGGGAGGGATGGGGGAAGCTTAGTCAATGATGGAACAGAATTAAAATATGTGACAGTCCACAAAGAAAAAACTAAAGCCCATTCTGAAGCCATATCAAGTGGGATATAGTGTCTTCCAATAAATCCTGCTGGGGGCCAAGTGATTTCTACACATTGAAAAGGCATCTTCAGGGGTGCAGGACACTGTGGTGCAAGCAGGTTCCACGGGGCATCAGGTTAAGCATGCAGTCAAAGTGCCTTCCACATACATTTTTTTCCGGAGAAACTTAACCTGGGAGAGATCCCTGGGAGACTCTGTGGCTGATTACCTGATACCATGATACATACAGATCTCCTTCAGGTTGAGGTGGTCCATCAGTTCAAGTCCTTACTGTGTATTCCAGGCTTTCTAAGGTATTAGCAGAGGGTACTGAAGAAGTCAATATTCTGTTTGTTGACATCATCAGTGATATCAAATTCCTGGCACGCAAGTATTGCCATGATAACAATCTGCAGAGATTAAATCTTGACAGTCCTAGAAGTATGACAACAGACAAAAGGTCCAATTTGGAAAGAGTCAAACTATTAAAAGGAGATTCCTCTGAGAGGTAATTTGATCTTTCACTACTGTTTCAAATCAATTTCGCCCAGACTTCCAAACTGCATCTTAAGCAACTGAATATATTTCTGTGCTGTAAACACTAGGACAAAGTCAGCGTAAAAATCCCACTATCAGTTAACTAGCTTGAAGTTTTTCCTATATTTTTTGTTGACAGGAATGATAAACAAATTATTTTCAGAGTACCAGATCTCAGAAATAAATTTCTAAAAAAAAACAACTCCTGCAAAACACAATTATTCCTCAACTCATTTTAACAATTCGATAAATGCAGTGCAATGACTTCCGTTAGCTATTCTCCTAGCCAAGGTCTACTACATCATTAAATATTATTGAGTCGGGCCTGCCATTTTACTTGAAATTATGCACCTGGCATTTTAGTCTATGGCCATAAATGCTGGAAATGTCAGTTATATAAGCATCCATCTTTTTCACTACTGTCTCCCATCAAACATTAATGGTGCGAGCTCTAATCCATTCTACACAGTCCCAGATATCTACATTTGCTAGGAAAAGAACTGTAACAGAGTGCACTGACAACTCACAGCAAGTAATTACTCTTAGAAATATCTCAGTAAACTCAATTTGCTCCCAGAAGTCTTTTAAATTATATCTTGTTAGAGTGCTATGCTTTTTCAAATGACAAGGTCACACAAAAAAAGTAAAACTCTATTTTATCTTTATCCGAGCTTTAACCCCACCCCCCCTTCCCCCGCCAATAAAACTGTTATAACACATAATTCCAAACAGATAGTGATATTTTGTTTTACTATTGGAGCCCAGGAAAGCTATAAAGCAAGAACAGTTGTTGCTTACAGTCACAATAAATTTGGAATATCGTATAGCATTCTAGGTGAGGCAAATGCATATACTAATGTCAGCTGAGTGAGAAGAAGTACTTTTAAAAAAATTAAATAACCCAAACCTTTGCTGGTAAAACAATTTTCTTTTGAATTTACACTAAAACACTCCTCATGAACCATAAAAGATTAATCTGAAACTATATTAATGTAGCAGCACACACGGTTTGTCTCATCACCCTTCTGATCTGCCTTAGTGATTTCACAAGAAGTTATTGAAAAGCAACATGGATCATGTAGTTGATCATGACTTGTAATTTCATTACAAGTCCTCATAGTTGGCTTTTTTTTTTTATAGTCCCAGCTTCTGAACCCATGCAAGCAGGAAAATATATGAAAAATACTGATGCCTTTATTTTTTTTTTTTTTAAGAGCATGAAAATACGTTGTAGTGTACTCTGAGTTCAAAACCAAAAGCTTTAAAAACTCTTTAAAAAGCATAAGACTCTTGGAATATATGCTATTTGGGAATGGGGTAGGAAATGATTCCAGCACTGTTGTTAGCAAGTAACTATCTCCAAAGAAATTCTCCAAAGAATTCAGAGGATAATAAGATGCCATCACAGAAAATTCATAGCCTAGTCTAAGAGCTCCTATATAGGGGATGGGACACAATATCATTCTGCAAGCAGGAGTAAGCCCTTTCCAGAAATGTACTTAAACAAACTCAGCTACTCAAAGCAAAGGTCAGAAAAGCAGGAATAATTCTGGAAGAATAGAATTCCTTATAGTGGGGAGTGTGCGTGTGTAATCTTTTTCTTTCACAAAGATATGGTACAGGAGTGATTTGGGAGAGACTTGCAGGAAATTTATTGGGCATAGCACAAGGACTGTCATAACAGTCAAGAATTTTTCTGAGCAGCATTTCCACTTTCATATGTTTCACCATCTTGCATTTGACTTATTTTCATTTTTTTCTTTGACAAGCACAGGCTGAGATTTGCAAAAGGAGACAGCATCAACGATCATCTTACAATCATCCTTACCAGACAGTTTAACTTCTGAGCCCTGCCAATGAAAATATGAGACCCTTCTTCTTCTAACAAAGGATTTTCTCATATTCTTATATTTTCTTGTATTGTTTAATCAAGACAATCTATAAAAGGCAAATGCCTAAATTTATATAAATAATATATTAGTTAATATAAATACAGAGCACAAAGCTATAGTTTTAGCTTGGGACTGGAATGAAAGGCTGGCAAAACCTTGTTCAAATGTGGGGAAAACATAAATGAGTAAATTAAATTACACCAATTTGAGAGAAAGTGAGATGTGAACTTTCTAAACACAGTAAAACTCAGTATACGGTCAGTAACATGAGCTCAGACAAAAAAAAAGCCCCCAGCATTGAGTCCTTCAGGCTCTCAGTGACTTCATGAATTTTGGTTCTGTTGCTCCATTTCTGACAGCTAGAAACCCAAACTTCTGTGACAGAGGATGACAAGGAGTTGACTAAAACCTTGCTGACGTGCCATCACTGACTCTTGCTGCTACAACGGCGTTTGCTGTTATTTGCCTTAGGTAGAAATAAATTTATATATATCCTATTTCCTTAGAGGTGGTAGGGACCAAAACACAAAGGTATCTGTGTAGGCAAGGGAGGGTAGAAGGACTCCACAGAAAATAAAATCTCTACCTTTAACATATCTGGCATAGTCCTTCTAGAGGGGTTAAGGGAATGTAAGAGTACCCAGTCAGGTACTACAAAACTGCCCCTTTTAAGGAGGGCTTTTGCAACATGTTATATCACTGACAGTTATGAAGTCCTCTTTGAAGAGGAAATAAATGAGTCAGGATCTGATGTGCAAGAATCATGTCTCCTCTCCTAATATTTCTTTGATCTTCACTAAGGATTAGTGATAGAAAAAAGCTTGTGGATGCAAAGCCTCAGAACAGTTATTAATGGATATATGTCTACACTCTGAAAAATCCCCTGTGAGGCACCAGAAGGCAGCTGCTTGGGCACAAAGGAGAAAACACAGTGGAGGAAAGCATCTTCCCCCTTCTGAGCGATCTCTGTAAGCCAGGGCATAAAGTCAGGCTTGTGACTTTTTGGCTTTCCATCCCATGTACACGACCCTGTCTGTATACCACTTGTGCATCAGTAAAAGTAATCTAAGACCAAAAAATTGGATAGAATAGAAAATAAAAAATTAACAGCACAGATTGTATAGATTGGGTAACTTCCTATATCCTTACTTCGACTATAATTTGCATGACCAACAAGCACAGCTCCTTTCTCTTCAGCTTTTGTATGGAGAACAGCATGAACAGAGTTAAGATGTCCAAAAACTGGTTTTAGAAACGTTAGATCAAGTCACCCTGCTCAAACCTTCTCAGTTACTGTACTCCATGGTGGGAACTGCTCAGCAATGGTTCAGAATATTCAATAAAACCTCAAACAGGTCAAACCTGCCACTGAAACGCATGAAATAACTCCATGGATTGAGGTTTATACCACTGCAGATCTAGTCCACCTGACTTCATGATTATTCCAGAAGTAAATTTGACTCATATCAACAGAGTTACTCTGATTCAGATCAGCTAGGGATTTGATCTCATGACTGCAAAAAAGCTGCACTAATTTATGTCACTGGAGAAAATTGGGACAAATCTGTATCTGTAAAACATAGTCTGATCTCTCTCTTACTACAGTATCAAACATTTCAAAAGCAACTAATAGTCTGGATTCTCTTTCCCTTTTTTTTGGCCCAGTTCTTTAGCAAATATCCACAACACTGTGATATATATTAAGAAAACTAGAACTGGCTGATTAAAAAGTTAAATATAATTGTAAGTTACATTTATCTCTTACTGTAGAAATATGCTTTGTGTCTGAATTTATTCATTTTTTTTTTGTTGAGCTTTGACTTTTGATGTAGTTTCATTTTGTGTTGTCCCAAACAAAACCAGGAAGATTCAAAGTCCAAATGAAAATTATACATTCAAGTTCTACACAATAGCTCTTACTTGAGGAAAACTAAGACAAATTTTCAGTAGGAAAACACTAGGATGGAAAATTTTCAGCCAGCACTATTAAGTACACCCTTCCATCTAACATTTTTACCTTGCTGGTAATACATCTCTCCATGGTGAGTCCCATTGATTTCCTGGAGCTAAGCAGCATCTTTGCAGTTAGCACCTGGCAGACAGTGATGCCCAAGCCATGACATCCTGAGAGCACAGTCTAGTGATGGTCAGCTCTATGGATCCTCTTTACTTTCTAAAGAGAAAAGGGAAAGATTAGTAATTCACCATTGCCTTAATTTCTCCAAGCCGAAAGAGCATTTCTAGGGCTTCTAAGAGTCTTCGGTTTATCAGGCATATCGGTCCTACCTCTACAGGCTGTAAATTGAACTCAGAATAGCAGAGACACACACCTTTCCGTTTGCTTTTTCTTTAAACTGAATTTCTAACTGACAGAAGATTATCCAGAAGATTATCTCTTTCTCCTTAATTCATAATTCTCTAGATCTTTAAGTTTTTAAATCAAGTCTGAATACATACTTTAAGAGCTTTGAGTCACAGTTCTGTCACAGGTTCTTTTGCTTGGTGCAGGCCTTGGTATTTTTATTAGAATCCTACAGAAACATAAAAATTAAAAACATAAGAGAAAGTCTGAAATCAAAAATATTAGATGGAGAGCAAATGAAACAAACCAAATCACCAAAATTACACATTTTCATTTTAATTTATAGATCCCACTTGCAGCTCTTCAGAGCCACCAGAAAACTGAAATGTTCTATTATATACACCACTCTTATGTGAAAATCCAGGCTCTGCTGTCACTCTTATTTCCCATTTGGATCATCACTAAACTCTCAGGCATCACTGCACAAGCAAGTCTGGAGCATTTTGTCCTTATACCATTGTCACCATGAAAGTAACCTCTAGGCTTTCACCATCATGATCAGGATGATCAGAAATTTTGTGGTGTGTACACCCAAACAAAGTGACTCTCTCAGGCTGTAGTTTGGACTGTGGCTTGTGTTCTACAAGTTCATAGAGAAAAATCACAGGTACCTGTTACCCCTTTTCACCTCTCAGTGAAAGTCAGAGAAGTCACCATCTTCACGACTCTGCGGCGGAGGAAGTCTGCCACAGCCCTGCAGCAGGGTTAGCTACTGAAAGCAATGCTGGTAGGGTGAAAAGCCATGATGGGATTATTTTTCCCCTGATTTCCTACTAGCCAGCAGTTAGGAGTCAGAGCTCAGGCCATGTGAGCATGCATGAAGCCACTTTCGAAGAAATCACATGGACTCATTCACAAAACTCAGAGAAAACCCACTAAATCCTACAAGGCTTAATCCAGATTACACCACCAGTGTTGAAACTGGATGCTAACCCATAGAGTGGTACAATGAAGCTGAACTGGTGCCACTTTATGTTTCTATAGTTAAGAATGGGCTATCACCATTTTAATGCTCAGTATCATGCAAAAAAGACCATAAACTTTTAACACAATGATAAAGCCAGGCTTTAGTCTTTTAAATAATATGCATCTTGACTAGATGTCCAGTGTACTTTCTCCTTGCCAGTTATATTGAGGGGCCATAAACAAAGGGGAATGAGAATAGCAAGGAAATTAAAGTGCAGGCAACTGAAAAGGTCAAAGCAGTATGCTTTATTATTGTCTGTTGCTGAGTATATGACATGTTAAAATTCATACACTGGTCTTTCAAGAAAATAGAAACAATCTCTAAAGCATATGAGAAAATCAATCAGCATGCATCGACTTTACTAAAAATTATTGGACTGGGTGCATCTCAAAAGGCTTCTGGTTATCAAGAAACAAACCTCTTTCCTCTCTACTGTCTTAATGGATGAGAGCTTGGAGAGGAAGTAAAAGACAGACAGTTGCATGTATTTCAGCAATACTGTAAACGCAAAGCCACTGAGAGGAACTAAAACAGCAAGGATTCCATTGAAGTCCCTTTGCCCCCATGCTTAAATCCTAATAACAACAACAAAAAAGTGTTAAATTCAACTGTTGAATTTAAAATGCAATTTTTACCTCAATTATCAGCTGCTGAGGTGGTATAGGATGAAACGTAAAAAAATGAGATTGCACCCACAACTGCAGATTGCTCACTTTTTTTCATAAATAGCCTGCAGCATATTGGCATCAAGGCATAGATTCACAACCTTAAGTGATTCTGGATTTATTATTGCTCTTATTGTATTCAGTCTTATTCACTGGCAGAAAATATTGGATCTCAAATAGGATCTCTTGGACTGCAAGCGCTTTCTGGCCTGTGCATATCAGGAGTTCTTAGTAAGGCCAGCACTGATGTTTGAAAACTGCATTAAACCAGTTATTACAACACACCGCACAGGGTAATTTGGTATCATTAATTTGGTTAAAAATGACTGCTCACTTACTGAGAAGAACCTGCCTGCTTTTAGTCCCTCAGAGTGCAGCTGAAGGACATGTCCCTTTAATTCCACAAGAAAAAAGGGCTGGCCAGATACAGTCTCTTTCTAGGAACTGGCTAATTTTGAACATCATTGTTTGTGAGTATAAGCATAGAAGAATTAGAGGGAGTTGACAGTTTTGAAACATGTTATTTGTGATCAAGTTCACCAAACACTAATGAGACACAAAGCCTTGCTTGCAGCAGAGGCTGATATATTTTTTGTCACATAATTATATGCTACTGTGGCAGAACATATTTTCCACAATGATTTTCTTTCTGTCTATCTATCTAACTATCATGGGGGAGTGGAACAGCAATTTGCAAAAACCTGTCTTTAAACAATGATAAAAGATAAGAAGTGTCTGGTCTTACCATTTCTCTTGCAACCTGACTAAATGCTCAAGCTCACTGATTCAGAATAGATAAATTTTCTTCTACTTTTTTCATAAAGATTGATATGGGAGTTGTTTTCAGAGCTGCTGGATTCATCACCACCATAATTTTATTCTCCCACAAAACCAAAAACTATTGTACTTTCATGCTGTAACCACACTCCTATGGTCACAAAATGACACCTCCTCTCAGGGGTTCAAGAGTGTGAAACAGCCAGGGAAGATGCCTGTGGCTGGTGTATCAAATAAGGAGTGCTTACATCTCACTACTTCTCAGAGAGGATGGAGAGTAAATCCTTAGACACACACCACAGTGTCTCTTCCTTCACCTGGAGGAAAAAAAAGGCACATGCAACTGTATCATGCTGTTAAACACACCATCTTTTGTCATGATTCGGTCAACTGCAGAGATAATTTTACCAAATTCTAGTCTCCACAATGGTTTCTATTCCCAGTTATTATTGTTACAGGTAATGGAACATGATTCAACAACACAGTTGTGCACTGAGCCTTTCTGAAACTGAACTAACAATCTTGTATAAGATTAAATACTTTGGAGGTTTTAACTCAAGAGAAAAGCTGTCTGTGGAAACACAACCCAAACCTGAGTGAGATGTACCAGAACAATAAAGTAGCATATGGATTTCTGGGGTTAAGAATAAATTCTATAAAAATCCTGTAAGAAGCAGGCCAGACTTTCCCATACTCCCATCTCAGAAAGCCTTGACAACAGGCTTTTCTAGCACAGGACATAGCAACTCCATCTTGATCCTGGTACTATTCTCAAAAGTTCATCCAACAGGGAAATACATCCATGAAGTTTCAGTACCTTTTCTGGAGATTTTCACAAGTAATAAGGACTCTGCAATTTGTACTCCTTGGTCCCTATCTGCATGTTGCATATAGTATCACTATGACTGTTCCCAGAAAGGATGTGTCCTTTTTTTATACACTGCACTTGACATACAACAGAGAGAGATATACAGTCCAGCACAAGAGGGACAAGATAAATAGCAAGAATAATTTCATCTTGTGTAAAAGGTTTTAAAAGCCATTTTTGTACCTATTTTATACCTTAACTAAACTCGTTCACACACTCCTCAAGTCATATATGATCCTTAATAAATTCTGGGTACTGTGGGCTATCTGTTCCTACAGCTTCTTGGTGTGTACACTGCAGTTATGTTAAAAACCCATGTAACATTTTGTGATGAGGAATAAACACTCTTTAATAAAACTCCAAGTAAATTACGCATTTTCAACATCTTACCTAAACCATATCTTACTAACACTGAACAGTTATTTCCCTCCTGTTAGCCAAAAGAGAGTCTGGACTGATTGTTACTCAAGGCTCTGTCATTGGCTGGCCCCACATAACAACACTGCCTTTGCCATTCATCCCCCATGCCTTTGCCCCTTTGCTCAAACAGCTGATCTTTCAAAACACCCCTTCTCTAACTCTTTGATCTGAATTTGAAATGCTTGGGACAGACAGCAGGACTTTTCTGAGGCTGCTATTCCTACTATTCAAGTAGGAAGACAACGCTAATGAGAATTATCCTAGAATCACAGAATGGTTTGGATTGGAAGGGACTTTGAAGATCATTGAGTTCTAATCCCCCTACCATAGGTAGGGACACCTCTCACCCGATCAGGTTGCTCAGAGCCCCATTCAACCTGGTCTTGAACATTTCCAAGGATGGGGCATCCACAACATCTCTCTGCAACCTCTTTCAGTGTCTCACCATCCTCATAGTAAAAAATTTCTTGCTATTTAATCTAAATCTACCCCTTTCCAGTTTAAAACCATTACCCCTTGTCCTATTGCTACAATTCCTAATAAAATATCCCTCCCCATCTTTCCTGTATGCCCCCTTTAGGTGCTAGAAGGCTGCTATAAGGTCTTCCCAAAGCCTTCTCTTCTCCCGGTTGAACAACCCCAACTCTTTCATCATAGGAGAACAACCCCCACCCTTCATCATAGGAGAGGTGCTTTGGTCCTTTGACCACCTTTGTGGCCCTCCTCTGGATTCGCTCCAACAGGTCCACATCCTTTTAATGTTGGGAACCCCAAGGCTAGATGCAGTATGCCAGGCGGGGCCTCAAGAGAGCCAAGTAGACACATAGAATCACCTCCCTCAACCCACTGGCCACACTTCTTTTGATGCAGCCCAGGATGCAGTTGGTTTTCTGAGCTATGAGTACACATTGCCAGATCACATTCAGTTTTTCATTCACCAATTATCATTATTAGTAATTAATTGCATATTATCAATATTTATAAAAATATATAAAAATATAATTATCAATATTTTGTGATGCTGCTGATAAAAGACACAGTGAGTAATATTAAGCCAACAACTGTCATGACCGTTGCATATGTTTTCTGCCTTTAGTTTGAATCCTCCATAGCAGGGTAACAAGCTGAGAGGCACAAGTGATATTCTTAAGTTATGAATCAACAGCTTCCATTGTGTAACTGTAGAACAAACTCTGCTCAGCTCTTTCCCCACCTATTTATTACCTATAAAATTGACTTTATTCCCCTATGTATAAAAGATCACTTCACAAACTCTCTTCATTTTTGTTTGGAATTGGCAGAAGATCATAGAAGGCTGTGAACCAAGAGATCACAAAGCCAGAAAATCTGATGGGAAATTCTCCCAGCCTTAACTGGGTGGAATATGGATTCAGTTCTATCACATCAGTTCAAGCTTTGATTTCATCCTCTTTAAATCTTCCAGGGGACATTTTTCAGAGATTTGCAGAAAGTTACTTTCCTTGGACTGAGCAGATTATCAGAGACCCCTAAAAAGGAATGTAACTTACAGCATCACTTCTGACAGAATCTTTTACTCTTTTCCAATTGAGTTTCTTGTCAGTCTATGACTCATATTTATTTTTTTTTTTCCTCCGCTCATTATAGCTATCATACTTGTGACTGAAAATGCTAGGAAAGGCTTTGGTCTAATCAATGTAAAGCCCATTTTCAATCTCCTTTGCATAGGCTGTTTGTTCAACAGCAGGTAGCAGAGCTAGGAGAATGTAGCTGGGGAAAAAGAAGAGAGAACATGTTTCCAGTGGCTCCCAGGAAGCTGATTTTTACCAGTATGTCACACGCCATTGCAAAAGGCTGGGTCACGAAATCATGGGATTGTCAGAGTTGGAAGGGACTTCTAGAGATCATCTAGTCCAATTCCCCTGCTAAAGCAGGATTGCCTAGAGCACAATACTCAGGATGGCATCCAAGCAGGTCTTGAAGATCGACAGAGAAGGGGACTATACAACCTCCCTGGGCAGCCTGTTCCAGGGCACTGTTACCTTTGCTGTAAAGAAGTTTTTTCTCATATTTGAATGGAACTTCCTATGTTCCAGCTTGTGCCCATTGACCCTCATCCTGTCACTGGGAAGCTCTGAAAAGAGTACAGATCCATCCTCCTTCAACCCACCATTCAGATACTGTATAAACATTAATGAGGTCTCCCCTCATCTTTCCCTTCTTTAGGCTAAAAAGTCCCAGCTCTCTCACCCTTTCATCATAAGGGAGATGCTCCAATCTCTTAATCATCTTTGTTGCTCTACTCTGGACTCTCTCTAGTAGTTCCCTGTCTCTCTTGAACTGGGGAGCCTGGAATTGGATGCAGTATTCCAGTTGTGGCCTCATCAGTGCAGAATAGAGGGGGAGGATGATCTCCCCAGGATTCCATTGGCCCTCTTGGTGACAAGGTCACATTTCTGGCTCACGGATAGTTTCCTACCTACCAGGACCCCCAGATCCTTCTCCTCAGAAGTTCTTTCCAGCACGTCCACCCTTAACCTATACTGGTGCCTTGCATTCTTCCTCCCCAGGTGTAGGACCCTGCACTCGCCCTTGTTGAACCTCATTACATTCTTCACTGCACAGGTCTCTAGTCTGCCCAGGTCACACTGGATGGCAGCACAGCCCTCTGGAGTGTCTGCCAGCCCTCCCAGTTCAGTATCATCAGTGAACTTGCTAAGGATACACTTGGTCCCCTCGTCCAGGTCATTGATGAACATGTTGAACAAGACTGGACCAACTATTGATCATTGGGGAACAGCACTGGTTATAGGCCTCCAACTTGACCCTGGTCCATTAATTACAACCCTCTGAGTTCTGTCACACAGCCATTTCTCAGTCCACCTCACTGCCGCCTCATTTAGCCCACACATCCTCAGTTTCCTAATTTCCTAATGAGGATGTTATAAGAGACAGTGTCAAAAGCCCTTCTTAAATCAAGGTAGATGACTCCTGCTGCTCTCCCCTCATCAAGCCATCTGGTTATAACATCAAAGAAGGTTATCAGATTGGACAAGCATGATTTACCTTCGGTAAATTTGTGTTGACCCCTTCCAATGATTTCCTGTTCTTTAAGATGTTTGGAGATGACATCTAAACAGGGTCACTCCATTACCTTCCCAGGGACGGAAGTGAGAGTAATTGGCCTGTATTTCCCTGTGTCCTCCTTCTTACCCTTTTCGTAGACTGAAGTGATATTGGCCTTCCTCCAATCTTCAGGTACCTCTCCTGTTCTCCATGACCTTGTAAAGATGATGGATAGTGGTCCAGCAATCGCATCTGCCAGTTCCCTCAGCACTCATGTGTGTATCTCATCAGGGTCCACAGACTTATGGATGTCCAGTCTGGCCAAGAGGTTTCTAACCCAGTCCTCTTCTACAAAGGAAATCTTCCTCTCTCCAGACCTTCCCCCCTTGTCTCCAGGGGCCATGCTGGGTGCAGTCTAAGTACACAGATATCCCTTAAGAAAAGCCACTGCTGTATACACATTTTCCATTTGTGTTGTCCCTGAAGCTCTCTAGAAGCCATTGGCTGAAAAATAAATTTGTTGCAAATCACATCTGTTGCTGAACAGTGAGATGTCACTTGTCCCAGTACCAGCTGAATACTGAATACTCCTTGTAGGAGACACACTCAGCAGACATTTCCCAGAGAATGCAAGCAGATGCACCTATAAGACTACTTGAATGTGTCCATTCATGGTGGAAATTTGGGTGAAATGGCCACAGTTCCTCAAAAGAAAATGAAAACTGAATATTTAATATGCACCATCTGTAGCAATGGAATATTTTGAAAGGTGCAGAGTCACAACATTCAGGCAGCCCAACCTAGCAGATTAGAAAACAGACAGATTTTAAATCAACTTAAAACCAGTCAGCCAGCAGGTAGGTTTAAAGACTTTCTTTAAAAGTACTTCCTTTTCCTTTAGGAGCAGTTTGAACTCTGACAGTTAATGCCATGCCAGGTAGTTTTAGCAAACTGGAGCAGGTAGTAGGATATGTTCTAAGGGCATTTAATCTCAGTACCATCAGTAGGAGCCTGGTCCACTGGCTATTTCACTAGGCCGGAATTCAGGTCACATTNCCTCCCTGGGCAGCCTGTTCCAGGGCACTGTCACCTTTGCTGTAAAGAAGTTTTTTCTCATATTTGAATGGAACTTCCTATGTTCCAGCTTGTGCCCATTGACCCTCATCCTGTCACTGGGAAGCTCTGAAAAGAGTACAGATCCATCCTCCTTCAACCCACCATTCAGATACTGTATAAACATTAATGAGGTCTCCCCTCATCTTTCCCTTCTTTAGGCTAAAAAGTCCCAGCTCTCTCACCCTTTCATCATAAGGGAGATGCTCCAATCTCTTAATCATCTTTGTTGCTCTACTCTGGACTCTCTCTAGTAGTTCCCTGTCTCTCTTGAACTGGGGAGCCTGGAATTGGATGCAGTATTCCAGTTGTGGCCTCATCAGTGCAGAATAGAGGGGGAGGATGATCTCCCCAGGATTCCATTGGCCCTCTTGGTGACAAGGTCACATTTCTGGCTCACGGATAGTTTCCTACCTACCAGGACCCCCAGATCCTTCTCCTCAGAAGTTCTTTCCAGCACGTCCACCCTTAACCTATACTGGTGCCTTGCATTCTTCCTCCCCAGGTGTAGGACCCTGCACTCGCCCTTGTTGAACCTCATTACATTCTTCACTGCACAGGTCTCTAGTCTGCCCAGGTCACACTGGATGGCAGCACAGCCCTCTGGAGTGTCTGCCAGCCCTCCCAGTTCAGTATCATCAGTGAACTTGCTAAGGATACACTTGGTCCCCTCGTCCAGGTCATTGATGAACATGTTGAACAAGACTGGACCAACTATTGATCATTGGGGAACAGCACTGGTTATAGGCCTCCAACTTGACCCTGGTCCATTAATTACAACCCTCTGAGTTCTGTCACACAGCCATTTCTCAGTCCACCTCACTGCCGCCTCATTTAGCCCACACATCCTCAGTTTCCTAATTTCCTAATGAGGATGTTATAAGAGACAGTGTCAAAAGCCCTTCTTAAATCAAGGTAGATGACTCCTGCTGCTCTCCCCTCATCAAGCCATCTGGTTATAACATCAAAGAAGGTTATCAGATTGGACAAGCATGATTTACCTTCGGTAAATTTGTGTTGACCCCTTCCAATGATTTCCTGTTCTTTAAGATGTTTGGAGATGACATCTAAACAGGGTCACTCCATTACCTTCCCAGGGACGGAAGTGAGAGTAATTGGCCTGTATTTCCCTGTGTCCTCCTTCTTACCCTTTTCGTAGACTGAAGTGATATTGGCCTTCCTCCAATCTTCAGGTACCTCTCCTGTTCTCCATGACCTTGTAAAGATGATGGATAGTGGTCCAGCAATCGCATCTGCCAGTTCCCTCAGCACTCATGTGTGTATCTCATCAGGGTCCACAGACTTATGGATGTCCAGTCTGGCCAAGAGGTTTCTAACCCAGTCCTCTTCTACAAAGGAAATCTTCCTCTCTCCAGACCTTCCCCCCTTGTCTCCAGGGTCCATGCTGGGTGCAATCTAAGTACACAGATATCCCTTAAGAAAAGCCACTGCTGTATACACATTTTCCATTTGTGTTGTCCCTGAAGCTCTCTAGAAGCCATCGGCTGAAAAATAAATTTGTTGCAAATCACATCTGTTGCTGAACAGTGAGATGTCACTTGTCCCAGTACCAGCTGAATACTGAATACTCCTTGTAGGAGACACACTCAGCAGACATTTCCCAGAGAATGCAAGCAGATGCACCTATAAGACTACTTGAATGTGTCCATTCATGGTGGAAATTTGGGTGAAATGGCCACAGTTCCTCAAAAGAAAATGAAAACTGAATATTTAATATGCACCATCTGTAGCAATGGAATATTTTGAAAGGTGCAGAGTCACAACATTCAGGCAGCCCAACCTAGCAGATTAGAAAACAGACAGATTTTAAATCAACTTAAAACCAGTCAGCCAGCAGGTAGGTTTAAAGACTTTCTTTAAAAGTACTTCCTTTTCCTTTAGGAGCAGTTTGAACTCTGACAGTTAATGCCATGCCAGGTAGTTTTAGCAAACTGGAGCGGGTAGTAGGATATGTTCTAAGGGCATTTAATCTCAGTACCATCAGTAGGAGCCTGGTCCACTGGCTATTTCACTAGGCCGGAATTCAGGTCACATTAAGAGCAGTGGAGCTCATGTTGAATCCAGACCCAACATTTCAACCAAAAGCTGGAAAAGACATGACAGCACCATGCTGGGCCATGGTGCCTAGCTCTGCCAGGAGTCCAAACTTATTAACTGGAATATGGCATATTATTGAAGTGACCATCAGGGAAACCAAGCAGCAGAATGCCATTGGTCTCCTTTGATTGGCACTGCCCCTGCACTGGGCTCCATAGCATAGCACAGTGTGCCCCTTCAGAAACCCAAGCATGGCAGTTCACACACCACATATTCCATGGGACCCTGCACAAGACTCTCCACCTCTCCCATACTTTCTTGGTTTGTTTTGTTGTTCGGAGTTTTTTAAAATATACTAGCTTACACATTTTCACACCACCTAGGAATTTTGCTTTTACGTCTTATGATTTTTTTAAGAAGATTATGGTACTGGCAAGAAGCAAGACCACCACTGCTGTGGTCAGTGGCAGAATTACACATGTTCTGAAGTAGCTGTGTAGGCTTTTCTAGTTCCCAGGAGGTAAGAACTAGTCCCTCACCTTAAAGGATTCTGCAAAATTGGAATCAGGCCAAAATTTCTCATTTTCTAGGTCAAATACCGCTTCCTAATTCCAGACGGGAGATGCAAACAAGCTAATATCTCTGACAGCCTCAGAAACAGTAATCTTTCACATCATGACTTATCTTTATCTGAGTCATTTCAGAACAAACTAGTTTACATGAGGGCAAAGCAGAAACTTGATCCTGTACCACTACCTATACCATCACTGCAGAAGGCACAACAAAGCACTGCAAACAACCATGTAATGAAAAATTAGCAGTAGAACCTTGAACAAGACCAAAACCCATCCATGAAGTGTTTCAGTTTTAATGAAAAGAGTCTGTTTAGGCAAAATTCTCTACCATCAAAAAGCCGTCCAATTGAGTTGAAGCTGCAAAGCTGCTGTGTTTTTCATCGCCTGAGATGTTCCCTTCTGGAAAGCACATCTGCTGAGATAAAGGGATAATTCTGACGTGTTGGTATTTTACAACAAAGACCTAGGTGAAAATTTTTCATCAAAACAACTAAGGCAAACTGGGCTTTTGTTTAAATTGGAAAAAGTACAGTTTTCCACTGAAAAAAAACCCAAAACAACAAACATCCCAAATGGAAAAATCTCCTTCTGGCTTTGCTTCTGCAGTGCCTCAAAAGAAAATTACACTCCTTCTTCTCCTCCCCAGAGACCCCACTCTACCCTGTTGGCCAAGCATCCCAAATGATCTGTCCTTCTCACACCATGGGACTGCAGAGGAGAGCTGCCAATTATCTCAAAGAGATAATCACTAATCACTGAAAATACACTTCAGGCAAGCTTTTCAGCACAGAAAAAGTGGAATGTATAATTTCAGGAAGACAAAACTAGACATGGAGGTTCACCAGCTCATGCATAGTAGCATCATTTTAGACATGTTCAGAGCTCACTGCAAAACTCACTCTTCTCTTACTTCTTCTCTAGTTATTTTAAAGTATTGGGACTATAGAGAGTAAAAAAAAAGGGTTTCAAGCATCAGGAAAACAGACTGACGAAGAGGCAAAGGCTACTGGTAAATTTTTACAGGTTTCTGCCTTGAAGTTGGATTCATTTTATGTTCTTCTGCCTGACTTGCAGTTTACTGCACTTTTTTCCACTTGGCCATCTATGTGGGCTGAACCCTATGCCATTTGTCCACCTCTACCACCAACTGATTGTGTGAATGAGATTATTCACCAAGCAACACTCCCTTGTACAAATCAGTTTCACACTGAGATGTTCTAGCTAAACTAGGGATTAACAGGGAATATTATTCCTCTCCAGGACCACACAAAGTCTAAAACAAAGACATGGGTTAATCTGATCTTGTAGGTAAGGAACCTGTTTCTGGTGCCATCACAGGCATCACTCTTTACTGCAAATACTAAACTCTATCAGTGGTTTCAACGGGGCAATAATGCACCTGATGATCAGTCTGATGCACCAGACAGGACAAGGCACAAAGCTGCCTCTCTGCTGCTGTTCCCCATGCAGGTGATGTCTGTACTCAGCACCATTCTGGCTGTCTTTAGCTCACTGCTTCCCAAAACCAGGAACTGCAAACCTTGCCTAAAAGAGCACAGTGAATTACATTCTTTACCTTTTTTTTTTTTTTTTTCTCCTTAAATTCAAAGAAGACTCATGTTTAAATCAGACAAGGTTAATTCTTTTTTTTTTTTTTTTTTTTTTTTAAATCTAAATGCAGCTCTCCCATTCCTCATTTCAACCTACAAATATACCACTGCTCAGCCTTTTCTGGCAGTCTTCACCAGCTGCTGAGCTGCTTTGGATATACAAGCCAGTTCTCAGCTAAGAAAGTGAGCCTTAACAACAATCCCTCTCCCCCTCTGAAAGAAGGAAAGGAAGGAAAAGAAGGAAAAGAAGGAAAAGAAGGAAAAGAAGGAAAAGAAGGAAAGGAAGGAGATATAGGAAAACAAACAAGTGAAACTATGATCATCCCTGGCCAACCCAGGGTGCAAGGTCAGACCATTCTCAGAAGACAGCTCTCAAATACCATGTAGGTGGTAGCTCTACCATTAATTCGCTCCTGACTGGTCCATTTACCTAAAGTCCCGGCTTGCACTGGACATGCCCTGCTAAATTAACCGAGCCCCTCTGGTTGCTGTGGGTGAGAGGCTGATGGCAGTAGTCTCACACTAGTGGACTGGCACCTATGCATCCATGTGCTGGCAGCAAGGGTAGGGAGGTAAAGTCACAGAACCCAGTCTTGCTTGACAGCAACCCTTTAGGTATGCCCAAATTTCCTTTGTAAGACTAATGAGAGTATTTTGCTAGATGATGGCAGAAACTAGGCCATCTCTTCCATGTCCACAGGAACCACCAACACAAGCCACATGTACAGAAATGCTCTGACCACAGAGTCCCTAACTCTGTGCCTTTAGAGACATTGCTACAGCGGACACTGACACAAGAGTGTGCTGTGTGGTACTGCATACACCAAATCCCTTGTACTTGGTTCAGCAAGTGGATGGCTTTGTTCTTGGCTGCATAAATTAGGCTATCTCTTTCATCCTCAGTTTCCCTCATCTCAGTCTGAGAAAACCTAATACTTGGGAAAACGAAAGGAGAATTACTTCAAATTCTTGAAAAATGTAGCTGAATGGCAGTGTCACACCTCCAGATGGTCACTGCTACATAGACCCAGCTCAGCCACAGGGAAAGGAGGAGAGCTCATGTGCCACACGTTTGGTGCGTTATGACAGTGCAAATGAGGTGAGCATGTATGAATTAAGCTGCCCTAGTAATGGGTTCCCTCTTAGGCAGCACTGAGCTGAGTCCAGCAAAATGAAGCTGCATATGACCTAAGTATTTAGACAGATAAATGTGAATATCTGTGCTGCAATAAAGGAGTAATTTGTGTGAAGGGAAATTGCATTATGCTTATTCGAAGCTGAATTTATTTCTCCCCTTTCTTATTAAGAAACTCATTTTAAAAATCCCAGCCTCGGGTCAGGGTTATACTTATAGGGCTGATTTAGTATGTGGCAGTACATTCAAAATTCCTATGAAATTCCTTCCTGTAGTCAATCAACAGTGTAAGCCCCCTACTTGGGCCAAGAATTTTATATTTTTCTTTTAATTAAAAAATAGCTTGAGGGCATGTAAGGCTTAAATTACTTGCATAGAGAAAAATGCTTCTCTAAGAAACCCATTAGGAGATACAGCTTGAGAGTATCAGAATGAATAGAAGTTTAATTTTTTTAAGGTAGTGGAGAGGAGGGGAGATATTCCAAAGTTGAGTTACCTCAGAGAAGATCAAGAGAGAGCTGTTGGGCAAGAGTCAGCCACTTTGCAGAATGGTGGCAGGAACTTGTCTGTGTGTGAATCTTCACCAGTGTGGGTTTACTTAAAATATGTAAGCCTTCAATCCAAGTCAGTTACAAAAACACAACCCAGCAATTGCTACATCAGTTTGGCTTGCACATCAGCTTGCAATTTATGACATACATTTTATTAGTATACATAATGCACTCGTAAGCTCTAATGCAAACAAGAGCAGCAAACAAACTCCACCACACCCCAAAAAAATAAAAGGGGAAGAAGGAAAATACCAGTTACACACTTTTTGACTTCCAAGGGCTGTACTGTACTGAGGACCTGAAGTCCTCCTCCTTGCCTGCAAGGAGAGTGACCACATGCTTAGGCAGCCTGTCTGTCTGACTTAGAGGGAGATGAGAAAGCCCTGTGCCATTGAAAACAGGAGCAAAAAGATTAGATTAGGACTGTGAGTTCTAATTTTTAGCTGGCAGGCAGGGAGTCAATAGCATCAGGTTGTATTAAGTCAGTCAGAGCCAACAGCACTTTGATCAGTCTGTATTTACAGGGAACTTACAGTTTGCATTCCCAGGCAAGTTAACTAATGCATACCCTTCCCTGGCTAGGGTGGTGTGCAGTTCCAGCAAGATACCACCTGACAGACAGGCTGTTCAGCAACCTCTTCTAGGGAAGCATCAGGAAGATGTCACAGTCTACTATGCATCCCCCCCTCCTAATTTTCTTCTGATTCTTCACTTAAATAGTGCAGAATACTCCTACACCTCACTCTCTAGTAGCAACACGAAAAGAAAAAAACAGCCAGAAATGCCAGATTACGTTCAGAATTATTCCTCCTTTGAGAGGCAATGACCACATAATAGTGTTATGCTCTAATTAGGCTCAAAAGCAAAGCCTTGAATTAGAGAGCAGATCGTAACATTACAGTGACCAGACACAAGGCTTAAATGGCTGAGAAATGAAATGGCATATAAAAATACGGATCGGCTCATTTATTCAATACTAACAAGCTGTTATCTTGGCCTGTCGGCAGAATAACCAAAAAAGGGATAGATGAACTTTCAAAGGGCTCTCAAACAGCAAAAGTTCTCTTTTGAACTATTTTCTGCAAACAGATAACTCACAGTGAGGAGGACAGCACACTCTGATGCTGATAAGGCTGAAGAAAAGCAGAATGTCACACAGAGGGAGGCATTTCTCCCTCATTGCCAGGACAGGATTTTTTTTCTTCCCTAGCTGTTTAATGAGGACTTCCCTACCCTTGCAGCAAGAGCCCTCTGCAACATAGGTGAAGAACAGGGAGCACTTATCACTCTAAGTCCTGACTCTTGATTTGCTAAAGAGTTTAGAGGGATTCAGCGAAGGAGAACAGAAAGCAAAACAAAAGGGAATTAAAATTTTTTTCTTGGAAACTGCTATACTCACTGATGCTTTACATCTTGAGATACTGATGTATTAGAGTAGCATTTCTCTGTCTTTGTGAACATATGGATCCTCTTTTGGCTTATCCCTTTGCATGTGACCCTGAGTCAGCTGCATCTTAGCCCCTCCAGAACAGGAGCACAGGCTGCAGTCCCAGGCTGTGAGCATTTCTTCCCCACTCCAATTATCTGGAACTGAGCAGTGGCCAGAGATTCAAGACAGCGAGCAGATCACAAGCTAGTGTAAGTACTTACAGGTTGTGATTTTACCTTGGTCTCATGGTTCTGCCATGAAGACAAGAAACTGTGCTGCCAACTCAAAGAAGGTGGAGCTATTTTGGACTGCTGCAGACACTTCATTGTTCCTTTTTGACATAGCCAGTTATATGCAATAGCACCATATAGCTGACAGTGACTGCTGAAATGACTTCACCAGATGTAATGTATCTTGGGGCAAGAAACGGCCTACAAGAGAGAGAAACCTTCACTGTGACCCTACCAGGACTTGCAGCCTCTGGCGAGCCCTGCCAGGGTGCACATTTTATACTGGATCTGAGCACAAGAAAAGCAGCCCATTAAGAGTAGGAGAAGACAAAAGCTACATCAATCCTTAACTGACTGTGTGTTTTGTGGTGCTTGCCCAGGGGAGGTGGTAGCAGAAAACTGGTGGCAAACTAAAATCACCTTTCAGGTGAAACTGCCACCACAACAGCAGAACTTTATGTCGACACATGAAACTTTGCACAGAGAGAGAATCCATACCACAAGCTTTATTCAAAGGCACCTTTAAGAAGCTGTCACCTCTGTTGTCAGTTATCAGCTCTGATCTTACGCATATGACCTTAACAGGCAGTAATGTATCAAAAATAATATAGGTCTGACCTGAAGAATTTGATCTCGTCTGCCAAAGCCAGATTCTTCCTCCATGCCTCCTGCTGCTAACAACTGTTGCAATATAAAGAGCTTTTCCAATGGCTCAAATAAGCCCTTTTAATACAGAAAAAAAAAAAAAAAAGAAAAAAGATTTCACAAGCTCAACATAAAAATCTTGCAATGTACTGACATTTCTTTTCTTTCTATGTATTTTTTAACTACAGGGTCTTTAGCTAACTATCAGATGCTGTACAATCTGGTTGAACATTACCCTTTCCAGACAGGTATCATGCCATCTCAAGTGTTATGTATAGTCTCCAAAACTCAACTCTTTTAAGGCCTTGAACCTGCTGTGTAATGGTAATGAAATCAAGCCCCTGCCCAGAGGCACAGTGCAGCCCCTGGTACAAGGAGAGGCAGAAAAGGTACTAGCAGCAACCACTTCAGAGACTCATGGCACAGACATTCTCAGGTAGAGCAGAAAGAAATATATTCTGATGGGCTAATTAGGACATTGAATAAAGGTAACGCTGTCACGTTTTCCTGTTTGTTTAAAAGAGTAGAAGCTGGAGAGAGAATTTAATGTCAGGTTTCACTACAAGAGATGAAAAGAGATGGGGACATAATAAATACAACACCTTCTGCCTGGGTTGCCTGGGATACAGAATCTAGGAAAGATAAACAGAGTGGGTGAAGTAAGAACCAGTCCCAATTCTCACAGCAATCATTGCCACCAGAATGCATTCATGTTGTGCTATTTTCCATCTTGTTATAATCTTTGTCACAAGAATGAGGCTATTGGATGAGAAAAGCTCTTCCATATTGGCTTTAGCAGCATTGCTGCCACTTCCTTGATCTTTTCAATATTCTGTAATTGATCGGTTTGCCATCCCAATTTCCACTTGTTTACAGCCTCTGTAACTTGTAGCTGGCCAGGCAATTCAAGTAGATAAAGGACTGCTGAAAAATTCCTGCCTTGCAGCATTCTGCTCTATCAGAGTAATCACAGATCAGAGGTCACATCTTTAGGCTGATGTAAGTAGATGTAGCTTCAGTTCTGTCAGTTGGGTTTATTCTCTGCTACAGGCCTTCAGCAGGCAAGGTGCATTCTGCAGCCTGTTAACAGGCCACCATTGCACAGAAATGCCAAAATAACCCAAAGGTTTCCATAAAAAGAGGTAGGTGTGTCATTCCTTCTACGGCACTTCTAAGGAAACAAAAAATTCTAAACAAATTCTGCCTAAAAAAAAATCACAAATAATGAAGAGGAAAATCTGAAAGATTAAAATCCTTTAAAATAGTTATTAAATTCAGCTTTGTCTGTACACCAGGCAGGGCTCTGAACCTCTTCTTGACAATGCTGAGATCAGCGCTTTTAATACAGAAAAAATCCCTAAGCAACTTGTTTAAGTTGTTGTTAAAGCCTGCAACAACTTAATGCTGACTTTATGTCTATTTCACCAAGCCACAAAGTACTCCTTTGGTCTTCAACTTGATTTTTCTTCTGCAAAATGGGAATGATTGTATTTTTTTTCCATTCCATTGACTAAAATGAAGAACTTTCAGGAAAAGGATTCCTAACTCTGGCATGACTAACACATTTCAAGTCATTTCAAAAGGTACTTGCCCCAGCATAGCTTACACCCTGTAATCACTACCAGTGGCAGAAGTTCTTAAAACAGATTGACTGTATGGGTTCTCAGAAGTATGGGGGAGAATTCCCTGCCAGGGCAAAAAGCATTCTTTCCATGTTATGTAGCATCTAATGCATGGAAAACCCGGTTTCTGTCCTATTAGGGAAATACCAACCCTTTTGATTGTTGAAACATGAGCTTTTCTTTGCAAGAACCAACACTGACAGAGCCCCTCCAGAAGCACATGAACTGCGTTGTCCTCACACTCATTTAGGCACCCTATATATGGAGCACTACAACAATATCAGCATCCCATAGAGGCAGCTCTACCCAAACATATTCAGATAGTGAGGGCTACCAGATGGCACATCATTCACCAAGACTGGCATCACAAGCCCTGTGCACCTCTCAGGCAGTGAGAATGTCATCCTTGCTCAGAAAGCAGGGCTCCAACAGCTACCCTCGAGCTCCAATCTGCCAGCTGATGTAGTGATTATCAGGCAGCTTGCAAAAGGTGCATGTAAATTTATAACAAAATAATCAATTGTTAGAACAAAGCACTCCTGCAAGTGAGACACTTACTGCATTGATTGCATCAAGTATGGACACAGCAAAGCAAAGGTCAGCACAGAGCTGTTCTGCAGAGACTGCTTATTTTATTACTCTGCAGAGTGTTTTCTGTTTGCGGTCCTACAGCAGAGTATTAAAAGGATTACATTGTGTATACACGCAACACAGCTTCTACCACATAGGATAAAGTGTAAATGCTCAAAAATTACAATGTCTCAGAACTTTCCAGATCAACCTGATTGAACTACATACATCATTTTAAGTTTACAATACACTTCTTGACATCAAAGGAGGGGAAGTAAAAAGTGTGGGTTTTTTTTTTTTTAATCAGACTGATTAGAAGCACTGCTATGACATCTCTCCTATGGTGTTTCAATAATTCAGTGTTTTTCTTTTAAACTGAAGTATTTTGTATACTTTAAGTTCTTGTTTTATTTGCCTGCCTTTGAATTCATTTCCAGGGAGCTCTTGTGATAGAATTGTGGTATAAATTTTTTTTGTTTGTTTGGCATTTTAGGTTTTTAATGTTCCTAAGAAACCTGAACTGGGAACAATTGGCTTTTGTATTAGTACAATAAATTGATTAAAGGCAATTCAACAAACAATCACCAAAACCCCCACCTTGTACTGAACTGGTTTATTATTGATCTATTTCTCCCTCCCTGGAGTAGCTCTGAGATCATTGCCTTTACTCCTAAACATCCATTGAATAGAGACATATAGTTCAGGATCAGCACATAGACTTGCCAGAAAAAGCTGCTTCATTTTCTCCATCTATATTGGCATAGTGAGTGGGGAGCTGTTGGTTTTGAGTGATGTAGCTCCTGTAGGTAAGTTTAGCTGCCTTGATATCAGCTGGGTTATGCCAATTTTCATCATTTAAGAATCAGTCCCCTGTTTTCATTTAAATTCTTAACAATTTCAGTAATGTGCAAACTATGCTAGAATACTAAAGTAGCACAGCTTCTTTTCTAACCCTGTGCAGCAAGCAGAGGTCACTAGGTAAGCTTTTTCTTCTTTACTCTCTGAATTTTAATTGTGGTTATTTCACAGCCTGGATCTAATTTCCAACACTAATTTATAATGAAATCTTTCTGTTTTGCTTAGCTCCTGGTTTTATGCTTTTTGCTTGCTGGGTTGCTCTGGATATTGTTAGTCGATTCCCTGCTGAGAAACTCCATATAATTGCAAAAAAATTTTGCAGTGCCCTTCCCCAAAGGTTTTCTAGGTCGAGCTAGCTATTCAGAATGCTGCCCAACATCTCAGCACTGTTTGCTCTTTTTGCATTATCTCTGTTTAACACAGAATAAACCAAATGCACAGACCTTCCAGAGCATATAACACATGCAATAATCTAGGACCTAATTATGAAAAGCCTGTCACAAAAACAACTGGGCTGGAAGAATCACTAAAGGCAACAGACTATATAACAGTGGCATCTAGAAGAAGCTTAAGGCATTAAATAAACTTAACAGTCAAGGAAGTTGCATGAGGCACACAGACATTTCCTTACAATCCCCCAACATCCTCCAACAGTTCCCAGTGTTTGGGTTCATTTGCTAACTCAGAGCCTGGAGTCAGATACTTTACCCTGCTTATTTCCCTGTGGATGCTAGGAACAGGCAAAATGCAGGCAGCAGGGCCCTTTGTAGAACTGAGAACTATTTGCTGAAAGAATGTCACAAGCTGGCTCTAAATCAAAGACATTTTAAACGTCAGCCCTGCAAACTGCACTTTTGCACAAGCTTGCAAACTGCAAGCCCAGCCATCACTGAAAGATGTTACAACAGAAGCTAGATGGGAGCAGCAACAACAATGCCTAACAAGGGATAAGATATCCCCTGCCCATGACCAGCCTCTGCAGCATGGCAGGACTGCAAGACAACTGGGAATGTGCTCAGCAGAGCAGCCAACTCACATGTCACTTGTTCCATCTCTATTACTCCTTCACAGTTTTAAGTTAAACAAACCATTGCTAGAGCCCCAGCCTACCTATCCTGACTTCTGTTAGCCAATAAAACCATTCCCATGAGTAAGGTCTAAGAGGGCACGGTCTGTTTTGCAAGATCCTGCCTTATGCTCTAGCCAGGCACTACCATTGTGCTGTGTTTAATTTATGCTTAATATTCCTGTCAGCCTTTGACACAGGCCTTTGACACTCAAACCACATTACTCAATTCCACCTACTGTTGCCGGTAACAAGTGCTTAAGTATTGGTAGCCAGCGGTTTGATATGTGAAGCTGAGAATAGAGTATCACCAGTTACGCAGGCAGCACATTTGACATCCTTGCAATAATGTTTTCAGCTGTCAGTTATTGCAGCTACAGTGTGGAAACCACAAAAGGGGCATACACTAAATATGCATTATGAAGACATCTACTTTGGAAGAGGCAGGCTTCTAGATAAATTCATTATATGACATAATCGTGCTAACACAATCATTTCTCTCTTGGCAGAGAAGCAGATTTCCACATAGTAAGCTTGACTCACATCAACACTAAAAGAGAGGCTGGGCATGAACATCCTCAGCACTAATTCTATGCTACAGCAAACTCTCATATGACAAATGGCTACAGTACTACAGCTTACCTCTGTAGACAACAGTTTTAACTGAACTGCAATATTTGGTCTGGTTAAAAGAAACAGTTCATTTCTCCTTTAAAAGATATGCTGTTATAAACAGATATTAAAGTTACAGAAGTCAGTTTTTCAACTTACATGGAGAGGGCTTACAGAAGGCTTTTCTCTGGAAACCAGTCTCATTTGCAGTTTCTCAAACCCTGCACTCCACTTGACTGATCTCTGAAAAACTATGGTGTAAGTCAATTACTGCTGGGGGAGGGACTGAAATTGTTCATGAGATCACTTCTATTATTTTTATGAAAAGGCAATACAGAAACATTAAAAGACACACATCATCCTGATTTATGAAATCTTTGAAAACGGTATCATATTTTCATTGAAAACTACCTATAGATAAAGCAATCAATAGTTTGTTTGCCGACACTATAAAATTAAATAACCTAGAAGCCTATTGCTAGCCACTGTTTTAGCATAACACATGCTGATAGATTCCTATTTGACTGAGCTGTCAAGGTACATGACAACTATTTTCATGTAGTTTTTTTTAATAATTCAAATAAAATTTGGAATAAACATGCAAATTCAAAGTGGTCAACAACCAGAACAAGGAAAGGTGCCTCTTTGTGCTCAGCCCCCATTAAATTCTTTTGCAACCACTTGAAAATCTGGCATATATTTTAGTTACATACCTACCAAGTTGTGTGAGGGATGTTGTATTCTGACACAGGCAATCTCTGATCTCATTGAAGAAATGAGGATGTATATTTATTTGCCTTCAGTCCTGAAGAGGCTTGGACCATTTCAGCAACTACAACAGAAGTGTTAGAGATCTGCCAGTGTCTGGTAAATATTTTGCTTCCTCTACTGTCAATCCTATAACACAGAGGAGATATCCTGAATTAAGAGTGATCAAACATTGGCACAAGGGTCCAGAGAGGCTGTGGGATCTTAATTCTTGGAAAAACTAAATATTCAACTGAACAAGATCCAAGCAACCTGCTTTAATTGGACCTACTTTGAGCAAAGTGTTGGACCAGAGACCTCCAGAGATGAGTTCCAACCTATATTATGCCCAAATTTTAGGAAAACTTTGAACTCAAGAGGGTTCTCTCTGCTGCCACTTCCTTAAAAGCTTTCTTCTCTGAGTCATCAGTATCACAAATCTTCCCCACCCCACAGTCAACAGTCCAAGACAGACAAATAAACAGCCTGTGTATTACTCTTCCTGACATGTTTTCCCCTGTGAGGAAGTGCTCTGATGTACTTCAGATTCTCAAGAACTGGTTTTAGAGAAAAGGCTCACAACCAGCATCATCTTTCTTGCGCTCACCAGTGAGACAATGATACTCAAAAAAGGTGGAGGTAAGTTTCCCATTCCTTATTTCATCCAAAAGTAATAAAGAAAAATTATCTTTTATTTGTGAAAGGTTGTGTGCTAAACAGAACTGAAACATTTCTTAGCAGCTACAATAAAGGTTTTTGCAACCAAGAGCAAACAGCTGTCTTAGGTGACAACTCACTTGTTCTTTCAAGATATTTTTTTAATGTAGTAATCAGAAAAAAGCCTACTAGACATATTACATGAGAAAAAAAAAAAGGAACTTGGAGCACAGTGGCAGAACAACATAAACCAAGACTTAGGATTCTGTTGTTGTACTAGTGGCTCTACCACCCACAGTCTCTGGGTTCATGGTGCTACTTATGTGGCTTCCTCAGCAGTGTGCACAGTTGGAGATTCACACAGTGGGGACTCATTTCTTAAAAAAAAATTGGCCAAAAGTAGTGACAGCATTCTTACTGATATCGAAAGCTGCACAACATTAAGAGTGAATGTGCTAATAGCATAGACAGACAAGCGTGCAGCTACACATGCCCACAACAAATAAATATAGTGAAGCCCTCCACTGAGAAACTTGTATTCATGATCTATTGATTCTATCTTCCACCAAATCAGAAATAAGTGAAGTAAATCGAAGTAAAAGCTAAACAACACAAAACAACATGAAACTTGTGTGGGATGAACAGCTCTGTGCCCATTGCCTGAGGCAAACTGCTGCTGAAAGGTAATGCGCCAATGCTAATCAGATGATCCGTTCCCTTCCCATTAGGCAGTCAGCTAACTCAATGGATAAGCATTCACAGAATCACAGAATTGCAGGGGTTGGAAGGGACCTTCAGAGATCATACAGTCCAACCCCCCTGCCAAAGCAGGCCCACCTAGAGCAGGTTGCACAGGACCACATCCAGGCAGATTTTGAATGTCTCCAGAGAATGAGACTCAACAACTTCTCTGGGCAGCCTGTTCCAATGCTCTGTTACTCTCAAAGTAAAGAAGCCTTTTCACATGTTCAGACGGAACTTCCTGTGTTCCAGCTTGAGTCCACTGCCCCTTGTCATGTCATCAGGCACCACTGAGAAGAGCCTGACCCCATCTTTTTAACACCTGCCCTTTAGATATTTATAAGGATTGATGAGATCCCCTCTCAGTCTTCTCCAGGATAAACACACCTAGGTCTCTCAGCCTTTCCTCATAAGGGAGGTGCTCTATTCCCTTGATCATCTTTGTAGCCCTCTGCTGGATTCCCTCCCTGTCATTCTTGAATTACAGGGCCCAGAAGTGGACACAGTGCTCAAGATGTGGCCTCACTAGGGCACAGTAGAGGGGGAAGATGACCTCCCTTGATCTGCTGCATCTTCTAATGCAACCATGGAGACCATTGGCCTTCTTGGCTACAAGGGCACATTGTTGGTTCATGGTCAACTTGAGGTCTACCAGGACTCCAATGTCTCTACAGAGCTGCTCTTCAGCAGGTCTGCCCCTAACCTGTAATGGGTTCCTCCCTGGGTACAGGATCCTACACTTTCCCTTGTTGAACCTCATTAGGTTCCTCTCCACCCAACTTTCTAGCCTGCTCAGGTGTCACTGAATGGCAGAACAGCCTTCTAGCACATCAGCCACTCCTCCCAGTTTTGTATCATTAACAAACTTGTAGAGGGTATACACTGTCACCTCATCCAGGTCACAGATGAATATATTGAACAAGTACAGACCCAGTACTGACCCCAGGGGAACACTACTAGTTACAGGCCTCCAATTAGACTCTGCATCTCTGATCACAACCCCATGAGCTCTGCCACTCAGCCAGTTCTCAGTCCCCCTCACTGTACACTCATCTAACCTACAATTCACAAGCTTACCTACAAGGATGTTACGGAAGATAGTGTGAAAAGCCTTGCTGAAGTCAAGGTAGACAACATCCACTACTCTCCCCTCATCCACCCAGCCAACCATCCTACCATGAGAGGGCTATCACATTGGTCAAGTATGACTACCCATTGGTGAATCCATGCTGACTGCTCCCAATGACCTTTTTTTCCTTCTATATACTTAGAGATGACATCCAGGATGAACTGTTCCATTACCTTTCTATGGATGGAGGTGAGGCTGCGATTTCCTGAATCTTCTTTCTTGTCCTTTCTGTAGACTGACGTGACATTAGCTTTCCTCCAGTTCTCAGACACCTCTCCTGTTGTCCATGTCTTTTCAAAGATCATGGAGAGTGGCTTTGCAATAACATCTGTCAGTTCACCCAGCACTTGTGGGTGCATTCTATCAGGGCCCATGGATTTGTGGGTGTGAAGTTTGTGTAAATGATCTCTAACCTTATCCTCCATGATCCTTTCTTCCTTTCTCCAGGCTCTCTCTCCTACATCCAGAGTCTGGGGTTCCTGAGGGCTGGCCTTAGCAGTAAAGAGTGAAGCAAAGAAGGTATGCAGTAGCTTTGCCTTCTCTGCATCCTCTATCACCAGGACACCCACCTCATTCAGCAGCAAGCCCACATTTTTCCTGGGCCCTTTTACTGCTAATGCACTTGAAGAAGCCCTTCTTATTGTCCTCAACATTCTTTGCTAGATTTAATTTCAAGCAGGCCCCAGCCTTCGTCATTACATCTCTGCGTATTCTGACAGCTCTCCTATACTTCTCCAAAGTGGCCAGTTCTTTCTTCCACATTCTATAAACTTTCTTCTTCCACCTGAGTTTTCCTAGAAATCCCCTGCTGATCCATGCAGGTTTCCTGCCTCCTTTGCCTGACTTCTTGCTCCTAGTGATGCACCAATCTTGAGCTTGGAGGAAATGGTGCTTAAATATTAACCAGCTCTCTTGCACCCCACTTCTTTCTAGAGCCTTCACCCACAGGATTACTAGAAACAGGTCTTTGAAGAGACCAAAGTCAGTTTTCCTGAAGTTCAGGGTTACAATTCTACTTTTTGCCCTCCTTCTTCAATGCAAGATCCTGAGCTCCACCATTTCATGGTCACTACAGCCAAGGCTACCCCCAAACTTCACATCCCTGACTAGTCCTTCTTTGTCAGCACAAGGTCCAGCAGCACACCTCTCATTGCTGGTTCATCCATCAGCTGTGTCAAGAAGCTATCATCAGTGCTCTGCAGAAGTCTCCAGTACTGTGTTTACCTGGATGTGTTGTCTTTCCAGCAAATGTCAGGGTAGCTGAAGTCCCCCATGAGAACTAGAGCCTGTGATCATGAAGCTATTTCCAGCTGTCTGTACAAGGCCCCATCAACTTCCTCTTCCTGATGTGGTGGTCTGTTGTAGACACCTACAACAGTGTTTCCCATATTAGCTTGGCCCTGAATTTTTACCCATAACCTCTCAACTCATTCTTCGTCAACCCCTAGGCAGAGCTCGCTACATTCCATTTGGTATCTCACATAGAGAGCAACTCCACTATCACGACCTATAAAGCTCTGTACAGCTATCCGTGACAGCTATCTCACTATGTCTCTGTAACTACAATGAGATCATGGGCCTGTGACCACACACAGATCTCTAGTTTTTCCTGTTTATTCCCTGTGCTGCATGCGTTGGTGTACAGGCATTTCAGAGAGATAGTTGAGCTTTGTCTGGAGCGGTGCAAGAGGATCCACCACCGTCATTCAGGCTCTTGAGGTGGCTGGCCTTCTGGATTTCATCTTAGGAGTCAGCTAAAGAATATTTGTCACTGCTGTGGTTTATTTCCCAGTTGTGCTTGAGCGTTGCCATCCTGGACCCTCACCCCCCAAGTCCTTCAGTTATTTGCTGTCCTATAGTTCCTCTAGAAATGCCAACTCAACTTATGAGGTAGCCCTGCTTCCCTTCTGAGCCACATTTCAATATTTTTGCTATTCCTCAGTCTTAAGTGCAGTCCTGGAGATGCTGAACTCCCTGACATGGTACTGAGCACTAGCTAACCTGCAGCACTGCACTGGCAGCCTTCCAAATCTTGCCAAATATCTTGCCCTTTTAAGAAAAAAATATGTGATCCTGCAGAGCATGGGCTGTTGAAAGATTGTGCACTGATCCCCAGCTGATCCTCTGGATAGAAGATTAAGTTACAGCAGGGATGGCAGAGTATGCACTGATCAGAAAACAGGTACAATTATGTCTTCAAGGGACTGGGAACCTTCCCTGCACTGAGAGCCCAGAAAGCCTGCAAACAACTTTTGCTGGTCACACACTCGTACTGCTTTATCCATCACTAATGAGTTTAAAAACAAAACAAAACCCCACAAACAACAGAAAACCCCACAACAGACTGTGGAAGAAGTAAAATTGTTGGCTTTATCAGGCTCAAGGCCATGAGTTTCCCATCTCATCTTATTCAAAGGTAAATGTAGCATAGCTTTCTGTCAAAGAAAATAGAGAAATGCTGCTTTGGAACACCTTATGGGACCACGGGACAGGAAGATACACAAAGAATTTTTACCTACATTCAGTCCTGCCAGCTGAGTGGCTGGGCTGCCTTACAGGGCCTGACCCAAAGCACTTGGAAGTCAGTGGTTTCCATTAGGCTCTGAATGTATCCCAGTGGCTGATTTGTGAAATAATGGTCAAGCAAGAGAAACTGTACAGGGTAAAAAATACTTCAGCATACTAAATAGGATTGATTCATTCTGGTATGTGCTTGATCATCTGCTAACAAGAAAATATGTGCATATATATATATATATATATTCTCCATTGAAGAAGATATATACCAGATTGAGTAACGTGATTCAGCTGCTGAGTCAGACATGTCACTCACCAAGTCAGATATATCACATACAAGCCCAGACACATTGCTTGCTAAATGAGCCAGATTACATATTACACTAAACACATCAGCCCTTAAACTGGCTACATTTACAACTGGGTTGGTTATGCTCAAAGTTACCACTTGCTGACTCAGACAGATCATTTAGTGAGCTTCATCTACACAGAGTGTGTTTCCCACCACAATCCATAAGGTAAGCTGGATATAATGTGCCTACCTGGAATCAGACTCATTGCTGTACAAGAGCCATCAACAGAAAATAAATCACCTTTGAAAATTCAGCTTTCCAGGGACACACTAGGCATGTGGCAGAGTGAAGTCACTGTTAGATAATACTACAATCTGCAGTAGCTGCACAGGAATTCATTTTTTTTTCCACAGCTGATTATTACTCTCCAAGCACAGGAGATGCCAGCCGAAGTGTTCAAGTAACTGGAACCAGGGATTCAGCACTGACAGACCAGAAATGCTCTCTCTCTAGCATAAGAGACCCATTATCAGTATTTTGTATCAGCTTTTGCAGACATTTCTGGAAAATTTAGCAAGCAAGCAAACTAAAAAATCCTCCCAGGCAAAGCAGAGCTCAGATACCAGGTCACTGATGTACTATCATATACTACGCTATAATGTAGTTATTTATCCATGTGTTTAAATATGCTGCTTTCTTAATGCTCAGCATCAGACTTCAGATAGCAGTCTGTTTCTTTAAGGAACACAAAATGACCCACTGCATGAGATGCCTTGGGGTCGACTTATTGGCGATAGTAGCTTTTTAAAAATGGAGATGATAGGCTAGTTAGTCCACATTTTCTTTACTCCCATTTCCTATGGTGCCATTGAAAACACACTTTGGGAAACAGGCAGAATAGAGAGACTGGGGATCATTAGTCTGCCTCAGCACTTGCATTTCTCAGTCCTGCAAGATGGCGGAAGTTCAGTTCTTTCTATGCCCCCTTAATATAGATCACTTTTTTCTCTTCCCAAGCCACTAGCTCAAATTAAAAATTTCTGCTATGCAAACAGGAAACAAGGGACCTTGCACTTCCTTACACATTGCTTTTATCTAGTTCAAACCACCCGAGAGTCTGAGCTCTCCATGGCAGTGCCACATACATGCATATGCCTTCCAAGCGATGTCCACCCGTTCTGTGCCTGCTGCTTGGCACAACTTACCATCTCATGGCACTGGGAACCAAACCTCCAGGACAGATAACAGCCCTGGATTACAGAGCAGATCTGTGTGAAAGAGGACAGATGAGAACAGATGAGGCAGGGGAGTAGCCACAGGAGTTGGTCACAGTTGAGTTGTCATTTTACAAATAGAGCCACAATGAAGAAAGGGACCTGCTTANAAAAAAAAAAAAAAAAAAAGAAAAAAGAATGGAAGTAGCAAAACCTGAATACAGGAATATTTTCACCTTCAGACTTTCTCTCCACAGGATTACCCTACTAAAATAATTCCCCCTTATCTGTAGGTTTGATAGCAATTTACCCTTCCAGGATTAAACACTCCCTAGCCCCTGACACACCCTCTTGTCTTGGGGTCAGTTTACTTCACCTGAAGGCTCAAGCATCCATGTAAAACTCCTATAAATGGTTAGCCCACCTGCCTCTTCCACATTACACCCCAACAGTCCCACGTGCTATCACTGCTGTCTTGTGAGGAGCAGAATAGAGACCTGTCCTTTCTTATCTCCTTGAGTAGTAAGGAACAAAATTGTAACCACATGGAAATTAACTCACAACCTCCAGCACAATTAGGACATTGTTTTGCTTTTGCAGCATGAAGTTGAATGGTATCTGCTGAACATTAACATGATATTGATCACACTGGAAACTATCAAGGGTCTCATTTGGAAGACACGCTTAAAGATGAACAAACCAGGACACTAGGATGCGTAACTCAAGTACAAATAGAAAGGTGCAAAGGGGCAGATCTAGAAACTAACTGGGCCCATTTGCTCCCACAGAAAGACATAGGAGCAGAGAGAGAATAAGCCTTTCAATGCCTCTGCTAATGAAATTCTTTAATAGGAGCTGATCTCCACAGAAAATCTAATTCATGGTCTATGGTTTAATTTTGTCAATTCATTTCCTTCAGTGAGTAATACCTCTTTTTTATTTTAATTTAATCTTTGTGTTTTACTCTTTTACATTAATTTTGATATTCACTCCACAGAAAAAAGCTTATATGTCAACTCTTAAGCACATGGGGTTCCACTAGAGAGGTTTATAGTTGAGATTTCTCTATAACACAAAATCCTGAGATGAGATAGTGAAAGCCACACAGGTAAAATAAGTGAGAGAATGCAAGCAATGATGATAGCATGTGAAGGCCAGACATTACTAACACAAAGAGTGCTTGCAACTTCTGCAAAAAAGCAATTGCACTTTACTTTCTGTTTATTTCTTTTTTTCACTAATACGAGGACATTTAAAAACTTACCAAAACACTGGGGCTTCTTTTTAGGACCTCTTCCTTCCCAGAACGGTGGTGTGGTGAAGAACACCTCCATGCTCTTCAAGGGGCCTAACTCTGAAATAGCAGAGTCTCTTCCCAGCAATGTGGATGCACAATCTGGAATCATGGAGTCTGACATCTATTAACCCATTTATTAGCCAGCTCCAAGAACACCACCAAGCTGTCCAACAGACTACTATAAGATTGTGCTTTCAGCACCCTATAAATTTGCTAGTCTTCTGTCACTTCAGCTGAATTATGCTACATCAGTTATCTTCCTCAAAAATCACTACTGAAAAAGCCTGTAGAAAGAGGGAAAACTGTGTTATTTTGCCCACACTGGAATTTTGAGAAGATGACTCATTCTGGTCTTGGTTTTGTCTCTTTTTTGGAACATCTGCTGTCTAATATGCAAAAGCTTTCCTGAGATGGGGCTTGTGCCTCCTTCCTGTGAGTTCTCTAGTGTGTGATAACAGGCAGGTTCATATAGCAATCTTTGCTACAAATAAGGAGGTAAAGGAGAGAGACTTTAATTAATGTTGTAGTAACTAAGTGTCTTCAAGACCTCTGTCCACTATGTCGCCTCTGGGTGAAATTGGTCATTAGACTCAAAGGTTGTTGGAAGGGGTATATAACAGAAAGGCAGACAGTGATTTCAGTGGCTTTATATTCTTAAACAAATTTTAAAAACAAAAACAAGAACAAAAAATAGGCTTAGAAAGTTTCTGTTTTCTTTACTTAAGTTGTAGCTCTTCATGTGGTGGATGCTGGGACTTTGTACAGAAATGGTCTGGGTGTCAGAGATGCTCTATGCATCTAGTAGAAAAATCCACCAAAATTTCAGCAAGGCACTATGTCTCAACAGTTGAAACGTGATAGCAGAATTTACGAAGAAAACTAGGCAGAGACTAAGAAACACATTCTGATGAGATAAGATGATATGAGAAAGCAAGACAGTCAGTGGCGGCTGGGCAGAGGCTATTGCTATCAAGAAACCAGGGATCTAATATGCAGTCAAAGTGAGACAAATCTTTGATGCAGGGAAGAACTATTTCGAATGTCCTGCCTGGCATTGCAGTTCTTCATACCAGCTAAGAACTTGTCCCAAGGCTTTTGTTTTAGGGCAGCACACATACAGTATTAATGGTATGGCTTAGCTTTGTAAACTTGATGAGTCTGTGGAGAATAAGATAGTATTGAAAACTCTGTCTGCAGAGCTTCATGAAAACCCAATCACAGGGAAGAGTCTACTCCTTCAGTCCAATTCCCATATGCTACGCTGCAACAGGACCGATTTTTTGGTAGAGAATATAGCCCATCTATTTTGCGCTGAGATTTGTTGTGTCATACAGGAAAATTGCTAGCCGTGCAGAAAACACAACAGTAGGCTGTATTTCAGACTGAAGTCTACAGGTATTTATTTCATAACAGAAAGTCTTCTCTTTCTACAATAGGTTACTTCTTGTAACAGTAGATTTGTTAGCATGTCTCCCAGTGTTCAGCACAATAAACAACATCTGCAGCTATTCACTTGGCAATCTGTAGAGATGAATGGTTTTGATAGGATTAAAAATGGTCAATAATGGATTTTATGGTGAGCTAGTAATCAGAAAAAACCTTTGGGAACAACCTCTACTCAAAGTTCAGCACAGTGGAGTATTTTAATCAGTGCTTTGAAAACAAAGCATTGGCTTTTGCTTGCTTGAATATTTAAGGGCCATTAGAATATCCTCCTAAACAAGCTGGCTAAAGCTGAATTTATGCCATGTTCAGGACTTGCAGAAACCACATTCTCAGTCTAAAATTAGTTTCTATCATATAAGGTTACTCAGCTCAGCCTGTGACATGTGAGCCTCCTTAACATAGTCGCATCCTTACCTGGCTGCTGCATCCCACACTTGCAAATGTGGGTGGCAGCACACTGCTAGAAACAGTTTGGCTGCTTTGGCAAGACCAGATGTGCAGAGTATGGTCCATTTCTGAATCACCAATAAAAGCTAAACCCAGGGAACACACCACTGCAGTCTTGCTGGCCCACCTCCTGCTCCTGGTCACAAGACCTGTTCTCCTGCCTGCAGAGTCACTCAGAGCCATCTACCTTTTTCCATCTTTTTTTTTTTTGTCAGAAGAGCTTGAGAAGAAATCTCCTGTCATGGAGACACTGCAAGAAGGGGTAGCCCAGGTGCCATCATTTCTTTCAGCACCACTGCTTTTTCAGTCTACCCAGTCATCCTGGGTCAATTTTCATGGCCGTAAGGGTGGAAATATCCATAATCTTCCTACTGCAGCATTTGGCCATAATTCCTTACACTTTCTCAGGTGCATAAGACTTGCTTTGCTTTCCCTCTTGAATGTGCAAGTGATGCTTACAGTTCTCCATCTTCCTAAAGAGTTGGTGCAAACCCTACTGCCAAGATGAGGAATCTGCTTCCATCCCAAATACAAATTGCTGGCATTTCCACACAGCCCAAGGAGAAGGTCTTACGAACATTTTGCTCAGGTTTTTCATAGCCACACCATTTGTATTAGGAATAAACTGCAGGTCAAACAGCCTAGAATTTCACTTGCAAATTTAGCAGCTTGAGGCTCTGCCTCAGGGCCTTTCACACCAGTAGTTATTAAGTAAAAAGAAATGTCACTTGTGCTGGTTGTTATCGTTAATTATGGAAAATTCCTCTATTTGCACGCATTCATATGAAAAGTTTTTTCCTATCAGATTCCTTTCCCCTTCTCAGAGGGCCAGGTTATTATAATACGCCTAAAAGTACAAAGCATTGCACAGTAGGATTTTACAATGAGCATGGTGCTACACCTTATCCTCCCTGGCTCCAGTAATACACTTTAGGCAACGGGCTAAAATCCTGCTCATTGCTGTCCTGCACTCCCTGTATTTGTGTTACCCGAGATTTACACTGCCCACAGTCTTGAGGTATATGGGGTCAGTACTGTTCACCCATGCCCATTCCAGACAGATGAGATCTTAGGATCTAGATAAGAAGGCATGGGATGGATGGCATTTCTATATTCAGGCAAGACTTTTCCTCAAAGGGCAAGTACAACTTTGAAAAGAAAGGAAAAGTGGTAGTAAAATGTACGATGTTTAGAGCAAGCCACTTACATCTCATGGAAAAGGCTACCTTTTCCTAAAGACAATTTTGATTCACAGCTTTTGGCTCACTTGGCTGAAAGATCTTTAAGGCTCTTCTCACTCCTGTACTATGTGACCACAACACTCCTGCAGGAGAGGAAACAGCTAAGTGGCTGCTACTCAGTGGCATCCGCCTCTAACATAAAGCAAACAATAATCCTTCTACTTCCAGCAGGAACTGCTGCAATGTACAACTATCCCTAATTGTTCCCAATGGGTACACACTCTAACTCCTAGGTATCAGTCAGAAACTCAAATCCGGAGTCCTTATTCCATCAAAACTTGATTTGTCCTGCAATCTGTAGTTTCTTTAGAAAGAAATGTTCAGGAAACATCTCTCCATAAATCCAGTCTGAAAGGTCCCTGGAAAGTAATATGAATGTATACTGTTGCAAATAATTTCTAATAATTCATGTCTAGTATGACATATGGTTATAACAACCAAGAAGTTATCCTGAAAACTATCTGAAATGTGAGGTCAGTATGCCTTTCACTTCTTGAAAGTTTTATATGTTGTATTACTGTAGGGTTGGACTCAACAGGCTAAATAAAGCTTCCTCTTGCAGTTCCAAACTGCAATGTAAAATAACAGAGGGGAAATTAGCATTTCTCTCCTACAGAACAGCATGTAAAAAATTGTTTCACTGAAAAAAGAACTACAACAGTCAAACCTCTGGGTCATTCTTCTTTTTGTGAAAGTACTGGTAAAAGTGTATGCTAATATTCCCTGCCATTTTTTCTTCTCTTTGCTTCTTCCTTACAGGGCTCCCATTACATTCTCTCTTTTGTAGTTTTAAAAGGTTTCCTTGTCTGACAATTTTGCTGAAGGCAATTATGTTACTTGCCTTCTCCCAAGCTCAATATACAACAGCAGAAGTGGCAAACTGTACATATGGTTAAGATCCATTTTAAAAACACTTGGAGATACTGCCAAATCTCACAGTGTGGCTTGTCATTTACATTTAGCTGAGTCTGTGAAGCTCTGAAATTCTGCTATGGGATAGTCCCTTATTTGAAACTCAAGAGATTAATTTTTTAATTTTCAACAGAAGATATTCTATTGTATTACACAGAAACAAGAAACCCATATTTAGAATCAAAGAATGGTTTGGGTTGGAAGGGACCTTAAAGAACATCTAGTCCAACCCCCCCGCCATGTGCAGGGACACCTCCCACTAGAGCAGGTTACACAAAGCCCCATCCAGCCTGGACTTGAAACACCTCCAGGGATGGGACATCAACAGCTTCCCCAGATGACCTGTTCCAGTGCATCACCACCCTCACAGTAAGGAATTTCTTCCTAAGATCTAGTGTACATCTTCTCTCTTTCAGTATAAAACCATTATGCCTTGTCCTATCGCTACACTCCCTGATAAAGAGTCCCTCCCCATCTCTCTATCTCAGCTACTATAAGGTCTCCCCAAAGCTTTCTCTTCTCCAGGCTCTGTCCCTCTAATAATTTTTGTGGTCCTCCTCCAACAAGTCCATGTCCTTCCCGTGCTGAGAGCTCCAGAGTTGAACACAATACTCCAGGTGGGGTCTTACTAGAGCAGAGTAGAACGGCAGAATCACCTCCCTTGACTTGCTGGCCAGTCTTCTTTTGATGCAGCCCAGGATGTGGTTGGCTTTCTGGGCTGTGAGTGCACACTGCTGGCTCATGTTGAGCTTCTCATCCACCAGCACCCCCAAGTCCTTCTCTTCAGGGCTGCTCTCAATCCATTCTCTGCTCAACCTGTATTTGTGCCTGGGATTGCCATGAACCAGCTGCAGGACTTTGCACTTGACCTGGCTGAACTTCATGAAGTTCACATGGGCTCACCTCTCAAGCCTGTCCAGGTCCCTCTGAATGTCATTATTTCCCTCCAGTGTCAACCGCACCACACAGCTTGGTGTCATCAGCAAACTTGCTGAAGGTGCAACCAATCCCACTATCCATGTCTCTGACATGGATATAAAATGTTAAACTGCACTGGTCCCAGTAGTGACCCTTGAGGAATGTCACTCATCAATGTTTCCTGCTTGGATGTTGAGCTGTTGACTGCAATCTTTTGAATGCAACCATCCAGCCAGTTCCTTATCCACCAAGTGGTCCATCCATCCTAAAGTGGGTGGTTCTTCATTCTCATAACCCCTGGTTTTGCCTGGTCCATCTATTCAGGAGGTGTCAGGAGAGAGGTTGCCAGTGAAGACTGAGGCAAAAAAGCTGTTGAGAACCTCAGCCACCTTCTCCTCTGCTGCTACAAGTTTGCCACTCTTGCTCATCAGGGGGTGTATGCTTTCTTTAACCCTCCTTTCCTGGCTGAAAGAACCCCTCCTTGTAATTCCTAGCATCCCTTGCTAAATTCAGCTCCAGTCACGCCTTGGCCTGCCTGACCCCATGGCTACATAACTGGGCAGTGTCCCTATAACTCTGCCCAGGATATCTGATCCTGGCTGAACTGCCTGTGCAGTTCCTTCTTGCCTTTTAGTTTGACCAGCAGGTCCTGTCCCAGCCATGCAGGTCTCTTCCCTTTCTTGCTCGATTTCTTGCACCTGGGGACTGAGTGTTCTTGTGCTCTATAGAAAGCGTCCTTAAAGATCTGCCAGCTCTGTTCTGCCCCCTTGCCCCTGAGAAGCATTTCCCAGGGGGTCCTATTGATTAACTCCTTGAAGAGATGGGGCTTTTCCTTCCTAAAACTCAGGGTCCTGACTATGCTCCTTGTCTCTTTATGCTCCTTTAGAAACTACCCAAGAAGATAAACTCTTTGGGAAGGAAGCACAGCTCCATGTGCTGTTGTGTTCACAGGTCAAGCCTATTCACTTTTCTGATGAGAAAACGGTTCTTATTTTCAGTTTTTCATGATACAAATGGCATGTTACTGGTCATAACAGCCTTCACCTCCAGGACACTCACTGTAGTCGCAACAGAGCTTGACATTTATCTGCCATTACCAGTCAGACTGCAGTACAAGTCATCTTGCAGGACTCAGCTCCTTTGGCTAAACAAAAACCATTTTACTTGCTTTGGAGATATCAAAGCTAATGCACAAGCAATTACACAAGCAGAAGGTATTTTTAAGTTTAGTTTCTGGGTACTTTCACTCAGTACTATTCTCTGCCACATGAATTCCCTGATGTGCAATTATACAGTTGAGCTCAAATTTCAGTCTTTCCCTTTAGTGGGGCACTGATACAAGTTTGAGTCCTTTACTTGATTGCATATTTTCAGAAAGTTAGAAGAAACTCAGCTCACTCATGACTCCTCTTCCCTATAGTAAGGCTGAAAATCAGCTAATGAGTTAAGAAATTATCAAGGTGGAGAAACTGAAAATCAAAAAAATCAAGCCAAAATTAAAGCCATGTAATGAGTGGGAAATCCAATGGCTAAATTCTGCAAGTTTGAAATGGTAACTTTAAGGTCACATAAGCTAAGATTTTGTCTTAATTTCTGGTTCTTTTAAACTCATATTTGCCAAGCAGACTTTCCATATCAAGAGAATTTAAATGATATGTGAGCCATTTAGGTACACAGTATATACTGCCACAGCACAATGGACATTTGGATAGCTGAAACTGGATGAGCTTTGGAAGAAAAAGCTGGTTTGGAGAAACTTATTTCTAAGTATCACTGCCAAGTTTAAGTAATATAGTAATAGTATGGAGCTGGACACATAAAACACCATCTGGACAATTAAAATCCATACAAAAGTAGTCGGAAGTATAAAGTGAATATTAGCAATGTAAAAATGGTAAATTAGCTCTTCATGGACCTATTCATGTCAGAGACAGGTGTTATGCAGGAGTAGGGAAGTCTGCTTCTCTAAGACTAAAGCACACATAAACCTCATCTGGCCGAGCTCATCCTGCAGGTCATACCAAATTTTAGCTGCAATTCTGTAATGCATTTAACACTTACTTAACTTAAAACATAGGCTCCATGCTTGTAAATCTGCGAACTCACATATAAGACACCTATCTGCTTTTCCTTACTTCAAACAAGTTTAGGGCTGCCTCTCCCATCACTTGTAAGAAATCATACTGCATTTTCTTCACCCCTTTATCACAGAATCACAGAGTAATTTTGGTTGCAAAAGACCTTTAACATCATCAAATCCAACTATTAATCTAACACTGCGAAGTCTGTCATTAACTGTGTCCCTAAGTACCACACCTATACGTCCTTTAAATACCTTCAGGGATGGTGATTCCATCACTTCCCAGGGCAGTGTGTTCCAGTACTTGACAAACCTTCTGGTGAAGAAATTTTTCCTAATATCGATCCTAAACCTCCCCTGGCACAACCTGAGGATGTTTCCTCTCATCCTTATCACTTGTTACTTGGGAGAAGAAACCAACACCCACCTCGCTAAAACCTCCTTTCAGGTAGTCATAGAGAGAATAAGGTCTCCCCTCAGCCTCATTTTCTCAAGACTAAACAACCCCAGTTCTCCCAGCTGCTCCTCATAAGTCCCCTCCTCACCAGCTTTGTTGCCTTTCTTTGTAGTGAGGAGTGGAAAATTAAACACAGTATTTGAGATGCAGCCTCATCAGTACCAAGTGCAGGGGGACGATCACTTCTGTAGCCCTGCTGGCCACATTCCTGATACAGGCTGCCTTGACCACCTGGGCACACTCCTGGCTCATATTCAACTGGCTGTCGACCAGCACCCCCAGGTCATTTTCTGCCAGGCAGCTCTCTAGCTACTCTTCCCCAACCTTGTAGCTTTGCATGGGGTTATTATGACCCAGGTGGAGAACCCAGCACTTCTCCTTGTTGAACCTCATACCTCTGGCCTTGGCCTGTGGATCCAACCTGTCCAGATCCCTTTGTAGAGCCTTCCTGCTCTCAAGCAGACGAACACTCTTGCCCAACTTGGTGTCATCTGCAAACTTACTGAGGGTGCACTCAATCTCCTCATCCAGATCATTGACAACCATTGACCATTGAAAACTTATTATACTAATGTATATATCTTCTCACATATAGTCAAAGTTGGTCTTGTGAAATAGATGGTGCAACATTGCTCTAACGTCACAAAATCAGGAACCGAAGCATTACCGTTCATAAAAACCATTACAACTTGTAACTTAGTTCTCCATCCTGAATTGATTTGAAGGGGCAGTTTTTAAAAACATTACTTATTTGGATTATCCAGAGGGGTATTTACTTTTTAACTGACTACTTATTAATAATGTATTTTATTATTCCCAACATTTTCTAGGTCAAGAGCAGTAACTCCTAGCAGCTAAGGTGCAGTGGAAACAGTACTCTGCATTGCACTCAGTTTTGAAGAGATTCATTAGTATGGGGAGATACGGAGGACCACATTTATTTAATTAGTGCTTTTATTTGCTGCAAAATATGTCGTATACAGAAACAACCACTTCTATAAAATATAAAAGAAGAATTTCCAAAGTGTCCAAAGCTTGCTTTTGTGTCCCAAAGCTGACGCTAAATTCAACAACATTACCTGGAAATACTTCGACTGATTTGTATCCCATACCTTCTACAGATTTATATAAACTATACCCTTATGCATTTCTAACTGCTGTCTTTCATTTTATCGTTACACACATAGTGCACTGCTCTTCCTGGAAAGAGAAATATCCTGCTCTTGTGTTTGAGCTACCATTGCTTTGTCTTCTACTCATGTACAGCAGAAAGCATGTTTTAACCGCCACAGCCCTTTATTTCCTATTGCTTTACATACACAAGACAATTCACACTCTGCGGAAAGACATTCACTGAACAGCTTCATAGCAAAGCTACCTGTGGCGTGAAGCTCCATATAATAGCTCTGGAACAGCTAGGAGCTAGTGTATTCAGGAAAAACACTGCAAACAAGGCATGAGATTACAGTCTAGTGTATCTGTGTATGACCCCATACTGAAGGTGTCTGACTGAATTAAAAAGAAGATGAGAGAGAATAGAAAGTCTGCCTTCATCTGGCCAGTAAACCCTATAAAAATAGAAAGGATGACAGAAGAATCTTTGCCTCTGAGATTATTCTTCCATTATATGCTTCTGTTCACTTTTAATGTGACTTTCTCCAATAACTCTTTCAAAACTGCTCCGGAGTACAAAGGAGAGAAGGTAGAAGTTACACATTGAAATACAGTTGCTTGGACAGTTCAATTTCTTTCTGCATAGCTGCAGGAATCCTACAGAAAAGAGGAATATCTTCTTGGTGATTTGTTGAGCCTACTCAATATGGCAAATCACCTGTGCCAACATATTTGAGGAAATTATTAAATATCATAAAAATCTCTCATGAGACCAAAACACAGTGAAAAGATCTAAGCCAACGAGATGCTTTAGCCAGCTGAAATAAGCCCTAGGAATATACTTCAGAATTGCTAAATCAGCCTTACATTGCCCCAGCATATCAAAGTAAAAAGGGGATGGAATCGCTATGAATATGGATTCTCAATTTCCTGTGAACCACACTGATCGAACTGACTATTCAATATTCTGTGCTTACCTGGGAAAATGACTTCAGGTACTGGATGTTGAATATAGGTTAAATTCTACTCACATTAAATCAATGCAAAACAGACATTTAGTGGATCTACTTGATGTCTACAGCAAGGTTACTAAGAGGAAGTTTCATCCACCTATACTTTGATAAGGGAAAATTAGGCAGGGAGGCATGGAGTTAAAGCACTGAAAGATTTACATCCCCACATATCAAGAAAAGGAATTTTTGTTTCTTTTTCTTCAAAGCAATTATGACTGCCAGCTGCCTGGGGAAAAAAAAAANAAAAAACAAAAACAAAAACAAAAACAAAAAAGCCAACCAACAAAATGAAAAAGCCCACTATCTCCTGCTAATGTTTTGATATAGTCACTGCCTGGCAATCATTGTTGTTATAAAGCCACATTCTGTAAACACTTAACAGTAATCTCCTCTGCCTTGTTTTGCTGCCATGGTGAAACATGAAGTGGAACAGCAAAGCAGGAATATTACCACTGTCACTTGCTCTCCTCTTACAATAGCCAGGCTTCTTTAGAAGGACCTCTGTGTTGGCAGGCTGCTTTTCATTACAACAAGGTGGCCAATTTGGGGTATGACATGCAGCTGAAAAACTGCAAGTAAACTGCCATTATTTGTAGCATGAACTCAAAGGGCTTTGACTTGCAGAAAGGAATACCACAGGCCAACAAGAAACTCTTTTCTGTTCAGGTGGACTGGAGAGAAAATGAGGGTTCATGCCCTCAGATTGCAGCAATCCTTTGGTCTGTTATCTCCTTAAAAAATAGTGGAAGAGCCAAATACATTTTATTTGTAGTCAGAAAGGAGAGTTACCCCCATGCTCAGTTATACAGGACAAAGCTGTATTGAATTGGCTGGGACAAAACCACGTGTGTTAAGCATGGATTCTTCCTACAGTGCCATCTGTTTTCTGAGGCACAAGTTTTACAAGTACTTAAACATTGCTTTGCTTAGTGTTGCAGTGTTTAACTGATTGTCTACCTTGTAAAAGTAACAGTCAGGCGACTGTTACTTTTACAAGGTAGACACACAGAAGTCAAAGTTCTATTTGTTTCTGCCATTGCTTAGATACTTTCTCTATGGTTAAGGAAAGACAGCCATTCATCACCTCTCCCCGTGTGCAAAGTTGGCCAGGTCTGGACCAGTGGGAACTCCCGAGGTTCTTTAGATATGTCTTTAGGAACAAAACCTATTTGAAACCTGATTCTGAATAACTAAGGAAAACAAATCTCATTAGGGGTGAGAAGACACTAAAAGCTAGCTGTATTCTTTTGAATATCCTACAGGCCTCTGAGTTTCATAAGCAATCTGGTTCATGCCCATGAAGGCATTAAAATCCTCTCTGTACAGTAGTTAATACTAGAGTGAATTTTCCTCATGTTGCTTTCCAATATGTATAGTTTCCAGAGAGGGACAGTTTTGCACCGGTATGAAGTAGATGGGAATAAAACAGCTCTCCAATGGTTTTGCCGGGCAAGGTGCTGCCATACACAGCTTGACTAGGCTGATACTAAGTACTTTGATTTCGCCTGTAAATAACAGTGCTTGAGGGAAGAGTAAGGTGAAGTCTCTCATTACACAGACAAAAGGAGGTAGGGAGTGCAAGGCATCTTACCAGGTGGCTCTCCTCTTTGCCTCCCTTTCTGTTTTCCTGAAGTTCAGTTTTAAAATAGGTTCTATTTTTCCTGAAGCAATTTATTTTAATAACTGCAATTAATCTCTTGCCTTGTTCTGACTCTTACAAGCAAATTAGGGAAATTCAAAGGCAATTTTCAAGATCGTTTGTTGTCAGGGACTTATGAATAACTGTTCTATTTTACTGGGATATTTCATTAAATTAATAATGAGTATGGCACAAGAGCTGTAAAAATTCAGATAAAGATCACTTAATTTAGGAACAGATCCTGCCTTGTGATTAGGTGAGCATTCAGGAGACCCAGTAGGACTCCCTCCAGCTAGACATAACTACAGCTTCCATGTTTAAGAGAGGGCAATATTGCTCTCACCACCTGGAATTGTGCCCCTTTAAAGATCTCACTTAGCACGTTTTTGACACCTTACTTGGAAATTTGTGCAAAGAGGGGGTAGCGCTGGGAAGCCTTCGTATCCTCCCTCTTTCAGTGCTTTCATTGCAGGCAGATCAAAGGTGCAGGCCACAGCAAAAGGCATTCTGAATAAAGAGAATCAGGACCTTGTGACATATTGTGTGGGAAATAATGCTTATGATGTGAGTTAAGAACAACAGCAAGACAACATTTCTGGAAAAAAAATCCAAAGTCAAAGCCTCTCAAAGGACTCAAGTATCCATTTAGACTGCTCAAAATTTCATGTAAATGTGTCAGTAAGTGGCATCCATCAATGACAGGATCAAGAGCACATGCCAAATCATTTCAGATTCAACCTGGCTGGAGGAAACTGAACATAAAAGGCAAACTTAAGTTAGTAACTTCCAAATGCTTCTATATCTCTGAGGTTTTTAACATATAATAGAACCGACTCCCACTTTCATCAGCATGCAGATACTCTGCTAGACCACTGTAAAGACAAGTCATGAAGAATAAACCCAAAAATCCTAATGTTTTTGCCTGTGTTAGCTTTTTAAACCTCTCATCAACAGCAATAAAACACAACGAAGTGGGAGAGGTGTCAGTTTAAGTTACAAAATTAAATTTGACTCAATACAGCCAGAGTTGTGCTGGTATCTCAATGGACTATAGAGGCTCAAGAGTATCAGGTGTCTTTACAAATGTTCTCAGTCGGCACTCATTAGCCATGAGCCAGGGATCTGCACGGTACTGAACTTTGGTTCCAGTACTTGCTGAACTACTTGACTACATACTTTATTAATGTTGATGAGGAAAGACAGAGAAATGACAAGTTTGAACAAAATACATGTAACCTAGCCAACAATTCACATGTGGAATCTTCACTGCTTATTTAATATAATTTGTGCATCACAGATTTTGAGCAACCCACCTTTGCCACAGAGAGAAAACAAACTGTTCTAATCCTGCTGAATGATTCAGCAGGAAGAAAGCCAGAGACATTGCTAAAATATCTATTAAACCCTTCCTTCATAAGGTTCTCTGAAAAGGATCTACTCCAAAGGCACTTTAGCAACCCATATAAACTAGAACTCAGAGATGTATGCTTATGAGAATTTCTAAAAGTTCACAGGCAAAAACCTAACTCTGTCAGGTGGGGATTAGCAAACGCCTCCATCTGCTTATCCCAAGGCAATTTGAACCTAGTAATCTACTTTCAGTGACAAAGACAATGGGAATGGGAATGTGAATTACAGAATTGTCAGAGTTGGAAGGGAGACGTCTAGAGATCATCTAGTCCAACTACCCTACTAAAGCAGGATTGCCTACAGCAGATTACTTAGGACTGCATCCAGACAGGTCTTGAAGATCTCCAGAGAAGGGGACTCCACAACCTCCCTGGGCAGCCTGTTCTGGCGATCTGTCACCCTCATCATAAAGTTTTTTCTCATATTTGAATGGAACTTCCTATGTTCCAGCTTGTGGCCATTGCCCCCTCATCCTGTCACTGGGAACCACTGAAAAGAGTCCAGCTCCATCCTCCTTCAACCCACCCTTCAGATACTTATAAACATTAATAAGGTCTCCCATCTCCCCTTAGTCTTCTCTTCTTCAGGCTATAGAGTCTCAGCTCTCTCAACCTTTCCTCATAAGGGAGATGCTCCAATCTCTTAATCATTCTTACTGCTCTATGTTGGACTCTCTCTAGTAGTTCCCTGTCTCTCTTGAAGTGGGGAGCCCAGAATTGGATGCAGTATTCTAGCTGTGGTCTCAACAGTGCACAGCAGAGAGGGAGAATGACCCCCCTCAAGCTACTGGCTGCACTCTTCCCTGTGCAGTCCAGGATTCCATTGGCCCTCTTGGCAACAGGACACATTGCTGGCTCATGGATAGTTTACCATCCACCAGGACCCCCAGATCCTTCTCCTCAGAAGTGCTTTCCAGCAGGTCTACCCCTAACCTATACTGGTTTCTGGACTTGTTAAGCTCTTCTCACAAAAGGACCACAGATTTCAACCTAAATAACCGTTTTCTATAACTTTTAGTCCAGTTTTCAGAATCCTCTTTTTTTTTCTGGTGCCTCTGCAACATACAACCATGCACAGCTCAGTCTCATAACCTTGCTCAGCCTTGTGCTCTCACAAGCTCTCCAGGCCTAAGGACTGCCATCTAAGAAGAATATGCTTTGCACCCTTTGGGAATAAAGGCAGCAGTTCTGTTCTGCATATGTGCGCACTTAATATATAGGCTATCAATATCCCTCACAAAAACAAAGAACACTTTTATTTGAAGAAATATTGAACATATCCATCTGGAAACTGATCTTGGGACTCGTGAATTTTAGCTGTGAGAGTCTGCATTGCTCCAGAGGAGCAACTTTTGGCAGTTTCTCAGCACAGACAAACATCTTATAGGTCCTTTATTTCCCCGTCCCCTTTGGGCTGGAGTGTGTGCTCCAGGCAAAAGGAATGCCCTGCGCTCTCTTTGTTTGCTGGCAGCCCCTCACAGTTGGCCATGAATCCATCCTGGTGGGGCCACTTCTACCAGACCACAGCAGCCAGGACAAGGTAGACAAATATGTCCTTCTTGTCTATAAAACCTGTGTAAAGCAATACCCACAATACATATTTCATCTGGTAACAGCTCTGCTGACCAGTCTAAGCACCAAGCCATGAGCTTTGCAGTTTGCAGTTTCATTCCTAAAGTGACAGCGATGGTTATGCCAGATTGCAAGACACAAGAGGACATAGGCAGCCTTGGTACAGTTTTCACCAATGCTTTTTATGTTTGCCTCAGACATCAGTACGGGTCAGGCCACAACTATTGGCCTCTTTGTGCCTAACCAGTCCTCTTTAAACAGCCAGCTCCATTCTCTGCCTTTAGCTCAAGGCATTCCCATCTGAGGCTACCCCCACATTTTCTCATACTCCAGAGATCACACAGCATCTATTGCAATGGATGTGAAAGAGCCCTCTGGATCCTCTCTCTTCCGCGCAGTCACACCAAGAGAAAGGCAGCTGGTCATGAGCCACAAGGATCCTTAAACTCTTGCCACATCTAGCCCAGTCTTTCCTTTGCTGAGATTTACACACCATGATTTTATTCACTTTTCTCTGTGTTATGAAGAAATAAGCAAAAGAAATTAAGAATTGTGATTTTGCATGTATTCAGATATTTTTTCCCAAATCTAAGTCTACGTGAAGCAGGACACAGAACCCTAAAAAAACCCAAATCAGTAAAGCTACCCAGGGGCTTTTAGACACTCCCATCCCCTCATACCTTTGCTTTTGTGTTTCTTACTCTCTGATAAATTAGATTTATTAATTGAAGGGAAAGCAGAAAAATAATCAATGCTTTCTAGAGCCATTATTGGAAATGTCTGATGATAAACAACTCTGTTAGCAAAAAACCCAAGTCTTAACACTGTAGCCTTCTGCATTGGCAGTCTTATGCTGGCTTTGTTGTCCCTGGTCAACATAAGATCAGTTTACAATAATTTAAGAATGGTCACAGTGTTGATTGCTGAATTTGTACACTGACACAAAAAATAGGACTGGGGAGCTAATGAGAAATAATGATTTGCAAATTATTTTCAGCTAATGAGAAATAATGATATGCAACCTGAGCATAACCTTTATTCCAAATTATATTTTTGTCCATTAAGCATGACTTTAAATAACACATGCTTGCCATCCCAATATACAACATCTGAACTACTAAAATTATGTTTTCAAATACAGAATTTTATTTAGCAAGGAGCCTGATCAAAAATCACTCTATGTAAGGGAATTTTCTAGCTGATTGGAAAAAAATGAAGCCATGAAACAGGGACAACTACTGAAGTAGACAGAAGACTAAGGGGAGATGTAACAGCAGCAATCAAGTACATAAAAGGTTGCAGAAGAAAGGAAAGTGAGCAATCTATTCTCCATTTCCAGGGTGTATAGGATAAAAAATAACAGGCTTAAGTCACAACAAGAAACACATTTCAGAAGAAAAAAACTTCTTAGAAGCAAAGCACTGGACTACGCTGCAAGAGGAAGTCTTAGTCTCCTCACCTTCAGAACAGCTACCCAGACAACTCATGGGAGCAGCTGAAGCATTGGGCACTGAAAACCCCTTCCCTGCCTTACTTCTTGCAATTCTTTTATGCCCGCTTCTCCAAAGTGCAACAGCTGGCTTTAGGATGAGAAACCACAAACCCTCCCATGGCCACAAGTACCTAAGCATCTTCTGTTTCCTAAGGAAAGTTAAGGGTGATAATAACACAGTTATCAGAATTACTCTTACCTTGGAGTGTAGGAAGAGCTTGATCATGTATGGAAAGAAGGAGCTACTGGAGCTACATGCCCCAGAAGATCTGAAAGAAATTCTAGTCTTTTGAACTACATTGCATCAAGCTGGAGAAAAGTACCTCTGCACAGGAATAATGAAAGTCTGCTGGGTGAGGCAGATCAAAAGATAGGAGAATAAACTTCCCCTTAACAAAAAATACATGTTTTTGTCCAGGCAGTTCAGCAGAGCTTTGCCCAGAATAACTGAATATGGAGGTAACTCTCACCTCTGAGTAAAAATTAAATGCAGTTACAAAAAAAAAAAAAGCCTGAAGTCCAACCCTCCTTTCAGTGGGAGCACACTCCATGCCCAGCTCTGGAGCTTCAGGGAATTCCTCTCCACTCTTGCCTATGCCTCCATGGTCTGCCCTCTGGTTTCCTCCCTGAGACAGCAGCATCCTTGCCCCACCATGGTTCTCTCACTATGCCCCATGCTGCTTCCCAGTAAGTCTTCACGGCTCAGCCCCTTCACTGGAAGATTACACATCCTAGGAAAAGCTGTGGGCTTCAAATGGACACTGCCTAAGGGTAAATTAAGAAGCACAGCAACCTATTCAAGACCGCCCAAGAGATTTAGAGAACTAATCCTGACTGAAAGTGAGACAAGCACTGCACAGTACCACTTCTGAAAACAGGACTTAAATCTCAGGTGGCATAGGCACCCTCGCAAATCATATTCCAGATTTAAACATAAATAAGCACTAATATACTGCCATTCATAAAGAAATTTTATGTCTCCTTTTACAACCATGTTTGCTATTTGGGTGCCAAACGTATATATTTCATAAAGAGTTGATAAAGAGTTAATCTGCATGTTAAAATATAGTTAATCAGTTATGCAGTCTAGCTATTGTGCAAGTTACTTATAAATTTGGCTTGCAGCCCTCTACACCACCTTCAACTGATGAGCTAATAACCTCTGTAATACACACCATCCACTACTGAAGCCACCTATGCTTTCAATCTATCATTTATTACCTTTTCTAAACTATAGATAGACCCTTAATATAAAGAATGACCATTTTATGTTTGCTTGCCTGAATATATATGAGCACTCAGCCACATCATTAAAATAATTTCACTGCGAAGGCATACCTAATATTCCAAGCAGATAGAGCAGAATTTAAATCAGGGGGAAAAGAGACGATGATTCCTTATAAAAAGGTCTTGAGATGTGACAGGAAAGAAGAAAATGGATTTGTATAAAATAACAAGCCTATAAATATGTGAACTTTACTGAAGTTTTCCAACATTTGACAGCATTTCGTCTCACTTTTCGTTTTAATTATGATTTTGCATTATGCCTGTAAATTTTGTGGTTTGCTGGTCACAGGAGAAAAAATATTGAACTACTACAATTGACATACTGGATATTTTTAAGCCAATGCCAAACTTTAAACAAGGTCAGTCTTCTACGCCACAAGAAAGGACACTCGCTACAATCCTAAAGAGCCTCCAACTGAGAACAGGAAATGAAAGCAACTGAGAGCAAAAGGTAAAGAAGATTATGTTAAAAATGCTAACAAAATACATGCACGTAAAGGCTTAGGTTCTAGAGTTGTAGTATGTGAAATATTTATATATTTATATATATATATATATATATATTTATTTATTTTATAAATAAATTTCTCATTATGTGATTCCAAAGATAGGTCCAAATCCATGACTCAAAAGGAAATAAAAAGTGTATTAAATGTCCTAAGTGCTTTAAAAGTTACATTTTTCTACAACATGTTGCATAAATATTTCCGTGGGCAAGCTTTGCAAACAGTCACAGAGACATAAAAATAAGTACTACCTAAAAAGGGTACTACCATTCAGAAAAGAAAGGTACCCTATTCTTGGTTTCCCATCACCTAACTCAGCATACCTTTACTGCAGCTAGAATGTTGTTCACTGTCTGTGGCATCATGGTGCTACTGTTTTTCACTCAAATTTAGCTTTATGCTAAATGCACACTGCATTTGGCCCTGGTGTCTACAGACAGACTTTCGGCTTAGCCACATGATGGCCCATGAAATTCCTTGCTTTGGGTGGCATAGTAGTGGTGGGCATCTCACTATCCAGAATTTGGGAAAGAACAGCCATTTTCTTTTGCCTGTGGGAATCTGGCTATCTAGCCTCTCCTCTTCCGTGATCCCTTCTTGCAGCTGGAGAAGTGCCAAACCTGAAAAAAAGACAGAAGATACTATTCTGAGAAGGTGAGAGACACAGAAGGTATGGCTAGGGAGCCCTTGGTGGGGCCTTACACGCCATGTATGAGACTTGACAGACCTTTATATAGTATCTCCACTTTGCCCTTTCAGTTTGCCACCTGCTCTGATGGCAGGATTCATTTGCAAAACACAAAGCTGTAAAACTGCAGAAATTAAATCCATGCAATGTGATCCTCTTGCCTCATTTTTCACAAAGCTGTCAAAATAACGATGTATTCATGGTAATTTACCTGATGTGTGAAATTCCCAGCACACAGATATGAATCAAAGCATTCTGTGCTATTTATCCTCTCAAAAGGATTTCGAGCCTCTTACTTTTAATAGATGGATACTATAATTTTAGAAGATGGGTTGTGAAACTTCACTTTACACTTGAGCGGACAGCTCAAGGTGATAAGGGATGTGTTTGGGAAGCACAGCAAGGCAAAAATTGTTTACACCCAGGTACAGCATGGCCATTCCATGCCTTGGCTCATTTAAGGGAGGAGAATCCAAAGTGGAAAATCGCGTAAGGATACATATATACAAACATGTATATCCAGCAACGTTCTCCTCTAGGACACACATACCCAATTACAATTTCACAATTCAGAGGCAGGAAAGTGGCTTGCCATGTCTGTGTTGATATTAAATGGCAGGTCTTAGCTGGAGATGGTGCTACACACTCAGCTGTGCTTCCCAGCTTTACTGCAGCGAAGTGGCTAGCTTGTTCAAGGAGGTGGCTTTGGGTTACTTTCAGTCCTCAGGCAGATATTAAGCAAGAAAAACTTCAGCTGAATTGGTTCAGAATGACAGCTTAGTAAAAAGACGGTCCCATTTCTATTCCTCATACACTGATAAAACCCCACTAAAAGCAGTTAAGAGCTTTCTGTGGGAATTTATTTACTATTTCTTTAATTATTTATCTATTGAGTGTGGTCAGATTAGAGTGGGAAAACAACAGGCCATGCAATCAAACTGTATGATGAATTGCAAAGTTGGGTCAAAGTCTCCAGATGGGTAAGCCAGCACAGACACTTTGAATTCTAGGACGTTAATGGACTTATAGCCAGCTCAAGACAAGAAAGTATCACCACAGAGATTACACTCAATGTAAATAACATGTCTTGGTACCCAGAAGAAGATGGGGTGAACCACATTCTGGGTGCTACTCCACTGTACATTTGTACTACAAAACCAAATCCAAATTAAACAAATAAAAAATGTATTCAAAACGTACAAAAGACCACTAGAAATTTATTTGTTGGGTGGGAGGGTTGAACTTGTTGGTTTTTTAAAGTATCTTCTACAGAATTTGGCCTTAGTGATCTTTAATATTGACTGAAAAAGATACAACATTAATGATTTTTAAAATACTGTCATGTGACTTTTTGACAAACAATTACTCGTAAGTGTACATATTTTTGGAAACATGTAATTTGTACCATTAATTTATTTGCTGTTCCAGAAAAATCTCTTAACACAGTTGCAGAAGATGCAATGCCATTTCTCTAGATTTCAAATCTCTTGAACAACCAATTCCATTGACTGAAAATTGGTTATTTCCTTCACGGATTTCCCACCAATCAGAATAACATCACTGCATAGGTTCTTAATCAGGATTTATTAGGGTGGATGCAGAAAGTATTATGAGGTCTCTGTTTGGATTGCTTTGCACTATTCTTTAGTATGAGAGGATGGGCTTTTTTGTTTAAAAAAAAAATCGGATCAGAAGTGTAAATTATACATGAATAATACACAGAAATCAGTAATTGCACTTATGGGATCAGTTATCTGAGGACAGGATATTGTCCAAAGCATGTACCTCTTAGATGTGACCCTTTACAAAACAACCCTGTAAAACCGAAAATGGAATAACTTCACCGAATTTCTCAGTCACATCACAAACTAAATACCACCTATAGAATTTCACATACAACTGAAAGAGACCACAACAGAAACACACACAACTGATCACCATAATTAACTCTGTTGGTTCTGTATTATTTTAAAGAGAAGCTTTTAATGTCATAAAAATCTCATTTATTTCCTCCCTGCCTTTAGGGTCTTGAGTTTAGTAAAAAAACCCACCACAGTAACATTTAAATTCAGACACAAGGGAAGATACTTAAATAGCTGTTCAGTTTCTACCTGAATTTATTGGTGCTCTTTCAAGCGGCAATGCTGACAGCTATTTCTCTTTCAAAAAAATGGGGCAAATATCTTGACATGCTGCTGGCATTGGTACGCAGCTCCCAGGCATGTCTACAGCAGCAGCCCAAGTTAATTCTGTGCCTGTCATCAAACCTTACAAAACTGGATGTCATATGCTGAAGGAAGTTCTGGCATGTGCGGGGCATTTTACTACTGGAGATTGCATCTTGCAGTAATGTGACCTAAGACACACTGGGAATTACCTCCAGTTCCCCCATCCTCCCCTATACTTTTCAGCTACCCCTATCCACGACTCCTAGGGTAGAGTTTTTCGTATATTCATAAGCCTAAGTGACCTTGCAGTCTTTGGAGGTTCAGTTCTCCAACTATTCTCTCTCCACCAAGATTAATGTCTGGGCACAGAGCTTAGCAGTCTCACATTTTCTGGTGTTATTAACTGCAAAAGACTCGATTGTTTTTCACTCTTTCGCCTCTCTCTGGGGCTGTCCAAAACAGACAGCACACTTTGCAAGGACTGAAATTACTAACTCTTCTTTGGAAGGCACTGTAGCTAAATGCACACTGCAAAGTTTCCTTATCAAGACTTCCCCAGTAGAAAATTTACTTTAATTGCACAGGCTATTTTAAAAATTTCCACAGACATGCTTTAATGATGAGCCATTTTGATTACTGCAGTGCATTTTTTTTTCTAAGATATACTCATAGTATTTAATGCTGGTTTTGCTGTCCTCTAGTCAGGCTGCTATATTTTCTTTTTATTTTGTTTCTCATCCTTAATTAACTTGGCAATCTTTTTTTTTTTTTTTTTTTTTTTTTTAATGAAATGTGTCACTTTCCTATGAAAGCTGATTAACAAAATACAACTTCTGAAGTCAAAGACATAATCTAAGCAGTAGGATCACAGGTATGAAAAGTACCCAGACAAGTACACACATGCTGACAGCAAATTTAAAAAAAAAAAAAAAGATTAAAAAAGGTATTTACTGTCCCTCGGATGGCAAGCATTGCAGATAAAGTACCAACAGCAGTACTGGCCTCTGATTATCTGTGAAAAGGCAGTTTATTCTCATTTTAAAAATCTTTATCAGACTATTCTTTAATCAATACTGGAAGGCAAGGTGAATGTGTGGATGTACACATGAATGTACATCAGTGCTGCTTCAGTTAAATAATATTCAGTGTGAAATTAATATAGCTACAGGTCCATCCCCACCTTTGGCTGGCATTGCAAATTTTGAAAGAATGAATTTCAGGGCTTAGTAAGAAAAGAGAAACTGTAAGATAGCAGAGGATGTAAGAAAAAATAAAATAAAATAAAAAAATCACCCTGTGTGTAGAAACAGCATCATGCTTTTTTGGTTTTGTTTTTTTTTTTTTGTTTGTTTGTTTGTTTGTTTTTGTTTTTGTTTTTTTTCAGCTGCAGCAATTTGAGACTCAGATTGAGTACATGCCTCCAAAACTGTCAGAGTCCTACCCAACACAGTCCCAAAGCTATGCAGATTCACAGAGGCTATTATTGCAAGATTACACCATTGATTAATAGGGACAATTTAGGCAGATGATCTTGCTTCATTCCGTTTGCAAGAACTGAGTCATCTGTGTCTCTTCATCTGCTTTTCATCTCTAGGAACCTGAGAAATTTTATCACATTCAGTGACTTAATGGATGATTTGGCTTAGAACTACATTCCACAACTGCACGGCACCCTGGAGATACACTCGCTTGTCATAATATATAAAGCTTCTTCCAATCCATTGTGCGTGGCTTTACACTGTTCACTGCAGACCTTGAAGGAAGAAAAGACTCTTTTCTTGTCTCATTGCTCCCAGGATGATGCTTGAAAACCAGCAAATGAAATATTGGAAAGGAGTTTCAGAGTTCTGTTATATATTTGTTTTTCTCTATGAAACAGAGAGGAAAATGGCTTCACAGAAAGTTGCTTCAGAGCAGGATTACAAATGCTATTTGCAGAATACCCTAGGCTTTAATATTTGACTTGTACAGGTATGCTTGCTAGAAAAAAAAATACACATTTATTGTACAATATTAATCAATACAGCATCACAAGATATGAAGTTGCAGAGCCAGACACCTGTGCGAAATTCTAGCTCCAGCAAAATAAAAAGAAGCTCAGCTACTAACTTCAATTGCAATCAGAAATGTATCCCTGACAGGCCGGTTGACCAGCTGTGCTGTGGTGTCTTGGTGTCAGGCACTCAAGCCAGCTTCAAATCATCCGTAAGCAGGTATGCCAATACCAAACATCCATAGCCTCTTTTAAGGCAAAAGAAATTACTGAAGATTTTTCTCCTTGGCCGCTTGAGTTTTCATCTGTATTGATTTTCTGGCCACATGATCAGAAAATTCAGAAAGAACAGTTTTAATTTTTTCAAATTGATATAAAAGCAACAGCTCATTCCCACATGTTTGCACATGTTAAGTGCTCCCAAAATGGGAGGTGTCAGCTCTGTCTTTTTGTGGTTTTATTATAGTATAAATATATACAGAAATGAAAATACCATATCCAGCAGCAGCACAAAGCATTTGACTCCTGTTACTGGCACAAGAAATCTCCTTCCAAAGGGCCTATAAGTGAATGATATACATAGATTTCACCTTTATTTATGGTAGCAGGAAAGCTGAATGGCATTTTCATTTTATATCTGGGGAAATAAAATGCAAGACAAGACAGAGTCAAGCCAGTCTATATATTTTCTAAATGTACTTAACTTGGGCATCTCAAGGATGCAAAATTCTACTCTTCTTTAGGATTTATGAGAGCATCTTGTGTGAACTCCTACTCCTTCTTCCTCTGTGAATGCTACCATTACCAGTGTATGACAGTACTGGTTAGAAACAGACACGGGAATTAATGTTACTTAGGCGATCTTATCTCCTGAACATTGTTTTACTTTCAATGTTCAACTTGCAATCTCTGCTTTTTCATTTTTTTCTTTTATTTGTATAGGGTGTATATGTGTGCATAGATATGTAAGTTATGATATTTTAAAAATATAAACCGAACACTCCTCCTAATCCCAAAAGCGGCTACACGGGACCACGGTGACAGCAACAGAGTAATTGGACAGCTAGAATTCTGGTTACTGTGTGAGCTAAGAGAATAACATGGAATAGTCAAACCTGCAGGTGATACTCAAGAATTTCAGGTGTTACATGTTCAGTGACAGGCAGTATGGCAGTCCCCATGTTCTGCTGGTTAATTAAAATCCCAAAATATGAGAGGAAGGACGCAAGCAGGAAACAAACAGCACTAGTTTGTCCTGCTGTACACTCAGCTCAGGTCTTAGCTGGCAATGTAATGGTGGGGTCTACAACAAACTTCTCCATCTTCTGTCTCTGGACAATTCTCTCATGTCTCTGAAATATGTGGTATGTCCTGTGACTCTCTCCGAGTGGAGACTTTCTGAAAGCAGCCTGTGGGCTTGTCAAGACTGACTCTCAAAAAAAGGATGAGCAGCACTCTGCTCTCCCCAGACACAGCTTGGCACAAGGATAACACACTTGCTTTGGTCAGGATCTCTTACAATCTCACCTTCTTTCACACCCCAAAATGGGTTGCCAGGCTTCTGATCCACTCCAATTTGCAAGCCTAACCAGGTAACTCCTTGACTCTAAGGAGTGACAGGCAGCCTTGCCAACTTGAGGTATTTCTATTCCCTTGCATGTGTTATAGACCAACTTCTATCAAACTGTCACCTTCACTGTGTATTTGTGAAATCTCTTATAGTTGTAGAACTTGCAACTTGAAAAAATATTATTCTAAAATGATACCACATACATAAAGAATACTCATTTAGAAAACAAAACTATAAATGTAGTAATTTCTACTCTCAGTATTAAACCTTCATATTTTACTTGGATTTATTTGGAACTTGTAAGAAAAACAACATGGAAAACATTTGAAAATTTGATAAACACCTTTCCAAAAGCCATTGGATTGGAAAAAAAAACCATAATGCCTGTACACAGAACTTCAAGCGAGTAAACGGACCAGTGGGCTGTACAAAGGGATCACTATGCTCCATCTCCAACATACTGTTACCACCTGTGGCACAATTCCACAGGTATATCGGTTCCCGCATGCAGAAACAATCACATATACATGAGGTAAGCATCAGTGTACACAACTCACAAACTGTATAAATACATACGAACACTTATTGACAAATACGCTATCAAATATTCTTTCTCTTGTACATATATTTAGCGAGAGCACTGATATACGTGTACAGTGTGTATGATATGGTGACATTTGCTTCTACCAGTATGAGCCTTTTGTTCTCATTTTGGTTACCTGTCACTTCCTCTTAATCACGCAACTGATGCAGTAATAACCTAATACAACTAGAAGGCATTGCCAAGTGCTTTATAGTTTTCAGACTTCCTTCACTGCATTCTTGGAGCACAAACGGCACAGAAGAAGCGTGTTTGAACTCTCCTGACCTGGACAGCTGCTCGAATAATGGCTCAAAAATTAACACCAACCAGAAAAAATGCTGAAAGCAAACCTTTGGCAGGTGTCCTTGTTTGTTAATTTTCAAGTGCCTTCTTAAGAAAAATTAACATAAACTATGGTGAAACATAAAGATCAGAAACAAAACACAAGGTTGTGTATAAACAAAATTCTTTCATCCAATGAATTCACAGATCACAGAATCATAAAATGGTTGGAGTTGGAAAGGACCTTAAAGATCACCGAATTTCAACCCCCCTGCCCTGACAGGGACACCTCCCACTAGACCAGGTTGCTCAAAGATGAAGACTTGATGTTAAAACAATTTTGAGGGTCTGAGTAACATTCAGACAGGAAGAATGTTACACAGGTCAGAGAGAGCCTTTACCTCTGGAGCATCAAAACATTATGTGGCATGATTGGGGCCAGCAATGACAACACTTGCCAAACAACAAATCCTGCTCTTCCCTTACTCTAGCCTTACTTCCAATTAATGCAGGCAAGAAAATTATGAGCAGCTCAGCTCCTTCTGACTAAAATAGGTGATAATCAGAGACATTCCCCAAAATTTTAGTGCTATATTTTCCAAGTCTGAAATTCCCACACAGGCATGTAATTCTAAACCTGCAAAATCTCTGGAAAGCTGTGGATGCCCAGTGCCCGTGCAAATAGCTGTCCCATAAGCACCTTGCAGACAGCCTCCCCAGGTAACATAGCAAACCAATGCCACATTAAGGCCACTAATCCATTGGGCCTGCCTGCGGATGATAAAGCACAGGGGCTTCCCCCCAAGTGTTTCCAAGGTTTTTTCTACATATAATGAAGACACCAGTGACAAGTAGAGAAGCTGCTTCTGTAGAAGGGAAATGTCATAGGAGGAGGGATATCCTGAGAGCGCCCTTATACCCCAATCCATTTACTTGTACAAAGAGTTTCAGCACACAACAGGAGATGCCTCATAGAGGATACGGTCCCATGGGTAAATGAAACTAAGGGCAGATGGCTACAAATATCAGGACAGGTACAACGGAACACATTTCAAAGGTGTGTGTTCACTTACAGATGTTACTAGGCACCTCACTGATTTTAAATACAATTTTAGTTCCCAGCTCCTGTTCAAATGTGGATGACGATTTTTCTTTTTCCAGCAAGCCCGATCTCTGCAGAGCAGGGACTGTGCACCCAAGTACCCTGAAGGAATGGAGGCTGCCATGACTCAGGTCACCCAGACACTTAGTAAAATGCCTCTTTCTTTTGTCTAAATGTTAGTTTTAGCATCCAGTAGAAGAGTATCAATGCCCTGTTAAGGCCACATCTGAAAAACTCCTGAAACACCTCTTTGGGTCTGCTAAATGATGAAGAGCTGGGGGGGACATAGCAAACTCTAAGCAAAGCAAAATGTTAAAGCTGCCATTGCAACTGTCAGTCACAATTGCCGATACTGATCTCCACTGGACATCAGCTGCAAAGCAGCACAAGCAACATTTCCAGCTGCAATCGACACTGTCGGCCTTGTCTGCTTCTCATGCCCTCTGCAGTGCCTGCTGCAGTACCTTTAGGTAGGCAGATAGCGCAACTGCATAAAGCTAAGTGCTGACATCATTTTATCAGTGTTCTAGGGAACTAATTTCACTAACAGGAGAAATAAAAATATGAAAGATTTATCAAGCATTCAAGAAAAAATTGGGGGTCTCCTCAATAAGGATCAGACACAGCTAATGTCCAGCTAGGAGCCTTGGCAAAAATGGGATCAAAATACTCTTTCAAACTGTGCCTTCCTTCTAAAGCAAATTCTACCTCATTCCTTTACTTCCCACTGTTGTTTTCTCCTCTTTTGTCATGCTCCTTTTTATGGCCCTTTAGTTTCCAGTTTAAAATATTTCATGTGCTGAGCAGGACAAGATGGAAGTCCCACCAGACAAGACACAGAACCCAGGCTGTACTGGCAGGAAATGGCAAGGGCAGTGCTGGAGTGCTGGTGACTAAAAGCCATGGGCTCAGACTCAAGCCAGACAATGTTGTTTATACCAGACAGTGCCAAACCTTCATCTGGCTCTTCGTGTTTTGGACATATTTTCCTTCTTATGCTTATAGTGGTTATGGGAACCTGAGCAACACCCAACAAGCAACTACTTTCCCTGTTAATAAATCTGGCTCTTTTTTTTTTTCTTCCTTGCTATTCTGATGCTACTTGAATGCAGGCACAGAAATGTGCCATTAATCAAGGAGCAAACATGTTTTACATGAGGAACAGGCATTCACAGGTAGAGTGGCCTCTTTTTTTATTTGGAGCTCCTTCATCATAAAGAGGCCAAGTGACCAAGGTACACACCATGGGTTCCTCTTCTAATTCCCAACCCCAGGCTTTCTCAGTTTTCTCTCCCTAGCACAGAAATGAAGCATACATTAGCACTTTTTCCACCATTGATGTAGGTCACTGACCAGTAGGTGTTACATCTGGTTACGGGTACAGGCATACAGTGATTTATGCTGACCTGGAAGGTCTTTTTACATGGTCCTATTGACATAAGGGACTGTGGCACATTCAAATGCAAAGTTCAGCAATCTCTGAAAGACAGAATTCTCTTCTATTTTTTAAATGCTTCCTATTTGTGTGTGTGCATGCATGTGTCTTTATGTTTAATTGCAAGCATTTTTCTTTTAAAAATAATTTCTGAAAAGACAGGAGTGATCGTTTATATCAGAACTTTGAGGATTCTGAGGCATTTTAATGGCAAAGTCATTCTCTGTAACTTACTTCATATCTTTGTCTAAAGTACACCTTCCTCTTTTGTTGTCAATTATTTCCTTCTGCTGCTTTGAAGATGAGTAAAGAGTTTTGGTGACTTATTCCTTGAGATGTTTATAAAACCTGCCCTTGTAATAAAACCCAAAACAGTTTCTGATGTCAGCAAAAGCTGATATTTATGAAAGGTTTGTGAAGTAATCAGAATGTTTTCAGATTTTTTGTTTGTTAATAAATCTGGCTCAATATTGCTATTACTTCTATTTCATGGAATTATTTCGACAATATCCAGTGTTTTGTTCGAATGCATGTCAAATAACTGAAAACTACACAGTTAATTTTCTATTTCTTGATTGACTGAGCATTTCATACTCAGTTCAAATATATACACAAGTGTGTAATGTTATTTTTCATAACAGTTCTTGCAACTGCTTCTGAAATAAGCTTTTTGTCTCCTGACAGAGAAGCCAGACTATTGTTACAACATAATTTTTCCTGGTATTTGCCTTTATATCTTTCTGAGCAAATTTCAATAAAGCCATTTGTTATGAGGCAGTTTACATTGCAAGAAATTTCATATCTAGTTGTCTATCTTTCTGAGACTAGCCAAAAAATCTGTAGCCTCATATGGATCTTTTAAAATAAACTCAGTGATAAATAGTCTGTAATCTCATTAATATTTTGTCCTGTAGTCATTTTCACCACAGATTCTCTCTGCCATGAGAAGACTGTATTCAGAAAACTGTTAAAATGTGAGTGAGATATCAAAGAATCCTTAAAAATACATTAATCTATATTAACTGCATTTAAGGCAAGACGTGAGCTCATGGCAAGTAGAAAATTCACCATCCTCTACAACAAACAATTCCAAGAGTGTAGACTATATACAGAAAATCACATACCCTACAGCTAAGCAGGATATTAGATTTGCCTGGTTACAACTCAGATTTTGCTTAATGCCACATGACACATTCAATTTAAATCAAGATATGGCAGATAAAAATGCTGTCCCTAGTAAGGGACTCAAGTATTTAATATTTGGGGACTTCTTATTCCAAGTATAGGGAATTTGGAGACAGTTCAAAATAACTTTCATTTAGTACATCTAAGATATCTTTACCTACAATATAAGAAAATTGTATCATTGTAAATCTCTCAAGATGACCTACCAGGTCTGCAAGTAGCCATGGGGAGGTTTAATTTTAAAACAGGGACGATTATTGCTGGTGTCTGTATAGCTTCCATGAAAAATGTTTAGGTATGCACTCACTTGTAGCACTCTCATTAGACCTCCATCTATGTTCCCAGTGCATTGGCATCAAGGCTTCAAGCACTGTTTTTGACCATCCCATCTCAAAAATGATACAGACTAGAAAAGAGGAATATAAAAAAAAAAAAAATAAAAAATCAAGACTCGTGTTTAAGAAGAGGCTCTACAGATACAGACAGCTGAGCCTGGAGGGAAGACAGTGGAGGGGTATTTTAATAGAGGTCTGTAAGGTCATGAGTGACAAAACTACTGTTTGCTGCTTTTCAGTGAGATGTAGGCATCCAGGAAAATGACAACGAACCAAGTTAAAATGAAATAAGAAGTACTTCTTCCATACAGGACAATGGGACTTTACACGAGCTGAAAAATGAATTAGCCAAATTCCTGGAGTCCGGGTCTTTCAATTACTACAAAATACAGCAGCCCAGTTGCAACCCCTCGGTCAGTGACTGCCAAAAGCCAGGAAGCTCCTCAGTTCACTGAAAAAATCTCTGCTCCAGAGCTGGTTCCACTAATGTCCTCCTGCTTGGAATAACCACAATTTTGGGTCTGTTAGAAGTCAAAAAAATGTCAGCTCCATACTTTGGAGTAAAAGTATGGCATAAAAATCAATCTCCTGGGAGAATTAATGGAGATTAATTCACACAAAGAAGGATACTGATTAGACTTTGCCAGGTTTCTTTTTTTTTTTTTTTTCTTTCCTCCTTTCCTGGAGTTTCACTATAGTGTGTGGTGCCAGGACACCCCGCCGAGTAACAGTGGTGAGGAGAGTGTTCCACTCTCTCTCTGCTTGCACCTCCACAGTGAGATTGCCCGGCTCTTACTGAGCGCAGACTCAGAGAAACTCTTTCTGAAAGCTACTTGGTACTGGCAGAGGTGACACTACATAAAATATTCCACCATTGGCAGCACAGGAGGCAGATGTTTAGTTGCCAAGTGTGACAGCATCCAGAGGCCATCATATATCCCTTTTCCTGCAGCTTCTTCAAACTTTTGCACTTTGTTGTGCTCTGCATGTGCTCCAAATAGTCTGCTGGGGGTGGTGCATAAACTGAGATATGCATCTGAATTCCTTACACGTGCCTTAAATGTTTTTCATAGTGAAAATTTTTCTGAATCTGCTCCAGGGAAGTAACTGGCCCTGCCCTTTGCAAACAATTTTCATACAGGTTGTTTTAGTTATTAATGTCAACAATCCACTGAAATACACTGCCTATATGTGCCCAAGTGTCAAGAAACTGTTCCACATGGCCTACAGCTAAACTCATAGTTTTGCCAAATCAAACTCCAAAAATGAAAGAGAGGAAACTCTGGATGAAATTGCATGACATTCAAGTGATCTGATGAGATTATCGTAACATTCCCAACTGGCTTCAGCATACAGGGAAAAAAAGTTAAACAAAAAAAAAAAAAAAGAAAACCTTTCCAGTTCATTGTTGTCACTGGTGCTTGTCCCAGTTACACTTTGAATTCAAACTAGACAGTACCCAGAAATCTTTCACTTTGTTCCAAGACTGAATCAAGAGCCATCCAGACATTTATTTCTTTTAATAATGTTACTAATGTCATTCAAAGTTTTAAGCACCATGTGCCTATCAGCCATCTGCTCATGTTGGATAGGATGAGTAGAAAAATAACTATTTTAGCATGTATTCAATTACTGGCTCTTTTTACCCAGGCAAAATAAAATCTTTTTATAATACTATGAAATACAGCCAGATGCAATGGGTAATGAGGAAGCTCTTGCACTTAAGGGGCTGTGGCTCAATTCCATTATCTGTCAATCAGCAACTAATCATAGAACAAAGCTCCTGCTACTGGGAAGGAAGGAAAACCAAAAAAGGAAAAACAGCAAAACACCTCTATAGCCAAAAAAAAGAAAAAAAAAATGGAAAAAAAAAAAAAAAAAGGCAAATGCCCTTTAAACTAAGACTTTACAAAGCAAGAACACAAAACTAGTAACAGCCCTAGACCTGACAGTTTTCCTTAGAAGTGAAAGAAGATTCCAAACACTTCCTTGAAGGAATAATATGTGGTTACAAACACATGTATAATCATGTGTTACAAAGCACAATCTGCCAGAGTGAAAAAACATAATATAAAACAGTCTGAGGAATGTATTTTCCAAAAGCAGTCACAAAATAAGTTCATTGGTAACCTATCCAAATATATCTAGTAGGCAGTTAGTGGAGTACATTGGTGATAGAAACACATTCACAAAAGAATATAGGTAAGAAGAGGTCAAGCCTTAAATCAGTGCCAGTACATTGACTTTGGAGGAACATCACTGATATTTATCATGAAGGGGTCTGACCCAGAAAAGCTCAGTAATAGTCTCGTCAGGAATCCTGACTCCATAATAATGAAAAATATCGGGTATTGTCTATTGAAAATATGTCTTTGAGTACATGATGCACACACAGAAACCAACTATCCCATCAGCCACATGCAGTGAGCACAGAAGGCAGTGGCTCATGAAGATGTACTAAATGCAAAACATTCACTCATGTGCATGCAACACATACAGGTGATACAACTCACACCTTTGTATCCTGCATGCAAAAGTGACAGATACATACACATGCAGTGGTATCCAATATTCTCTGATCTGCACCGACAGGCATTTTCCACAGAAGCTGCAAGTCCCTATGCATTCAGTTTAAGTCTAAACACATAATGCTTGCTTCTTTCTGTTGCTTTTTGCAGACCTATAGACACTGGGTACAAATCCCCACAGGCCAAACACTGTCTATGTTTCATATAGAGAAAATGGACATGACTAGCTATTTCCAACCCTGTACCCACAAAGTCATCCTAGCAGTGTTACTCTCCACCAGAATTATTCTTTCCCTTAAAGAGCACCAAAGCACCTTGGAGGCATAGGCTTGGTAACCCACTCAACTCTTCCCTCAGCTTTTACTGTACTTCTTCCATGCAAGTCCAAAAGCCTCAGCCACTAACAATTTCACATAAGCTGGTAGTTGCCATATATTTTTTGTGACAAGAAAACTAAAAAAAAAGGAAGCGATATCCATAAATGAGAGGTGCTCTTGCTTGAAAGGCACTCTTAGTTCCTGGTGAAACAGCTATTGAGCGAATCTTGTGACAAAATTTGTCTGTGTCACTTCTCTAATAAAAATACAGCAGTTGCACAGTTCATTTTACAGCACAATTGATAAATTGATTGGAATGTTTCCTGCAGAGCTAATAGCACCAGACAACTTCTCCAAACTTTTCCAAGAGAAAGGGTAGCATCAGCAATATCTGCTCAAGGCGGGGACCAAACAAGTTTGTCAATAAAATTGAATATGCTGAAGGAAAACTCCAGCTGCAGGCAAGACACTCAAGGAAGTTTTATCCAAGTCAATGTGCATGCTGGACCTGGTCGAAATCTGGAGCTAGTTCCTGGCTCTGCTGTAAACTTGCTTTGTGACCTTGACTGGAGAGAGGTTTCCCTCAGAAACCTGTCGTCTTAGTAGTTAATAAGACACTGAAAAAGGAGGCTGAATGTCTGTGTCTGGCAATATAGTGCTTGTAAAACAAGGAAGAAGAATAATGAGAAAACATTTTCTGCCTGGAATCTCCAAACATACTATCTCTGCCATGAACTATCGGCTACCTAGCAATGCTCAGCACAAAGCATACAGCGCACATCAGCTTTGATCCTGGTCATGGTCCACAGACTGTATTTTAATACAAACAATAATAGCTAAAAAACATTTTCCAGAGTGTCTTTTCTCTGGCTCAATATAAAACTTACAAATACAGTAAACAAATTCATGGTGTTCTTTAAACATATCTATAAAATTACTTTGAAGTATGAGAGAATGCTTTATTATTTCAAAGTGGTGCAGCCTTAAACAGTGGAACAGTACCCCCTGTATTTCCTATCTTTCTCTAACAACGGCAACGAATGTCAAAAATCTCATTTTAAATCTACTGGTACCTACACATAAAAGCGCTACATTTATTCTGAGTCCGCAAAAGGTTACTGGGAATGAATCTCAGGCTGAACATATTTCTATGCAGTGATAAAGCCTTATTCTACATTCAAATTGCTCTGACAGTTTATGATTTCAAGGCTTCACCAATCTAAATAAAGTCTTGCTATTATAAAAACAGAATTGGAAATAGAGCAATGATGGAATAAAACTTTGAGATAAATTAAAGATTTGATAAAAGTCTCTCATCCTGAATGAACAGCACAGTAACAGTAGTGAGACTGTAAGTCACTTCACACAGCTACATTTTCTGAGAAAGTTTTTTAATGAATTATCCTTTGGGAGTAACAGTCAAGCACACATACACATGAAAAGATGATATTAAAGAGGAAGTAACGGGGGGTTGCTTTTCAGTATTGCTGCTCCTACTTTTGCCTCTGTGATTCCTATTAAACAAAGGAGCCATACAGTTCAGAACTCTTTCAGCTCTCAAAGGTGCTTGTGTGAGCCTGACAAGCTCAACTAACAATGGCAGGCTGCCAAGTGTGCTTGGGTAGCAATGCAGCCTGCTGTGAGAAGGGCTGTGGTATCTCAGTGGGCTGCCTTTCTCATTCTCCTTTAGCCCATCCTGTAAGCCATGAAGTGCACAGGATAAAAAATCTGTACAAGTTGCCAAGCAGCCTCTGCATGCAGCTTCAAGCTCCAGCCTTTCCTAGGCCCACCTCTTTGTTGCCCTACATGCCACAGCAATGCATTTCCACTTCCAACACTCTGATCCAGCCCCTACACAGCTCAGTATCTCCATCTTCCCTGATACAGAGTCTGTCCTTCTCCGTTGCTGGGTCTCCTCAGCTGGCCACAGTAGCTATCTCAGCATACTGAGATACTCTCCCTTCCTCCCTTCCCTCTTCTCCATCACTCATCTTTTAGCTCCATTTCTCTATTTCCCTCTGCCCACCCAGTCTCAAGATCTAGGCTGGTGTTCCAAACCCTTCTTCACGTGAGACCAATGCAAAGTTTTCAAACTCCACCTCTGCTTTACTTCACACTCAGTAGAAATCCCTCTCCTAACACCCTCTGATGCCCACTGGAAAAACATAACTCCTCTAGACTCACATAGGGCAGAGCTAAGATCATAGCATTCTCCAGAGCCTGGGCTAATCCATATCTGGTCCTTCCCAGAATCTCATGGCTACACCCAGAGGATACATGAAAAGGACTCTCCTCTTCCAAAGGAATTAACTTCTCCTGCACTCTGGGAAGAAAAGAAAGGACACAATATAAAAGAGGTAAATAAAACAGCAAAAGCCTACAGAGTGGCAGCTAGACCAGTAGCTAATTCATTAATGCTCCAGATGTTTGGCCTAGAATTTGTTTGGCCTAGGATTTGTTTGGCTTCAACTAGCCTTTAAATGTTTATACAAAATGAAACTGTAACAAGAAATAAGTCCCTCTGGAAATTGGAAGGCAACAGCTTAAACAAGGATCTCTTAAACCACATGTGCTCGTCCCATGCAATAAAAACAATTTTTGACTGAAAAAAACCAAATCCTATTGAAAAAGCCAATGAAACTAACCTGTTTCCGGAAGAGAGACTCAAGAGCTGACTGTGACATACAGGCCAGAGCTAGCAGGAGAAAGTTGGACTTTCTTTTCTCCAGTCTGTATAGCTACTGCATCAGTTCCAAGATGAAGCGTTCAGGCAAGTAGGCTGAGCAGAAAGAATGTCTGTAAAAGGAGACTGACAGGACACATAAAGCACAGAGGAGAAAGTAGAGGAAGACTATACAAGAAAAGTGTGGGAAGAAAGAAGACAAAAATGAAGATGACAAACTGCAAGAACAATGCAAAAGGGGGCAGATAAAGGGAGAGAGGAGAGGAGCAAGATAGAAAATCCATCTTGCCAGAAACAAACATTTCTTATCAGTAAGAGGCAAGTAGTACCTCTGCAAAATTCAATTTCAAGCATCAGGAGAGAAGTGATAGAGAAGGAATGAATCACCTACATAAAGGTACAAGTTCCTTAATGTTTGAAAATCAACACTAGGAGGTGCCAGGAAAGCCAAAGGACATAGAATTTTGAAATGAAGATGAGGCTAGCATTAGGAATGATAAACCTTTCATTCCTCAAGTAACTTGAGCAGCTCCAAAGCTCCATCCACAACTTTCTGGGTCATCCAGCTGCAGTCTGTCTGTCATTGACATGCACAGATATTTTTGCATGGATGAGAAAGATTAGTGACCTCAGATTAACACTAAGTGGAGACAAGTCCTATCTTACTGGTTTAGAAAAACTGACATATCATTCTGTTGAGTCAATATTGACAAGTACCTCTGCTTGGGAATGTGATGTTGCAGGAGTTCTGGAGTCATACTCTGGTCCTCACTTAAACCACCTAGTTCCTAGCGCTACAGGCATTGCACACTGGCAGGGATGTTCCTGTAAGCTCCACAAAAGCTCATTTCATAATGCATTAGTAGCATAGTCCTCTGCTTTAAACTCATACCCTGCACATGGCCTCTGAAAGGATGAGAACCTCCTAATTTGGTTCTAAACAAGACCATAAATATGGGGCTTTGAGCAACCTGCTCTAGTGGGAGGTGTCCCTGCCCATGGCAGGGGGGTTGGAACTCGATGATCTTCAAGGTCCCTTCCAACTCTAACCATTCTATGATTCTATAATAAAAAAATGCTACTTTAGTGCATCCTTAAGGCTAGGATTTCCCTGATGATGAAGCGACAACCATTACAATATTTCCTCTTATTAGTTCTTGTGCACAAGGAATTGTAGCTATATAGAGAGTACACCGCTACCCAAAAAGTGTTTAATATTGTTAAGCAAGCAAGAAAGACACAAGTAGCCTAACACTAGTCACTGAAATTCTTTGTTATATTTCTCCAAGGTGGGCCTTCTCCTGTGAACTCTTTACATACAAAAATTAAAAATATCAGAAAATACCAGCACAGAGAATCAGTGACATACAGTAATTGTACATAGATCCATCAAATAATGAATGGACATTACTTCAAGACACTACTTTTCCTAAAATAGAAGGTTTTCTTTCAGGAAATAAGTAATATAAGACTGTAATTTTCCATCTTATATTTGAATCTAGATGAAAAGAGGAAGGCATATTGAATGGAAATTGGCCCTTACAGAACCAATCTGCCTGGACATTTTAAGACACCAGGTAACAGTTAGTTGGGACACAGCTATACGACTTCTCAACTATATATATAACCAAAAATACAACCACCTAACAGAGATTAATGTCTTATATGTACTGCCTACACATCCAAACTTATAACAGCAACAGTGTTCATGTTGTTTTCTTTTTCCTAAACTACTTTTCTTTGGAAACACAGTGAAACACCAGAAAAATCTGCATGTGGCAAAAATCTGTGCCACCACAGCACAGATCACTGAATGGCAGCAAACTGGCTGTCAGAGTTTCAGAATAAACACATGCACCATCTGCAGGAGGCTTTTCTCTTCTGGCCTAATTTCTGGAAGATGCCTGAAAAGGGGACAGAACGACTTGGAACAAACACTTTACCCTGTCTATGGTATGGAATAAAAGATGGATGGGATTTTGCCTGTGGAGAAATTCTGTGCTCAGCAACACAAAAAATTTCTGGCAGCTAGATAGACAGACACCAGCTAGGCAATGTTACAAAGATGACAGCCAACCCTGTCCTTTAATTGCTAGGCCATCATATAACACATTTCCTCTATGTTATTTAAACTATACACAAAATGCAACTTACATAGAGCTTTTTAAGATTCTGATGAAATAGCATTTGATCCTTTCAAAGCTTCTTTAACAAGACAGGAATACTTCATTCTGGGAAGGCTGACACTATGGGATCATGACTTCCCAGAAGTGTAAAACTCCCATTTCTGAAACTGCAGACCTGTCACATACCAGACTTGAAATTTCATGACAGTTTATGGTTTGGTGGTTTTTTTTGCTTTGTTATACTTTGTTGTTGTTGGGGGTTGGGTTTGTTGTTGTTCTGCTTTGGTTTGTTTTTTTAAGGAACAAAGTTGCTGTACTTGTCTTACTGAATCCAACCTAGGATTTAAAAGAAAATATGTTCTTCACATAAGACCCAAGACCTTGAGTTTTGATGCAGAAAGAAGACACTGTACTGCCAAGCTTAGAGGGGTTCATTATTTGAAGGGGTTTTAAGTAGAAATAATAAAAAACCCACCACTAAAACAAAACAATGATTTAAGATACACAAAGACATAAAATATTAGAATTAATTTTTAAAAGCTGTCTGTAGCTCCTTGGGTCAGACTGGAATTATATGGGAATTTAAGTTGTGAGTTGTGACCGATTTGGATTAATGTCCACTATGCAAAATGTCTACACTGCTTGTAACTTACAGTGCAACTAAAGCTCTTCAGTGGCACTGGATCAATACGCATCAGTGAGAATGCTCACTATTTACCACGTATATGAACAGCTACCATTCACGAAGTAGTGGAAGTGCCCACATTTGAAATGAGATAGAACACAGGGGATGCTCTCAAAAAACATAATCACACTGTTGACGTGGTTTAGCCTCAGATGGCAACAAAGAACCAGGTGGCAGCCGTGCTCTCTCAAACACCCCACAACTGTGAGGAGAGAACTGGAAGAAACAACGAAAACTCATGTTTTGCGACAAAAACTGTTTAAAAGAACAACCAATACAACAAGGAAAACAGTAACACAGGTGGAGAAGGATATAAACATGATTACCATACCGACTGTAGCCCTGACCAGACCATTGCCAACCCCGCATCCCCCGCCACTTCCTGTCCCCCCTCCCCTTCCAGGCCAGCTCGATGCTGCCCCTGGGCATGGCTCACCTGGGGTGGAATACCTGTGTCCCTGCTAGAGCCAGGGGAGAATTAACCCTGTCCCTCCTGAAAACGAGGAGACATATAATATATTTGTTGTCCTATTTTTCAGTCTCCAGGCTTGCAAACAGGTGACAGAAACCAGGAAAATGTGTGATGTTACCCAAAAAAAAAGGGAGCGCGTGCTATGCTGTGTGCCATGACACAATATACAGGTTATTTTTAAAGGTGTAGTTTTTATATTAATCAAATAAACTTACTTAAAACAGCTTCCCATCACTAGCAGTAACTCAGTCTCCGTATACCTTCTTGATATCTCCAGGACATAGTGCTAAGAGTTTACCAAGAGCATCAGCTGACTGAGGAATGCTTTATGCTCAGATTAAAACACTATTTGTCAAATAGTTTCCCATGTGAAGATAAGCATACTGGATGACACAAAGGAAGCACTGGCAAAGAAATTCCCTTCAAAAAAATATAAAAATCGAGCCTGTGCAGTTATCTGCTAATAAATATCCTTCCTATAGTACTAAATACAACAAGTGGCTGTAGAAGATACAGAATCTCTCCTGATAAGACATGTTTCATCTTGACCTAACTCCCACAGAAAGCACTGTCACCCCCATGCATCAATGGGAACCAATCAGAGGCAAATACTACTTTAGGGTTGCAAATCTTAAGGATTCCCAGTTTTTTGCATTGAAAACTCCTACAAGTTTCTGTAATGCTATGACCTTAACAACAAATTGATGCTCAGTTACTACCACCAAATTTTGCCTTGGTTTGGGCAGTGCCACAAAAGAGGAAGTTCTCCAGGTCTTATTTGATGACACACATTAATAGAGAATAAGAGCTCCAGAGAAAATTAACTGAAACAAAAGTTAAGGAAGGTCTTGGTGACTTTGTTTCACCACAGAACTCTGCACACCATAGCTGGGAGAATACCAGCTTAATTATGTTAGTGGAAACACAGCTACTGTGTTTCCGCTAACATAAAAGCATGTAGAAGAATATCAGGGAAGAGATTTACCACTTTGCTTCAGCAAGGGAATGGAAGGCCTATGAACTTTTCAATACTGACCCTGCCTATAGCCTGAATCCAAGATCCTATTTCTCTAAACGTGCCTTGGATTTCTTGCAAAGTCAAAGAACCTTGGCCCCAGAGCTACTACTGCTGCTTTGCCCAAAACAGTAACTATTTTCTACCATGAATGCAGTTCAGGTTTCCATATTCCCCAATCAGGGAGTTGCTAAACAATACTCTAACCCCTGGAGACTGCCAGCAGGAACCTATATTTGAATGTTTTGAAGCAGAACATTTCTCTTTCTAAATAAATTCACTTTCTAAAGCTTTCTGAGTTTAAAAAAAAAAAAAAAAAAAAAAAAAAAAAAAAAAACCAGAAAATCCACTTCATAAAA
>VZRU01014526.1:0-15270 GCA_013398155.1 Pedionomus torquatus | reverse complement strand
AGGTTAAAAAAAAAAAAAAAAAAAAAAAAAAAAAAAGAAGTCTGGCAATCTGCTACTGATGAAAGAATATTGCCTCTGGCTAATCCAGTTCACAGAAAAGATGGCTGCTTTGTGATCCTAACTGCTTCCATGGATTGTTACACTAGCATTTTATTTTCTTCTACTCTGGCAGAGTGCAGTTCTAGAATTACACTTCAGGCTACTGCTCAAGTTAGCTTCTCCCCCTGCTTATTGACCGATCACTGGAGCAAACAGCTGTCTAATCATTTTAAAGACTCCCCCTGTCATGGCAAATGGTGTCATAAAAGATTGTCCCAGGATTTTGTTCTACTGGGATGTGAAAATATAACCTAAAGGGGTGATTAAATCTTCTCTCTGCCTGGATAGCCTAAGGTACCACCATAAAGAAAGATATGCTAAGCTGGGTGACTGTTCAAACTTCCAGAGTAACCAAAGCAGCACTATTTTACATAACGATTCCAGAAAAATATCTTGTATCTCAAAGGATTGTGTGGCTTTTCTTTATTTCATCACAATACTTATCTGAAATAACTCCAGAGTGTCACAACCACAGGACTGAGCACAAGGAATTTCTGGGTATCAATTGAGAAGCTGTAACAGAGGACAAAATGACTGAGGTAGGTTTAGCTTTTGTATAAATTATTTGTCCTAGGCTCCTTCAATAGCAAGTGGAGATATAGGCATCTCATCCAGTTCTAGTTTGTGTTGAACTGCCTTCTGGAAGAACCTCTCTTTTTTCTTTTTTTTTTCCTCTCTTTTTTGACCCACAGAGAGTTAGACAAAAACATACCTCAGAGAGCTAATCTTAAATTATGTGGATCCTCATTTTACAAGTCAGCTAGTTTTTGGAGCCGATGCCTGGTTTGGCCAAGAAACATCATTCCTGAGAAGATGGAAGCAAAGGTAAGCAGCAGGAACTAGAGTAGCAAGGACCCTTTATACGCATAAAGAGGCCATGGGTGTTTCCAAAAGCATAAGCACAGAAAGCCTATTAAAAATTACAATGATTAAAACACCGAACATGCAGTAGATGCATTTCTTAATCACTGGTAAGGGTGGTCTGCTTTTGAAATGTGAAATACCTTTGTAGATCCAGTCCAACATCTTAGAGATTGAGAAACACACTTCCTTCTCTGACAGACTACATGCTAACATGGCACCTGCTTGGTTGCCAAACTCCAAGCCCTCTGAGGCACCCTCTGAGGCACTGGGAGATGCTAGCAGTGTTGCTGGTAAGCCATTACGGCAATGGAGTTTCAAACAGTCTTCTTTCAGTAGGCTCTTTCTGAAGGGATATATTAATGGTATGTTAGCTGTAATTAGCCTTCCTTTACCTTCACCTGTAATACAGTGATAACAATTTCTACCCTCTGCTGTTTTAGATTTCACTTTTATCTTAAAAGATTGCTTTTAAGGAGAAAAATCACAAATGTTCCTATTCATACATTTGGAGCAACCTTAAACAGAACAAGCATCTTGTTAATCATATTTTACAAACAGTATTCAATGTGAATGTCAAGGACATGCTGAATGTCAGAGAACAAAAATATAATAGACTCATCTTTACAGGGAGAGAAAGAAATGGAGAGACACAAGATCAAATTCTGAGTCAGTTGAAATGATGCAGAAATTGTCAACTATATTTCTTTGGATATATTAAGACTAGACTTTTTTATTTAGCAGGGAAGAGGTTGTTGGTGATTTTAGGGTGAAGAGTTGGGTTTGCTTTCCTCAAATTAGGACTTTTCTTCCTTCTGGATTATACAAAAACTGACAGGAGTTTGCAGGGTTTGAAAACTGGAAACCCAAAAGACTTGTGAGAAAAACGCTCCCATAGCTTCATAGATTTTCATTAAAATTTTTGGTTAGGGGTGGGGAAGTCAGTAAAACACCATTGTCGCAAATAAATTGAACAACTTCATGAGGTGAGTCCTTGGGGAAAAGTAATCAAACACTTATATCCTGAGTGAAAGAATAAAAACTTGAGAAAAACAATACTGGAACAGACCTTGGACAGACAATAGCAAGAACCTAGATGAAGAGATAACAGTGAGTATGCCAGAAAAAGTAGTGCTCAGAATTTCTCATGTACTTCTCAGTGACATATAGGAAGAGAGAGAGTTAGTATGTGTTAATAAGTGTTTATATCTCACCTACTGACACCTGGGAGCAGGCATTCAACTGCCTACTAACCTGAGCAAGCTATTAGCTAAAGACAGGGAGAACAGTCTTCTTATCTATAAAGAAAAAACTTTGTCCTTTTAGAAATAAGAAATTAGCAAATACTACCCATAAAGCCACACATGTCTAAATAAGAGAATAAAAAAAGTTTTCCACTTTCTGGTGGTGAAAAAAAAAAATCAAGTTTTGGTGTTTTTTTTTTGTTGTTGTTATTTTATTTTGTTTTTTTGTTTTTGTTTTTTTGTTTTGTTTTTTGTTTTTTGTTTTCATTAAGAATACCCAAACTTCCTGCAATGGGCACAAAGCACAGTTTAAACAGGAAAATTTCTTGCCAGCTGAAGTGTGGTTGAAAAGAAGCACCATTTTACAGATAAAGTCCACATTAAAAAAATAGTAGGGAAAGACTAAGAAACCAGAGGTTATGAACATGAGTGAGGAGGGGAACTATTTTTGAATTCTCAGAAGGAAATAACGAGGACAAGCTCTCCCATGAAACTGAGAAAAGCAACGTGAAAACTAAGTTCCAAGAAAAACAACTTGATGGTGAGATAATGCACCTGCTCATCATTTTATCCAGCTAAGATAGCCCCAGATGAGCATATGCCAAGATAAAGCAATTTCCCAAAGTCCACATAGAGAACATAATCTGCTGGTAACAAATGCTGTTTTAAAACTAGTGGGCTAGTACTACAAGGCTGAGCCCATGAAGAACTGCTGCAAGAGGACCAGTAAAGCAGTGGATGATCCATTATGTGGCACATGTGACGCTGCATAGAAAAAGACTTAAGAAACACTCTGGAGGGAACAATCCTGCACTGGAGGGGAGATAGACAGGGTGGTCTATAAATCCTTTTCCTCTGTAACTTCTGTAATTAAGCAGAACACATTACTCATTCTTATGAATCAAACATAATCCTGCTGTTGTCTTGACTGTAAAGGATTTGCAGACTCCAACTGTTTTAATGACAATGCACCAAAGAAAGCTTTTCCTTTGCTTTCACAGATAAATCCAGAGTCCGCATCAGGAGGGAAAGAATCCAGTGGTGTGTGAGGGATTTTGGCCTTATAATTATCTTTCCAATTCCAGCATATGCCTTTCTTTGAATTTTACTTAAACTGCTTTAAAACTGAAGCTAAGGTGGGGGTGGGGTGGGTGGTGCAGAATGGAGAAATTACAGGAAAAAAATACACGTTTTCCATTGCAAAGAGATGCAGAATCCCTTATGATACGGTGCAGTTTCCCTAACTCCAATATATAATTGCAGGTGTGTATGCATATGTAAGAAAGTGGTACCAAAAAAAAAGAAATGACAACACTCTGCCTTCTGCTAATGAGTATTTTACTAGTGCTAGCCTTTGCTAACAGATATTCAGGGTATCAAAGGAAAGTAAAGCCCTGGACAGATATTTATCATCACATTAATGGTTCTCCTGAATTCATTTTATCTACCTTTTCCAGACCAAAATGAGTTCTGCCTTTCCCCTTCTCCCTAACTTTCAAATGAGCTAAGTAAACCTGGTTGTTTGTTGGTCTGGGGATTTTTTTGGTCAGGCTCCCCGAGACCAATAGCTCTAGGATTCCCACAGCAGCAGATTCCCCAGAAGTCTGCCCAGCTTCATGATCTGTTGCCTCCTCTAAATGGTTGTAGTATCAGTGACTGGGGAGAGGAAGATTCTGTCTTAGTTGTGCCAAAGCAGAAACAGATGCCAGAAACAGTGTTTGTCATTGACATGCCTAGGCCAGGGACCACTACCTTGTAAGGCAGATGAGTACGTGCTCTAATGGAAAATGATGGTTTGTTTATAAAATGCATCAATAGAAAGTGAATGGTCTGGTATCTCTGAAAATAAAGGAGTATTCACCTGTCACTGCCAAGGAGTTTGGCTCACTGTGGTGCAGTTGTTTAGCAGCTGCACAAATATCATAAATAAAATGTATAACATTTTCTTCTCCTTTGAAATTTGGCTCATTCGGATCAATAAACTATCCCAGTTATGGTGCACAGAAAAATTTTCTCCTGAGGCAGTATCACAAAGTGATAGGCTTTTTTAAGATCTCATTCTAGATTCTCCACAACTCCACATGAATGCAGACTGAAGGCAGATACTGATACAGCAAGAAATGCTTTAGACAGTTAGTGATCCTTCCACTTGAAAGATAAATGCAATGAATTCCTGCCCAGGGTGTGCTAAAGTGCTTAAGTGTTATTAGGAAGCTTCCAGCTTTAGGTAACCCAGCTTGTGAAAGCCATAAGTGATTTTTGGAAACAACGATGAGGTGGCAAACTGTGGGAAGAGCTGCACTTTTTTGTGATGGCTCTGCAGCCAGCGGCCTGCAAGGTAGAAATTTTAGTACACCAACAAGGAACATGCCCTTGGGAATATCAGTGCCCTTCTGCTTGAGAAGGGCAGGGCTTTTGCACTGTGAGCCAATACACAGCAGTACTCTTACTGCCTGCAAAGACTGCTGAACTTAGAAGAAGGCTTCCCACTGAATTTGGGAGACTTTGGAAAAACACACTGAGTTGAGGAAACACCTGTCTCTTGAGCCTAGACAGTGCTACATGCAAAAGGGATTTCATGCTTTTTCTTCCAATAGATACACAAAAAGACTCAGAGTCCGCTGCTCTGAACCTCTGAGGGGTATAAATTGCATACCCTTCATGCAAAGCCATTGCATTAACTCACGCATCCTCCTCTCTTGCTCTCCAGAAGACAACATGGCAATTTATATGCTGAATCCCAAACTGCAGCTAAACCTGATTTACTTTCTCTTGTGCCAGCTGCTGATTCAGGACCTCTGCAGCCACATAAGGTACTATCTCGCCAGAAGTTTTTCCTGTGGGAACATCACAGACAGCCATGAAGCCCAGAGGACTGCCCTTAGTATTCGCACATAGTACTGCTTTTACTCATTTTAGGAAAGCTACTTCTCCATTCTGTGCCTCATTTTCTCCCTTCTCAATTCAAGAAGTCTCATCTGAAGACAAGAGACTATAAACTCTTTATACCTGTAATACCCTTTTTGTGTATTGGTATGGCACCTAACACATCAGATCTCAGATGGTATTTTGTTCATTAAAACTAGTACTCAAAGTTTAGCTGAATGACCGCAGAAACCCACAAGCTGCTTTCACTTCACTTGAAGATATCCTAAATCCTATGCAAATGAGGTACAGATATTAGTTTATCTACACAAGCATAGACTAGACTTTAAATTCAAAAGAAGTGACAGTAATTCAGATAATACACAACCACTGTGCACAATTACGTGCTGAGTTGCTGCCATTAGTCTTTCACTAATCTGTAATATGCAGAAACTGTGAATTTAATGAGCATCATAATTATTTTGTTCTCAAAATTCCTTACTTTTTGGTAATGACATTATTTCAAATGACAACTTTTACACAGTGTCCCTAGTCAATCATGTCAACTCTGTGAAAGATATTCCTAAAGTAAAATAGTAAAATCGAGAGAGAGAAGGATAGGTTGATTTATCTCAAGGACTTTGCACCTTAAATAGTCAGTAAAATATTAAACATGCCTATCAATAACATGCGGACCATATTATAATCTTTCTCATAACTGGAGTACTCAGGAACAAAATGACATCTTCCTGAAAAGGTGTCAAGAATTTCATTTAGTCCTTTTTATAGTGGGGATCATCAATCCATTTTAATGTTTATTGGAGAGAAAATAATTGTCTTTTCTTTCTGGCAGTAGTATTTCATTATATGCAGTAGGATAAATAACTACAGTTCAAAGCAAAATAAGATAAAAATGTCCCCGCATTTTTTTCCTGGGGTTTCTTTTCTTCTTCTTGTTTAATTTCATGATTTAAAAAAAAATAAATATATATATAATTAAATTAAGCTTGATTCTGATTTAAATGCATGTCTGAAAGTGAAAGCAGAGAAATTATTTTCATTTTCAAAGCTGTTATATCCCAATTGATCTTCCACACATTGGCATTATTATCTGATTGTGAAGATATATGCATTTATCAAAAGCTAGAGCCATCTGTCTCAATTCTATGTAATTTCATTACATATTCATCATTTAGCTAGCCTGAGTATGTGACAGGGGACCCTACTGACTAGCAATTCTATACTTATTATCATTTCACACTGTGTTTGGATGGACACAAGGCTGTCGACTTCCATTAATCTACTTTTGATGTAAAAATCATCATCTTGGGATAAGCCTCAGAGCACCTGAATAATCAGGCCACACTGCTACATAAATATAGAGGCACGAGTATTTTTATAAAAAAGTTTTTTATAAAAAATTCCTGCTTGTCTTTCACCATCAGTAGGCAGATGTCACCCTGCAGATGCATCTGGGGAATGGAAGTATAAATCTCAGCAGACTGAGACACACAGGCACACCTTTGTATGCAGACACACACAGTCCAAGGGTTACAGCTACACTGCCAAGCTTGACTTACCTGGATGTGGAGATGGTCAGGAGTTAATGGATGCAAGGAAAAGTGTTCTAATGCAGGAAACCAGCCACAGCTGCTGGAAGGTCTAGCATAATGAGGGAGTAGGTGCTGCATCAACCCACTGCAAATTTAAAGGTATCTAACTTCAATCTATCAGGGTAACTTGAAACTACCAGTTCATTTCAGAACAGACTTTTGAGAAGTCATTGCCTGTACAACAATATTTTGAATGCTTGACAGCGTAACCAGCCACTTACTTGACCTCTCTATTCTCATAATGCAGTTATTCCTTTTTGCTCCATGCAGGCTTCAAAGGGGAGAGATTCTTGCGGGAGACAGGTTCTAAGCTGGTTTCTCCTAGGGCACAAACAACTGGCACCAGCTGACAGCCTGGACTCTGTATGCTTCCTGTGTTCATGAATTATCTATTGCATTGAAACAAAGATGACAGAAATAGACAGAATCAGTTCTTTATTCATGTGGAACTGAACTATGATTTTGAAGATGTGGTAAAGTGATGGTAACTACTGCACAGACAGTAATTTGTCTATTTCACATGAATTTACTTTGACTGTATCTCATTCCAGGCTGCAGACTCTTCTTGTGGATGCTGTAGTGAGCAAGCTACCAGGCAAGATTATGTTCTTAAACCTATGGCTACTGCAGAATACTTCAGTAAGTGGAATTTAGGTTTGTGAACATGAATATTCATACTGGAAATCTCATTTTAAGAATCAAGCTCTTCCTATCTGGAAACACAAAGATAGGCTATGATTTGTCTGTCAAAAGGATATATATCAAAACTTGTCTCAAACTGCACATTATGCACATTTGAAATTTATGAAGCATCCATAGGGATTGTAAGAGACAGAATTTTATTTCCAATGGCTAACTATGAGGTCTGTTGCTTTTCAGAAATTGTTTTTCACTGCTGTTTTTCCATCTGTTCAATGGGTATGAGAGCACTCACCTTCAGCTGCAAATTGCTCTGATACCTACTGTACAAAAAGTTTTGTATCACAAATCAGCACCAGTAACAATCAGTCCAGTTACATAAGTGTTGATGACTGATTAACTCATGAGCAGGAAAATAGGGCTGCAGTTAACAAATACACCTTGTCATTAACCAGAGGTCTGCTTGAACTGTTCAGTGCACTGACACAGAACCTAAACTCCCAGGACAGTTGCTGAACCTGCTGGTCCCATGCTCATGGTGGCAAGCAGTTTCCTTCTGTTGGGTACAGGGATGTGCACAGGAAAAGAGGGTGCACGAGTTCACACACAGTAGATTCACATCCTACTTTTATGGAGACTCAATCATCTTCATGCAGGCAGACGTCATGCTGCAAGCTTTTTGCCCATGGACGCATAACAGATTTGTGATGTGTGGAAGCCATGACCAGGAAAATCCAAGTGATGTAGAAAACAGTAACATAACCTGCTCCCAAAACACAATGTAGGAAGCCATGTGCCCATGTGGGAAGTCGCAATGGCCCTCTGAAAGCATTAGGTCAGCAGTGGAAGCAAAATCCACTCATCAGCTATACTTGATGGATACAAAAACAAGGACTTGATTCCTAGGGAGAAGTATTGCCTGATGATGCACAAGTTGGCTGTAGGCGTGCAGCATGACTAGATGTAAAGGTATGTGGTGTTTGATCCCAGAGCTCAGAGAAGTCAGTGCTACAGGGTAAAAAAGATCACCATGGCCAAAACAAACGGGCTGTTCTTGTGGAAAGCAATGCAAGGCTGAGTACGGTCCTTGAGATAGCTCTGAGCCTGCTAATACATGGGCACAGGGTAGAGGGGCTCAGGGCTCTCTAGAACTGCAGCAGTGCTGGCAAGAGACCTCAGCTCTGCATTCAACTCTGGCACCAGAGCAGATGATACTAGTTTGGGGCTTCTCAGCATCACAGTGCACTGTGCAGTCCTCAAATGTTGTAAATCACTTGGATGCCTTTAAAACCGTTACCCACACTCTTTCTAAAACCAACTTCCTGACCACTGAAAGCCATTAAACACTCCATTACACCACAAATTAACTGTAATATTGTGTTCAAGTGGTTGTTTGGATTACTATTGTCCTTTTGCTTTCCTTACGGTTGTCCCGCTCTGTATTTTCCCTACACTGTACAGTTCCACTAAATGGTCCTGTGCTGTCAAATAATGGTTGCCTTTACCTCAGCTGCTGAGCTAAATTTGCATGACTGACCAGTTTCTTCTCTGGTTATTTAAGGGGGGCTTCACTGACTTTATAAATTGCTTCACGGTTCTGACCATAATAAAGAATATTCTAACAATTATAGCATTTAACTCAAATATCTGATTCACTTCAGTTAAAGGTTAGCCCAGCTGTGCCTTTGAACAGACACTGCTTCTAAAGTGTCCTTCCTTAGCAGTTACAGATTCTGGCAACAAATCCTCCTGTAACTATAAAATTTAGACACACGTCAGTCAGAATTAAGTGTGATTGCGTGCTGAGTACCACTGGAAAGCTGGCCATTTGTAACTGTAACTGCTAGCTCTCATCTTTAATTACTATCTAATGATTTCTTTTTCCTCTTTGCCAAGAATTCCTGATAGTTCTTATAATTATAGTGAATACTTATAAAAAATTAAGCCACCTACACAAATCTGTCCCCAAAATAAGTGCTAGAAGCAAATTATAACATGTCCCTGTCATTTCATGGGTATCTGTATCGTCACTAGATTTATGTTCTAATGCTACTTTATTACCTATTACCATAGTTGTTAAAACCTTACTTTTCATCCTAATGAAAATGATGAAAGACAGGAGGTTTGACATAAATACTGTAATAAGAACCATATTAATGTGACAGATGATTGCTCCTCTGTGACAGACTATGAAATCCTGTGCAAGAATTACAGAAGGTTCATTTACATGTCTGCTCATCTCTCTCTCCCTACAGGGAAGCAAGGGACTCATGCTCAACATTGGAGGGGGATGAGAATCAGAGGTAAGATTGCAAACAGGCAGACAATCATACTAAAAAGAAATGCACCCCAAGGCATGCTTCTTATCTTAAGTGCCCATAAGCATAAAATGGCAGTTATGGGACCTAAGGTTAGACTCCTAAAACTTCTTTTCAGGCATCTAATTATGTATTTCCAGGCAAAACTTCCAAAACGTTGGGCAGAAGCAGCACTAACCAGCAAAATGGGATTTGTGCTCCTAAGTTACACCCTTCTGTTTTCAAGCTGTGGCATTTTTCTTTTACTTAGCTTAACAGGATTGTAGCTGTCTTCCAGTCATGCTACCACCCTATTTTTTTCCACAGCTCTCATAGCAATTTTCATAGGTTGCATTCCTACTTCTAAGGAATATACCCTGACTGTCCTCAGAGGGATCTGGGTAACAGGCAACTAGGGAGCCAAGACACTCATAAATTCCCAAGCATAGATCATAGAATCATAGAATTGTCCAGGTTGTAAGGGACCTTTAAGTTCATCTAATCCAACCATCAACCTAATGATAAAAACCATCAATAAGCCATGTCACTAAGCACTATGTCTACCTCTACCCATCTCTACCTCCAGGGACAGTGCCTTAATGACTCCCCTGGGCAGCCCATTCCAATGCTTAATAACCCTTTCAGTGTAAAAGGTTTTCCTAATATCCAATCTGAACCTCACCTAATGCAACTTGAGACCATTTCTTCTTGTCCTGTTGCCTGATACTTGGGAGAAGAGACTAACCCCTAGTTCTCTACAACCTCCTTTCAGGCAGTTGTAGAGTCTGATTAGATCTCCCCTCAGCCTCCCTTTCTCTAGGCTGAACAACCCCAGCTCCTTCAGCCTCTCTTCACCAGACTTATTCTCCAGACCTCTCACCACCTTCATTGTTCTTCTCTAGACCCACTTTAGCACCTCAATGTGTTTTTTGCAGTAAGGGGCCTAAAACTGGACACAGTACTTGAGGTGGGGTCTCACCAGTGCTGAGTACAGGGGGACCTCCCAAGTCCTACTCACCACACTGTTCTTGATACAGGCCAGGATGCTGTTGGCCTCCTTGGCCACCTGGGCACATTGCTGGCTCATATTCAGCCAACAGTTGACCACCCCCAGGTCATTTTCTGCCAGACAGCTCTGCAGCCACTCTTCCCCAAGCTTGCATTGCTGCGTGGGGTTGTTGTGACCCAAGTGCAGAACCTGGCACTTGGCTTTGTTGCACCTCATTCCAATGATGAGGATGACCAGGTAAAGGGCACTGAAAGACACCACACAGTAAAGACACAACCACTCACCAGCTACTTGTCTTTTAGAGTACTGCATTCAGTCACAGCAGATACAGAAACATGATTATGTCATACACTCCCTTTTTGCTGATCACACTGTCTTACATCAGTTATGACTCCACTGATTTCAACTCAACCAATGGCTTTGATTAAGAGACTACAGTTTTATTCCAACACACACTGCTTACTGATCTGCTAACATCACAATAACTGTGATGTTGCATGCTGGGTGCCAAATGCAGACTGCTCCATCATGAGACAACAATTCTCCCTATCCTGAAAAAAAAAAAACACCAGCAAAAATACACCACCACCAACAAAAAAAAGGTAAGGTGTGTTCAACTACTAAAACACCTTACTTACAGCAATATTTCTTTTTTTTAGAGCTGCTCTCCTTGCAAAGACACAGAAAATAGCAATCACGTGGATAATTTATTTTAAAACTCTCACTTACTGATAACATGCAGACAAAGATTGGATTCCCCATCTTTAACAATGTAAACACAGTATGTGTTAGAAGAACTCTCTGAAGATAGTTTGTTTTTTCACATCTTGCTGTCTCTCTGTCCTCTTGCTTTGATTACCTTTCTGCATACTTACAGTCATATTAGCATACTTTTCTACAGTTTTGATGTTCATGTGTTTGTTCTTTGGCCATCCTTGACTAGGACTGATTTCTAATTTGTCTGGAAAGGTGAATTTACTATTTCCCTCAGCAAGGAAAGTAACCTGAAAAAAAAAAAAAGAAGTTTTCTCTCATCTGTTTCTTATCCTTGAAAAAATTAAATGAAGTGAAATTTCCAAGGCTGCTTATGGTACCACCTTTCACTCTACAGTTAGCACACTTTACTTTAGCAGTAGTTCAAAAGTTCACTATCCTACATCTGATGTCTTCAGCTCACTACAAATGTCTGCAGTACAGGAAGAGGGTATCATAGAATCATAGAATGTTTAGAGTTGGAAGGGACATTAAAGATCATCGAGTTCCAACTCCTCCTGACCTGGGCAGGGACACCTCCCACTAAACCAGGTTGCTCAAAGCCCCATCCAGCCTGGCCTTCAGCACTTCCAGGGATGGGGCATCCACAACTTCTCTGTGCAACCTGTTCTAGTGCCTCACCACCCTCACAGGAAAGAATTTCTTCTTAATATCCAACCCAAATCTCCCCTCTTCTAGTTTAAAACCATTACCCTTTGTCCTATCACTACACTTCCTGACAAAGAGTCCCTCTCCTGCTCTCCTGTAGGCTCCCTTCAGATACCGGAAGGCTGCTAGAAGGTCTCCCTGGAGCCTTCTCTTCTCCAGGCTCAACAGCCCCAGCTCTCTCAGTCTGTCTTCGTAGGAGAGGTGCTCCGTCCCTCTAATCATCTTTGTGGCCCTCCACTGAACTCATTCCAACAGTTCTATGTCCTCCTCCTTATGGAGTTGAGGACTCCAGAGCTGGACACAGTACTCCAGGTGGGGCCTCAAAAGCGCAGACAGGAGAAATCACCTCCCATGACCTGCTGGTCACACTTCTTTTGATGCAGCCCAGGATACGGCTGGCTTTCTGGGCTGCCAGTTAAAAATTTTAAATGATTACAGCATACAGGAACCCACGGACCGCTATAACAGCACTAGCATGCTTAAGCTGAAACAGCATCACACAAAATTCCCCAAAAGTCATGTGCTTTTGTACCATATGATCAGTTAAAATTTTAATAGCTTTGCTGGTTTTCATTTACTTTCGCCAAATACATTTGTATTTTTAAGCTTTACTCTGCAGGTTGTGAGGTCTGAAATGTTAATGTTTGTGAGAGAGCAAAGGCAAAATATTTAGCAGTAAACTACTGTCTTCTGAGCAAAGCCCTCACAGAGACTGTCAGTGGAGTTATGAGGCGCAATACATACTGTATGCTTCTATTGCTGTGAAAGCAAGCAACGAGCCACAGAAATTGGCCTTAAAACTTTCAGGAGAGGCTTTTCCAGTATGGCTTATTAGCACTATTTGCACTGTATGAAAGAAATCAGATAGGTAGTAAAGGCCAGCACTAAGAGCCTGCTCTTCACTCCAAAAATGAAGCAACTGTATCTTGAAATGGGAACAGAAACTGAGCTATGGTTACAGGAGTCTGCTTGCTCAAGGTTACACAGAACATCCTAACATATTACTCACCCAGCTCATTCTGTAGTGCTTAATGCACCAGTCCATGTGCCTTGCCTTTGTTAAATATTGTATTTTATGGCCCCTTTATTTCTAATCTTTCTTGGGGTGCAGAAGATACTGTCTTTCATATCATGCTTTTGCCTTCGCTATGGGATGCAACAAAGTCAGCAAGCTTTGATAAAGCTACGAAGTAGGACCTTTGCATGACTGCAGGGTTAGCTTGGGACTCATGACTTGTGCAATGGGGAACTGAGCCCTGACAATGATTTATTTGTCAGTACACTATACTGACAGCCAAATCAGCCACAGAGCAACTAACTAATACAAGGGCAGAGGGAAAATATTTGGGTTTGAAATTGTTCTGAAATTTTCTAATAAAAAAAAAATCAATTACCAAAAAAAAAAGTTATATAGTGTCTAAGGCTACACATGCTGGCCTGCAGCAAGGAGCAAAGTAATTTATCTTCAAGGCAGCAATCACAGACAGAAATAGGAGTGCCTTTTTTTTTCACCACTTGAAAATCCCAGGCAAATTAGGTTGATAATTTTATTTTACCACTTTCAAGCAAACACTTCAATTATTGGTCCTATAGGTTTGCAATATCAATTTTCAAACAGCTTTCAAGGCTCTCTTCTCAGAAAAAATCTCTGTAACAACTTTAATAATGCAACTAACAAAATAGCTTGAAAAAGACTTAAATAAGCATCAGAGAGGAGAGATGCTGACGGTGGAAAATTGAGGCCTCAGCAGATTAAGCTTCAACTCCTTTCTCTGAAACATTCAGCAAAGCACCTTCTCAATTTTCAACCACTCTGAGAGCCAATGATCTTTTTCTGGGTGTGTACTGTCTGCATGCTCTTTCAGACACAGATCTGACACTTACATGCTCTCTGCTTATACAGATGGGGACATAATGGCTGCTAGCACCCTTTGTTAAATAAGCAATAATAAATCAGCTCACCTTAGTGAGGGAAGAAACCAATGCAGCTGGTTGCAGACCTCATCTCTAATTGTCTTTCCACTGTTTTCAGCCCTGCTGCTGAACTAATCATGCTGAAGGGATGTTTGTTGCTCTGACTGGCATGCTGCACATCCCCGCTGAACACCTTAACCCCTGCTAGCTCCCTGCTCAAGGTCTGTAGCTGTTTTGAGGAAAACAGAGCTAGGAACCCTGATGTAAAACTTGTCTTTCTTTCCTCCTTAGGAAGCAATCCCTTAAACTTTTCTTGAAGATAAAGTTATTTAGTCTCATACATGAGTCGCAGCCTGTTCAATATTTATTACAGGTCCCTCCACCCTGCCAATGGGCTCTCTGACTTGCTGAGAAAGACACAAAGCCCACTGCAGCCTGACACAGCCGCTGAGCAGCAATAAGTCCTTTCAACTCCAAACCAGCTCCACAATGCACCATCCTGCCTATCCGGTGTCTCTGCTGGAAATCCCTTGCCACTGCTCCAGGAAACCCGCTCTCAGTCCTGTTCAATCTACCCTCAGTTCTCCCTGCTCTTCCTCCTCCATGATCCTCTCTGATACTAGGCTTATCCCACGATGCACTGGCTAGCTTTTCTACACAATTGTATTACCATATAGTTTTCATCTGCTCCATAGCACTGGGAAACCACAAAGGGCAGTGGTTTGCATATATCCTTGAGCTCACTGGCCTCTGGAGACCCCATCAACTAGCCAGAATGCAAAGACCATCCCAGATCTTTAGAAAGCCTGAATCACACCTCAAGTGGATTCCTAACACAGGTGGCAGAGATATGTCATGGCCATAAGGACACATGTATAGCTACTAGAAGTTACATGCAGTTCTGGCATAAAGTGCCATTTCTTTTCCTGCATGCTGTTTGCAATCAGGTATAATAAAGGGGAACATGGAAAGAGTGTGAAATAATTACTAAAATTAAATAATATTGAAAATAGAGCATTGTTCACACATTAAGGAGAGGTATAAAATCAAACAGCTTCTATGGTAGAATACAGCAGCAGCTAGTATGTGAGGAATCTGCTACATCTGCAATTTCCTGTACAAACTTGCTTGCAAAGCAACACAGAGGATGAAGTAGGGTGGAGATTCTATGGCCAAACTCTGTGATAACACAGCAGATATGGGAACAAGATCGTCCTATGAAACTCATAAGCTGCCTACTTGCTACCCATAGCCAACAGAGTCAAATTTTGACAAAACAGAATCATCCAGGCCGGAAGGGTCCTCCA
>VZRU01014519.1:125495-145769 GCA_013398155.1 Pedionomus torquatus | reverse complement strand
AAGCTCTCTGTCAGGTCTTCTTCTGTTCCCAAGCANGCTCTTCTTCCGTTCCCAGGTGGAGCTTTACACGCTCCAGCCGGTCTTTGACATAGAGGGCAATACCCCCTCCTCGCCTGCCCTGCCTGTCCGTCCTGAAGAGTCTGTAGCCCTCTATTCCAACACTCCAGTCATAAGAGCCATCCCACCACGTCTCAGTAATGTCAATTAAATCATAGCTCTGGAGGAGTGCATACGTCTCTAACTCCTCTTGCTTGTTCCCCATGCTGTGTGCATTTGTGTAAAGGCACTTCAGCTGGGCACCCAATGGGGCTGATTTCTTAGCTAGAATGGCTCTATTTCCTTCATGAAAGTAATTTAAAGGCAGAAAGTGATTTTTAATGTGTTTACATGTTCTTGTGCATGTGGACACAGCATATTCAGCTTTGCACTTTTGGGTGTCATATTAGGAAGTGATTGTGTGTAAGATCCTGAATGAAAGTGAGACATGGTGGGGTTTTTTTTTGTTTTGTTTTGTTGGTTTGGGGTGGTTTTTTTTGTGTCAAAAGGGGATTTGCTTGCAAGGTGCAGATTATGATTTGAGCTAGGACATTTCAGAACATTTTAGATGGAAAGATCTGTAGCAGTAAGGACACCAGAGTAAGACTTATCAGTTCTGGCAAATGTACTTATTGAATATGGTGAGATAAACTAGGTCTGGATGAAGTTGCAATGTGTCTTGAGGAGGTCTGCAGCTGCAATGCCTCTCCTACATTATGTACCTTGGAGCAGACTTTGACACTGAAAGCTCTCTATGGGAGTTGCAGCCTCTCTGCACACCAAGAATCTGATGATTTATGACTAATTTGTAACTCATTTTAAACAGTTGTCTGTTCAATCACAATTGTGCTCTTAGTCAAGGCTACCAACCAGTGATTTTAGGGGTAAGAGAAATTGAGAAATAGGAGCTACAGTCATTTGATACTAAGCTGTTTTTGTTCATGAGTGCATTTGAACAGAGATCCTTATTTATTCCATGTTCTTAAACCTAATGATAAGTAGTTTAAAAAGACAACCACTCTTGTTTTTTCTAAAAATGAAGGCGTATTGCCAGGTACCTGGTGATATTGCGAGGGACTGGTCACTGTGTTGCTTGTGATGCATTCAGTATAAGACACTGTACCTTCAGCTGACTTGTTTGGCCAAGTCAGGAGCATGCATGTTGTTTCATTTCTTGTGTTTGTTTTCCACCCTAGAAAGTACAATTATAGAAAGATGTCAGATATCATGTTACAGCTTCAGGTCATGTCTTGTCTACATTGCAAATCCAGACCAGGGCACAAGTGACTTTAACCATGGCAGGCACATATTCATGCCATCTCTGGTAATACTGTTGTGCTGACAGGTGCTGAGCAACACAAGAATGAAAACTGTGGAAGAAGGAGTTTTTCCCATTTTCTCTCCTCTTTCATGAGCTAATATGATTTAGAAAAATAACTGGAAAGTACAAGTTTTACATAAATTGAGATGCTTGATATTAATATTTTTTTTTTTTATTTTTGATATCTTTTCAAAATGGATTTGGAAAAGTAGTTTTTTCTTTTAATCTGTTGTTTAAAATAACCTTCTGGACTTACTTCCAAGCCCAGGGAAAATAGACTGGATCAGAATGGCAATTTGTGAGAAGAAATTTCATCAGGAGAAAATAATTTTGAGTCTTTCTTTGGTCTATTTGTTGAAATGCACTCGTTGCAGCTAACATGGTCACTAACTGCAGTGTGAAAGGGACAATCTTACATGCCTGCATCTGGTGTCTATTCTGCTTGAGCAGACACCTGCAGGTTAGGGTTTACCTAGGACCATCAGAAATGTGATGAATCATTATTGGAGAGGACTGAATAGGAGTGCTATCATCATGTGCCTTCCTTGAAGTCTTAATTCAGTGATGCTCTTCCTCATCAAATGAAACAAATTACCAAGATTGTGTTTCCTGCTTGTATTAAAATTCAGTATAAAAATAGTTTCTCATCACAAAATCACAGCCTTCCTTACACATCAGAAAATGCTGACGACGAAGTAGAAAAGATTTTACCTCTTTTTCCTATTCTAAGGATTTTTCTGTTCTTATGTCTGATTTGCCTGTTTTTTCTGGTAATTGAGTCTAATTTTGTTTGATACTTTTAACAGGTTGACATAGTGTTAGTAACTGTATACAACATAAACCTCTCTGTTATAATGACATATTTTCTTGAGCTGTTTGAAACTTGCTGGTTAAGTCTAGTACTTTTCTGAGTGTTAGTAATTTTGTGACAGTTTCAGCAGTTCCAAAATTGTATTGTTCGAATGATTGTACTAATCCCTTGCCTATTACTCCCGTAAATATAAAACTTGTCTTATTGCTTAAAAGATGTCTGTCAAATTATCAAATCAGACAAGCCTGGACAGAGTGCAGATATTTTATGCATTGACATAAAATATCCCATTGACAGTTTGCCAGGCAGTTATCATGAGCTTTTAACACTGTAGTCTACTTCTGCACAGAAAGAAAATTTAATATACAGAGCCTAACATTTTTTACAGTTTATTGCATCTGGTGCATTAAGTCTTTGTGCGTGTTTATAATATACATGTACTTTTTACCTTCCTGTGGGAATTAGGATTTCAAAGATATCTTTGCCACATATTAAGAGAAAACACACATCATTCTTGTGTAAAGAAACTTTTTTTCATTCAAAAGCCTTATTAATCACAGACATGTCTTAGCAGTTTGAAAACTAAAGGATTTCTGGGAGTTGTTCTTTAAGAATTGTTGGAAATTATTACTGCATATTTATCTGAAATAACTTGGTATTTCCCTGCTTTGTTTACTTACAATTTTAATGGACCTGTTTGTAGAAAGTCTTTGGATGTCCTGTGCGAAAAATACATCTCTAATCTTTCAACCCTTGTTCATGTGAAAAATTTGTGTTGAGGTGGTCAGACTGTGAAATAATAATTGTTTCTGGGAGCAGACGTTGGCACATCATGTGTGATCTGATCTGGGCTGCAGCAATTTTTTCTCCTTCCAGCTATGTGTTTTGTTGGAAGATCAAACCAAGCCATGCAAATGACGGCAACATACTGTAAAGAAGAGTATGTCTCAATATTTCTATCATCTGGTATCATGTGCCAGAGACACAGCTGTTTTCTTCCTTACTATGAAGACATAGATGCATATTAAATTGTGGTTTCTGGCTGCCTTTCAGAACAATAAGAAACTACACACCTGTCAGTTCTTGGCAAGCAGGAACACTGAAATTACTAACTCTGTTTCCACAGCATTCGTTCACTGACAAACACACCATTGGCTTCATTTTTCTCTCCATCACTTTTCAAAAGGCTTAGATTTCTCCCTAGAGGCACAGAAGAATTAAGCAGTTTTACTACTGCTTCTCGTAAACGGCTTACTTTTTAGAAAGGCTACATTTTCATGCTAGGCTTGCTTTATTACTGCTTTTCTTCTGGAAATTTTTTATTTATTTTTTTTTTGCCAATCAGTGGTTTGCATCTGTAAGCTTTTGTGTTATATAGCACCCTCCTTTCCTAAGGCAATCCAAAACCCTGCAAGCTAATGACTCATTTACTGATCAATTTGTCAAATAATATTCATAGATGTTTTTCTGATGGTACAGTGCAGGTAATACCCATGTGGATGACTCCTTCTCGTAAGTGGCCAGTTTGAGGATTTGTTTTGTAAAGTTCGTAGAGCAGAGTTCTTCAGCAGCCTTTGCTCATGGCATTGTTTTAAATACAGACATGTGAACAAGCACATGAGAAAATTTCTGTCCTTAAAGACCAGTAATAGACTCCTAGGGTGGACTTAAGGACTGACTTTCAGTCTTGGCTATGTGTCTCTAGCTTTCATAGTCTTAGCTAAAACATTAAAGCTGTAATAAAGCTGTTAGCCTTTCTATTTTTTTTTTTTTTTTCAATTCTGTTGTGTTGTGGGGGATTTTTTTTGATTTTTTTTTTCCCCACTTGGTATATTAACAATATAACCAAATTGCAGAGAAAGGTGGTTCAAGACAGTACAAAACCATTGAGAACTTCCCCATGTCTTTCCTGCCCCCACCTCCCTTCCAAGTTCTTGCAGCTCTCTCTCACTGCCCTCCAGGCTAAAAGCACAGATCAGGAATTCCTCAGAAAGACTCTTACAAGGAATGTTGAAAACTTTGAAGACGTTAATCTGAAATGATCTGTCAAAGATCCAGAAGAATGGAATCTAACTGAACTTTAACTACTTTATCCTACTTAAGCCAGCACAGAACTGCTGAGCCGAGCAATTTAAGATTCCCACAGCTGCACTAGCTATGTTTTCGTTCATGGTACTAAATTGTTTCCATTAGCCTGAAAAGGGTTATAAAACCTACAATCAATTTAGTTTCTGGGGCATTGTGTTTTGAATACCGTTTAATAGAGTGTGACAAAAACACATAATTTCTCCACATGTTCTTACATTGCAAGCAGATTTTGCTTGGTACTAGGCAGTGCACCAAATACTCTGGACATAGAAATGTACAGCAGAGAAAGTGCTGGAATTGGAAATAAAGGAACAGTATCAGACAGCGAGAATGCCCAGGGCATGACAAGAATCTTAAGTACAAGAGATGGGCACAAAGGAATAATAGGAATTTTTATCATCCATTTGCTCATCAGCTCCACATTTGTTATGGATAGAAATCATTGGATTTGTTAAACGTGGAGGAAAGAAATAGATTAAAAAACTGGAAATGTGAGTAAACCCAATCAGACATGAATATATTTAATACTAATAACCAGAGATGGGTGAATATGATGAACAGCTGTGGGCAGAAGGAGGAGGATTTTTGCTTTCTTCCAATGAGCTCAATGACTTGGATTACTTTCTAAACCTAATACACCCACAGCATTTTTGTTACATGAATAACCACATTTATTTTAATAAGACTTCTGATGGAGAAGACAGATTGATATACTTATTTCTATTAATGCTTCTAATTTGTTTATATACCATACCTCCTTACAGTGCAAGAACCTTGGCCTGTGTTTTGTATTCACAGTGTAACTTAAGTAATTTTTTTTGCATGAAAAAATGCAAACTGTTTAATCAGAAATTGTGAGTAAACTTGTTCAAGCAAGATATATGATGAGGCATTTCTGAATTGTGATGTGGAAAAAAAAATACATTGTCCCATGACAGCTTATGCCTGGCAGTGTATTTTGGTGGTTCTCTAATCATGTAATCGTGTACTGAGGTGTACCATAGAAAATGTGAACACTGACCATCAAAAAGGCACTACATTCTATTTCTGACAATGGATGATTCTAAATGTCTTTTCTAGATGTTTTACTGTCTCTTATTTTACACAATACTTTTTAAGTAGAAGCAAAAGAAAACTGACAAATTTCTCTCTAAGTCTAGATATTAACATTACAGTGTTAACAAGCCAGCTCCTTGCTAACCAGTGCTGTAGGGTAAAAAATTAAGCAATGATCAGGACAAAATTGCATTGTGTCCATTGTAGTGCACTGATTTCAAGGTGTACTTTTTGTGTTCTTGCAAGTATGTTTAATGGCCCCTTTTAGAGATCATGAAAATCAGCTGAGAACTTTTCCAGACTGAATTTTCAAGGAGTGAAAATTAGCTGCTTCTAAATGAATGTCCCATAGGCATTTCTCAGTTCTTCTTGCTAGCATGTATTGTGGTTATTTAAGTGCTATATAGCAATAGATGATATCACTAGTATCTTGTAAAATTATGATAAGAGCCTAATATTGTTTACTTGATGTGTAAAAGTAGCAAGCACTAAATGTGATTGAAAATTGCTACATAATCTTTTCATGTAGAAATATTTAAGATGCCAAAACATTGAATCCAATATTCACCTCGGCAGCCTAGTTAAATGAGAAAGAAATCATAGAAAAATAGAGCTTGAGGAAAGATTAGAGAGACTATGTAAACCACACTGTTTACCCAAATCGGAACATAAAATCCATCATCCCTAATGCTGTTTCCTTCACCTGTTCTTACATGTTTCCAGCCCCTCCATCTATTCTAGTGCCTCTCTGTCCTTCCATTAAAGATTTTTTCTTCATATCTAACCTCATCTCCCCTGTTGCCATCTAACCCTATACCTTTCTCAAACTTTGCAAATACGGAGAACAGTACTTTCCCTTCTTTGCAGCTGCATTTTACAAAAAAGAGCTACAACACATCTCTTCTGTTATTTCCACTTAGCACAACACCAATGCAATGTTTCTTCACAGAATGTATGTTCTTCAAAAACATACAATGTTTCTTGACCACATTTTAGAGTCATAGCATCATAGAATTGTCTGGGTTGGAAAAGATCCTTAAGATCATGGAGTCCAACCATAAACTTAACACTGCCAAAACCACCACTAAACTAAGTCCCTAAGTGCAACATCTACTTGTCTTTGAAATCATAGAATAATATGGAGTTGTAAGGGGACTCTGGAGATCATCTAGTCCAAATAACTCCAGGGATGGTGACTCAGCCACCCAGATGGTGTTTTCTAGTGTCTGAGAAACCCTTTGGTGAAGAAATTATTCCTAGTATCCAATCTAAAGCTCTCCTGGTGCAACTTGAGGTGTATTCAACTTCTCCTTTCATTTGCTACTTGAGAGAAGAGACTGAACCCCATATTGCTACAGCCTCCTATCAGTTAATTGTAGAGAGCGACAAGGTCTCCTTATAGCCTCCTCCACACTACACAACCCCAGTTCCCTCAGTCCTCATAGAACTTGTGCTGTAGACCTTTCACCAGCTTTCTTGTTCTTTGGACCTGCTCCAGCACCTCAATATCTTTCTTGTGGTGAGAGGCCCAAAACTGAATACAGTATTTTAGGTGCGGCTTCACCAGTGCCAAGTACAGGCAGACAATCACTTCTGTGATGGTTTTAGCTGTTTTCTTCACAGTAGCTAGTAACAGATTATGTTTTGAATTTGTGATGAAACAGTGTTGGTGGTATCAAGGTGTCTTAGTTGTTGCTGAGCAGTGTTTACACAGAGTCAAGGCCTTTTTTATTTCTCACTCTGTCCCATCAGTGAGTAGACTGGGGAGGCACTCCTGCAAAGCTGGATGATGTCATTTTCTATCTCTCTGGTCACTTCTATGCTCTCTTCTCAGTTGAGGTCATCTTACAAGCCAACAACATCTTTTAGGGCTCTGTGCAGGATAGAGGGATTCCTCTGCATGTGTGTCACATCCCAGTGTGCAGTGCTGGTGCCTCACTTTCTTTTTGTGGTGTCTTGTTATCCCCAGAGCCAGTGTGATATATCTGATATATGTCTATCTCAAAGTAAATGTAGAATTTTTTTTTCTGTCTTTATTGAACTGAACCCTTTCTTCTTTACCAGGCCACCAATATACTGACACCTTTAGGATTTCTAAGTGTATTCTCCAATGTGATTTCATGGAATCATAGAACTGTCTAGGTTGGAAGGGATCTTTAAGACCATCTAGTCCAACCGTCAACCTAACTTTGATAAAAAACCATAACAAACCCATGTCTCTAAGCACTATGTCAACCTAACTCTTAAATACCTCCAGAGATGGTGTCTCAATCACTTCCCTGGGCAGTCCATTCCAATACTTAATCGCCCTTTCAGTGTTGAAATTTTTCCTAACATCCAGTCTGACCCTCCCCTGGCGCAACTTTAGGCCATTTCCTCTGGTCCTATCACCTGTGACTTGGGAAACGAGACTGACACCCACCTCTCTACAACTTCCTTTCAGGTAGTACTGAAAGTCCTTTCAGTATGCTTGTATATGTAGTCTCTGAATTTTGCCCTTTTCTGGAAGATGAAGTAAAATAGCGAATGATAGTGAATCATGTTTTGATACCTGATTCAGTAGGGTGGCAAATTTAGGATATCTTTTTTGTGGTAGTCATTATTGAAAACCTCATAGATAACTGATTCGATCTCTTACTATCCTTTTCTTATATCCTTCCTATTGCTTGCTTTTTACCCATAATCTACATTATTATTAAGGAGCTGCTGTATTTCTGAAGTATTTTCCTATTAGACTTGTATCCCACAGGGTGTAATCTACTGATTATCTAAAGTTTATTTTAATAAAATGAGTTGTTAGTTTTTTCTCAGTAAAATGACCATACATACACATTACTTGGTATTTCTAGCAACTATGTGCTTTCAAGCGCTAAGATACTTTTGAAAAAACAATAGTCATCATGGTTAACACTGTTTTCCAGGCTTGGTTTCTGTGAAAGTGTTTAGAGATCAAAATAGCTCATCCATTTTAGCGGAAAGACTTTCAGAGTTTAGTGGGTTAGTACCCCCTTAGCTATTTTGTGATCTTTCCAGCATTGGGATCCACCTGCTAAAGCACGTAGGGACATGGACATGTGGATAAAGTGCAATCATTTGCTTCATACATTATATAAAGGGTAAATAGCAGCATTTTGACTGTCTCATACCTATATATTAATACGATATGGTTTTTTTGAGCAAACTATGTAACTGCTAGTAATGGAGATGGAGATCCTGTAAAAGAGTGTGACTTTGCAATGTAATGAAACTAAAGAGGTAACAGCAGCTTGGGTCTATTCAGAATGTGGAAAGGCTTTCTTTAGGAAATAATGTTTTTAAAGCTTTAAAAATGCCTGGTCAATTGAGAAAAGAGAATCAGTTTATAGCATGATTGAGAATGGACTGTTGTATGCAGAAAGGCTGGAAAAAGAGTATAATTGCTGGTGAAAAGCAGAGAGAAAAAAAATTGCATCTTCACTGGAGTGCATTTGGTTATGTTGTTTCTAAACTGTTATAGAATTCAGTTCTTACTAGACCAGTAGAGGATTAAAGAGAAAAGTTTGGACATTTTATACAGTCTTTTTCCCCCAAAGTCCCTAACAATTGCAGGGAACTTTTGATTTTAACTGGAATAAAAAACAGTGTTGAAGTATGAGTATATTGGTGGTAAATTTACCAATATTTTCTATTAATAAGTGTTTGGAATAAGAATAAAGGACTTTGTGACTCCGAAGTAGTGAAATATTCTAAACTAAATAAAAGACTGGTTTGATCCCAGCTGAAACAGCTGCATTTGCCGCGATAATTGCTGCAGATGCTAGGGAACTGTGACAGCTTGATATAGTTTCTGATGTGTCAAGATGGAGACAACACTTGTAAAGATTCTGCTTCCATCATGTGAAAGAGTGCCAGAGAACAAGTGACCATTGTCCTAAATACAAACTATATGGAAACCCAAATAAATTGAAACATGAAGATTTTGCAGGTGAGTGCAATAAATGGGTAGCGTACTGGCAACAAAGACATATACAGTGGTCGTGGCCACTTATGGAGGATGAGGCTTTTTCATTGCTAAAGGAGGCTATTCCAAAAGACCTGAAATGTTTTGAATGGCTTAGGCATGACCTAGCATTATTCAAGGGGGTGAAGAAGAGGAGGTAGGAAGGGGGAAGTATTAAAGCTTGTTACCCAAGAGATGCAAAACTTAGCAAACTCCAGCAAATCTAGTAGCAGTACTATAATAAATAAAAAAAAAATAATAAATCATTTTGTTAGACACAACCCATGGCATTTAGGAAAAGGGACCCATACTTAAACTCCCGATGAAGAAGGATTTGTGCTGGTGTTCTGGGTTCTGTGCTGGAGTGAATGAAGTATGGGCATATTTAACATACCCAGAATGGAAATAGAAGAAGACCTTCTAGCAGAAAGACAGTATCGGACAGGATACGGTTGTGTGAGTATCTTAGCCATTATGGCCATTTCCTAGCTGAAAGTGACCTTAGAAATACATTTTAAACTCTATGCAGTTTAACACATTTGCTGAAGAAAGTTCACTAGAGATGACACTTGTAGTTTATAAAGACACAGTGTGGTGAAATGTGTCAATGATGTGTGCTGAGCACCAATTTGTGCGTGGTTCTGAACATGCAGTTTTCAGCTGACTGGTGCATGCCTACCAAATCAATGAGCTAGCACCCAATTTTTTCTATGGAAGGATCCTTCTAGAGAAATTAAATAGCTACAAATATTAAATCAGTTCTATACCCACTAAAACAATTGACTTCTTTTTTTTTTTTCTCTCCAGGAATGAAATGTTTGTCTGCATGTGTGAGATTTCCAAGACATAAGGTGTTTTCAACTGCCATCTTCCCCTGCCGCTACTTTTTTTTTCTTTGCTTAGTGAGAAACAAGGCAGAATTCACACCTGAATTTATCCAATTAGTGAGTCAACTCCAAGCATTCTTTCTTACAATATAGTGGTCTGCTACCATTGTTTGTGATATCCCCCAGAAGCTTTCAGCTGCATATTACAAAGCATGGCATATCTGAATTTTAGTGTTTGAAAACTGGAGTTCTGTAACAAAGCAGTCAATACATGTGAAAGACCCGTATGTAACAAAGATTTGTAGAAGCCATGCTCTGTGTTTGACTTCATTACCCTGCAAATGGCTTGCAGATTAAGTTATTGATTATCTTTTGCAAGGTCTTGAGATGAAATTCTGCAGATGAGATTGAATTTGAATCCTTAAATGTGTTGCAAGAGACATCCATTCATACAAGCATTTTGCCAATCAATGGAAGTGGAAAATACTGGAAGGACTTGTGTGTTCTTTTGTCTGTCAGTGTAGTATGAGTACCACAGAAACCTAAAATTTCACTCCATCCAAGTGTTTAAAAGCTACATATCATTATCCCCTGTATCCCACTTTCCAGACTTCTTTGCAGCTCTACTCCTACTTCTTTTGGTGCTTCACTAATCACTGACCTGACATAAATTATAAATTCTCACCGTTTCTGGTTTCCAGTCTTCTTGTAGATACAAAACATCTGCGAGAATAGAGACCCAGCTATTACAGTTGTTCTTGTTCAAGGACAACACATGGTCTGCAGCCCACATGTTTTATTTTTATTTTATTTTTATTTAAACAAAAAACATACTTGATGTTCATTAATAGTCAGAGTACTATTGTTCTGAGAATTTGTTTCAGACTAGGTATAGTGGAAGGAGATTGTTGAAAAAGAAGAACTTTGACGCAAGTAATATATTTTTAGAAAAAGTAATTAAAAATTGATACAGTTTTCTGAAGATCTGAATGGCAAAAATTACATAGCTTGAAAGCTCTTGATGTTGTTGATTCCTTTCAGATCTTAGCTTTTTCCTATTATCATAAGGCCTTTGGCCTCATAGGAAAGGCAAGAAACTCTAGGTATGAAATTTATAATCACATAAGTGACTTGGTTATTATGCAATGTACTTGATTTATATCCTAATTTTGCCTGTCTTAATGGGGATACTGCCTTATTAATCCTTTAAATTACAGATACCTTTGACTGAATTTTACAGAATATTTTCCCAAAACATGACTATATAATCAAGTGAACTCATTGCATGGAGAAAAGTAAGAAATCGTATTCACAAAGCTTGTGATTATGTACAACCACATATATGTGTTTGCATATTAGAAATAAGATGATCTGTTTAGATCTGCAGATCCTTGCATGTTCTAACTCCTTTGCCTGCGTTAGACCTCTTGCTTTGCAAAACTGGCTTCATACTTTTACTGCAATGAGAAACTGATTCAATAAAATGTTCGATATGTAACGATACACAACCTGAGTACTTCTATTGCACTATGTAAAAAGTATAGAAATTTGGCAAGTTGAATGGGAGACCAAGAAAGAACCAGTCATCTTAAGGAAGTTATTGACTGCATAAAGTGTTAGTTAAAAGAACTGACTTTGCTCGTATTTCTGTATCAAAAAGAGGATCCTCTATAGAGGAAACCTGTCACTGTGTTTTCCTTTAAAAAGAAGTCTTTGTTCAAAGACTGTGTTGACTTTTTTTTGGCACCAGCTGCAACAATGTCAAGCAGACACTACAATTAATCTACTAATGTATTCACTTTTTTTTTTTTNNNNTACATAGACCACCATGGCAGACAATGTGAGTAATCCCTGTTTTCTTGCAACCCTCTATTTATCAAGTTTATCAAAAGATAGGTCAACAATTCTGATCACTATAGTCTTCCTGTTCTCAATCAGTCCCTCATTTATTCAAAAAACATCTGGTTAAAGCTAAATCTCACCATTGTCCATACTTCATATGTTGGCCTCTGGTCCTCCTACTTTTTCATCTATATTCTCTCAACAACTGGAAATCTTGTAAGTACCTGCTTCAAAGAAAAGGTATGTTAATTAATTTGTATGATGGTAATAATTCCTCCTTCTTGCAATATGAATGGCATTCTGTTTGACTTGAACCCAGTGTAATTTGATTTGGTATGGTTTATTATGCATGTTATAATTTTAAACATATCAGATATTTTTATTTAATTCTTGTTACATGTGTGCAATTGAATTGGATCTCTTCTGTGCATTGAGTTACATCTGAAAGCTGGGGTTTGAAATGTTGCTGCTGGGGTGCTTATCAGGTAGATATATCTTGCTTAAAGCAGTACCTCAGTTTTCAACAGTTTGGATGATATGAGAATTAAATACCACAAAGGTAATGGAAAAAAAGCTAACAGAAAGAGAGAACAATTCAGGCTTCTTCTACAGTTATTGCTGGTTTGATTTGGAAATGAGTCTGTGTGTAATATAAGGCTGATTTTAGAATTTATCCACAGATTTCTTTTTAACATGAAAAATATGCATGTGGAAAATACATGGTACTTGTCTTCAACTATTGCAAAGAAGAATTACTTTCCCATAATCACAAATTGTCTTTACAGAAATTAAATTATTTAAGTGTTTGCCCTAATGTAGCTGTTCCTTCCAGGGCTGCAGTTGAAGTGTCACTGTCTAGTTTCTCCAATGGGTAGTCATTTTTCTCTGGAGCATAAGAACCCAGTTGTTCTCCTGCTCTGTATGGCCTGACCAAACAGTTTTGACACAAATACCATAGAACAACTGATCTGTTTCCCTTCAGAAATCTCAAAAGCTATTTAGTTCTCTAGAAAATAGACTTCTATTTGTATCAGAGGTGTAAAAATTTCAATGCACATGTGTTTATTTGCTCCAATTAGTCTGATCCTGATTTTTAAAACCAGTAATTTGGATCTGGTGGATCAGGAAAATTTCCTCTTCTAACTAGTTTGCTTAAGCCTACAGGCACTTGGAGCCTCTTTTTCTCTGTGTCTGTGTTCTTTCTGGATGTAATTGCTGGGTTTGCTCAGGAAATTTCTTTCCAAAAAGCACCTTGGGGATATCTGCACCTTTTTGGACTATTCAGATCAAATGTGACCAGAGGCCTTGTTACATCCTCATACAAAATTATAAGAGGTGGTGAATATAAGCACAAACCACCCTGTTGCTGCCCTTTACCTCACAAACTGTAGCTTCAGGAAGTGAACCAAAGGAACTGCAGTGCCAACATGCCTTTTGTGGTGTCCAGAAGGCAAATACTGAAAATGCTGGCATTTTTTACCTGATACTGTATTTGGTCTTGTCTCCTGACTCTTATCTGTCCATCCAGATCCTTGTTGGAAAATGCCTTCAGCTTTTAGGAGTTAGCAGTCTTCCTTTCATAGTTCAAGTGCCAATCTTCTCTTTCTTTTTCTCTTCATTTTATAAACTCATTTGTCTAGAAGGAATTCTCTTGGCCCCTTAATGACTGAATGAACTCAACTAGGAAGTTAAAGATGAAAGCTAATATGCCTTTTTGTCAATCACCTCAATTGGTCACTTGTTCACACTGGACTTCCCTGAAATTGTCTCCTTTGGTCTTTACTGCCCACTTGCAATTTTCCCTTATGTAAGGCTTAAGGTTTGTGTTATGTTTGATAACAATGAGTCGATAGGGGAAATATACTATGCTACAAGTCAAATGAGCATGTAGATAACAAATCAAAGTATCAGCGCTTGTGTAATACTGGTTGTAGTTCTAGCAGACTGTAAATAGTGACTGAGAGTATACTGAAGCCAAGTTTATTTTGACAGTGATTGACTCATTGGTTAGAAGTTTTCATATGAACTTTATCTAGTGGTAAATTGTGGATACCCTTCCGCAGTTGTGATGTGGAGTTGTCATAATTTGTGCCTTAGAATCATGATGATACAGCAACGTCAACTTCTTTATTTCAGAATGTTTTTCAGTGTTTCCAATTGTGTGTAATCCATGAGGAGCTGGATTATATGGGAAAAACATTGGAAGGCAGATACGTCTGAAATAGAAAAGCTGTTGCACTGTTTTGTTGGGTTTTTTTCTATGCAGTCTATTAAAGCTAGTAGTAATTACAACTAACAGCAATATGTTGGTTTTTCCCTGACAAGGTAACCAAGTTTTTCAAAATCTTCCCTTGCTGACAATACAAAATAACAGTGATTGTGTTACAGTAGTGTTTGTCTAAAACTGTAAGCGAGGAAAGGTTTTGGTGTTAAACCAAGTAATGCACATGTAAAACCAGAAAAACCATTATACATTAGAATAAGATTATGTTCTCCAAAACTTCAGAAAAAAAAAAAACCAACACTGGAGGTTTTTCTGAGGTGTTTAGGCAGCACATACTTTCATTTACAGTGACACGTTATTTTATGTCAACATACCTGCCTATATTACTTTGTGAATAAGGCGAGATTATTTAAGTGAGATTGCTAGGATTTCTTTCCTTTTGTTCAAGAATGTCTACATTTACACAAATTTATGTTGTGCTTTCTGAAGAAAGTCATACCATACAAAATTGCTGGATGAGGAATGATAAACCATATAATTTGTTTCCCGAGAATATAGCATACTGGCTGATTAACCTTACTGGCATCTTTCTTCAACTTGCAGGATGCAGCTCTACAAAGGGATTAAGTAAGACACAAAGCTTTTATTTTTCTTGAGAAAACACTAATTTTGATTTTTTCCCTGGAAAGCAGAGATAGCAGCACAATCCTATGTGTGCAGATGCTTATATATGAATGTTAGTGGCATATCTATGTGTGTGTGTTTGATATCTAAAATCTTTAGGAATTGTGTCAAAGGAGAGGTGGAGGTGAAGGATTTAAGGAGTTTCTGACAGGAATTTGTCAGACTACCAGTAAGGACAGTGATTTTAGCTAAGGACAGCAACATTTTTGGAAAGCAGACCTCACAACTGGGATTTGTATGTGAGTTTCGTTTAAAAATAGAACAAAACAGGAATGCTAAGAGAGACATGTGAGAAATGACCAGTCTCAGTAACTTGTACGGGTTTTCCACAATTTGTGGAACAAATGGCCATTGAAATCCTAGCACACAAAGCATGTAGTAGGTTTAGTAATGACAACCAATGTCAGCACACTATAATTAACACAGGGTGGTATAATTTATAAGGAATGTAGTATGCAATTTAACACCAATGCAGAGAGAAGAGGAGGAGATAAAGAATTGTTAGTCTACAAAATCAAAAATGTCTCTTATCCTTAGATGTAAACATTTTATTTTTCAAATGCTTATTATGTATTTTTTGTCACTAACAAAAGGCCTCTGTCATTTTGAGTTAACACAGTTGCAAGCAAGAGTGAGTCATGAAGTCCTTATGCCTGCTTATTAAATTGAAAGGAAAAGTCTCAGCAGACTGTTTTTACTGTACATAATTAAGCAATTCTGAATGCTTAGTGAAACTTGAATAGTATGGCATAGAGCCTCATAATATGACATTTAATGAGATGAGACTTACACTTATTCTGCCTCTGTAATATGTAAAAGCTTTCGCCTTCAGATTGAGGACAGACAGATACTGAAGTATTCATTAAAAATGCTAAAACCAACAACAAGGGCACTGTTGTTTGTGTCTCTGTTTTATAACTCTCTCCAAGAAAGGAGAAACTAGATGAAATTATTTCTTAATTATACTTATTCAATATCTGTAATAAGCTGTGACATTTGAATTCATGGTGGAGAAGACTAAAAAGAAGACATTCAGGAAACTGCTAACAACATAGGGAGTGATTTATGCTGCTGTATCTTTCTTTCAGAGTCCAAAATATTCAGCTGAAGCTACATAATTAATTTTACTCTGTGTCTGCAATAAGAAGATAATATTGCCTTGAAAAGACCCTATTGCCTTTTTCTGTGCTGTCTTTTCACATTTATATAATAAATAATTTTTCTTTGCATAAGTCTTCTACTTGACACTGGCATTTCTTGTGTATTTGCAGCTTGATGTTCTTTGCAGCTATGTGTCATACATACTTGGGGAGGAGGCTTTCTAATGAATCACCCAACTTTGCTGATACTGATAAAGGTATTATCTGAATTTTTTAAATTGCCTAGATCCATGTTGGTAAGCACAACTACACTTAGATTTTGTACTTTAAAAAAAAAAATCCCCCCAAATTGATCACCAAAATAAATGTTATGAATGATTTTCTGAATGTTTACTTAAATGGTATTAATACTGGAAATCTCAGTAATTATCTAGGGTTAGCTAGCTTTGCCAAATATATTTGGCTGCAATCACAGAAGGCCAGACATCTCCCCAGAGAAGAACAGTGACAAGACTGTGTCTACATCTGAAAATCTAATCAAGGCTGGAGCTCTAAGCTTTAACCCAGCAAGCCTATTGAGACATGGCTGTTGTGTTCAAATTAGGGCTTTCGTTTTAGATTGCAGGAGGCAGCTGGAGCACATTACTCTCTACACTGCTGTGTTCCCCCAGTGACTTGAGCTAACCTCTTTGATTTCCTTTTTCACCTGTTTACACCTCATGAGCATTCAGTCTCACTTGTCCGGTTTTGCTGGCTCTCCTCCAGCTGGAGGGATTTGCAGAAGCTGTGTGGAGACTGTCCAGCCCTGGGCTGATGGTCTAACTGCTGAAAAAGGCTGTGGGTGAAAATGTAAACTCAGACTTAGACTCAGGCATACATTTATTACTGTACTGTTCAGTAACTCAGAAGCCTCAAAATTCAGAGCAATTTTGATGTACTGTCCAACAATGGATCACGTGAGCTTACTGTCACTGCTTTTTGTACAAAGATGCAAGTGAAAGCCTATCTATTTCAAACATTTTGAGATCTGGAGAGATACTGGTGAATAGTTGACTTATACATTACTCGGAGATTAGTCATTACTAGGTGGGTTCATGCCATGATCAACAGTTCAAACAAAATCTCTTTTGTCAATTGTTCCAAAAGGAGATATATAGGAACTTAAGACTCACAGATGTTTGTTCTGTTCCATGTTTTTCTTAAATCAAAGGGTACTTTTGCAGAAAGATTAGGAACTGCATGTCCCTAAGAACTACTTTTTTATTTTCTAATGACTTTCAGAATTACTTTGTTTCAGAATGTTGTTTCACAGTCACATTTATATATTTAAAAAAAAATAATCTGTAAAACATGAGGTTATACTATAGCATCTGCACAGAGGTTTAGTTCAGATGTGATGTATTTTAGAGTAGTTTGAGATGTTAGACTTGAATGCAGAAAAAAGAACCATGGAAAAGGCTCCTGATAATGACCATGTAAGTTTTGCAGGAGAAAGGGTTGTGGGATGAGGAGTGTTCCATTTGTTTGATTTTACCTGACAGTCAATATACACATCAGCGGAGAGAAATATCCTTTCCTGTTGATCCCCACTACCCCCCAAGCCTTGATTATTATAAATGCTGCAAACAGCAAGTGAATTTGTGGAGGAGGGGAACTGAGAACATTTTGTAATCCTTGAAAGGTTAATTGCACTATTTATAGACCTAACTGCAAAGGGAAAAAAAAAAACTCTCAGCATGACCCAGCAAGGTCAGTGTAGTAATAGCAACCTAAATGGAGCTCTGACCAGTCATGAATTACTGTCTGTGATACTGGGAATGCTGACAGTTCAATCACAGCACTGTTTCAATAGAGAACTCCATATATTTAAAGCGCTGATACTGTTTTCCCTCTAAATGACAGGCTTGACAGATGGGCCGAAAGCACTGCAGACGTTTGAACAAGGAAATAGAGAGGGAGCCTGCTGGAAGCAGGGCTTCACGCAGCCAGCTGCAGATGATGAATAGAGTGTGATTGTGTCTGACAGGTAGTAATATAACTATTCATTCACCACAGAACACCTGGAGCACACTATATTAAATGGTACAAGATGGAGAGATTCTGTGACAGGAATGGGAAGTGTGAATCCCACGCTGAGTTTAGGTACAGCAATATAAAGGGTCAGGGGTTGCACAAGACAAACTGCCTAGGAGAAGGATGTAATTAAATTATTTGCTTACTAAAGTCTTTCTAATGTTTTGCTAACATGTTGCCAGGATCATTATTTCAGCATGTCTGCACAGCTGAAATGAAAATAGCAAATGCTCCATTGCTGACTACGGTGCTTCTGTTTTGCATTCAGAGGTTCACTAATCAAAGTGCCATCGTTATTGTGCAAAGCTGCATCAGAGACCAGCCATGAGGAGAGGCAGATGTGCCTAATGGCATTGTGAGTCCTTGAAGCTATGGGCTGTGTTTTGCCTTGTATTCTGAAGCTTGTAGCTGATCTTATTTTGGGGTGTTTGGGGCCAAAAGTCTGCTGTGTGCAACAGGCCCTTGGAGAACCAAGATATAGTGCACTTGAGTGTAACATGGGCGATGGAGCGAAGTAACATTACAATTATGTTTTGTGAACTGTAGTTTTAGTTTCCTAAAAAGCATTTCTGAGCTGAAAGAAGCTCCCATTTTCAGCTTATTATGAGAGAATTGCAATTCACAGCTAGAGAAACTTCATGTTGCTAATAATTGTTTTGTTCTGTTTCTTTACTGAGGAACAGGTCATGCCTAAAAACTAGAATGGTATTTCATGTATAGAAAACCATCACATGAGATTAGATTTCATGTCAGCAAGAACTGGAACTGAGCAGCAATAAGGGCTTATTATATTACTGGATGTTTTTAAGTTTGTAACTATTGAAAACTTCAGGAACACTTGATAATCATTTTTGGAGCATACCTAGGGTAATTACAAACTTTTTGGAAGATTTCAGTGGGTATTATTGTGTGAAAATATGTGCTTCCAATAAAAGAATTTCAGAAAGGAAATCTTGTTAGTAGTCAAGTGAAGATTTGTACTGCAGTTCATGTCTTGCTGAGCAGAAGTGTTAGCCAATTGTTTTTTGGGATACTTCTCATCTATTGATCATTAACAACTCTTAAAATGTAATCACAAAAACACAGTGTTCTTTTAAAAATATGGACAGCTAATGGACATGCAGTCCCTTCTCTTATATGTCCAAATGAGGCTTTCACTTTTGCAAATGTAGGTGAAATAGCAAATAAAATTTCAGGCAGGATTATTTATTTATTTATTAACAATTTCACTTACAGGGAATATGGTTCTTGGTATAATTAGTGGAGGTGGTCATGCATGATATTTTTGTCCTTTTACCTCAGCTTGTTGAAAATTGTTGAATAGAAAGGTTTACGTTACAAACCCAATACTTATGTCAAAATACCAATGTCTAATGAATGTGTTGATATTTTTTAACTTGAAAAGATTAAAGGGGATGACTACCTAAAAAAAATCTGCTTTTTGTTAGTTGAAACATATAATTTTATCTCAGGTACTTAACAGAAACATTTTATTTCCATCCCTCATACTCTATGCATTATTTTACGATACACAGATACATTATTTCACATTAAAAACATACATTTTCAGAGCAATACAATGTATAGTATTATCTATTTATGGGTTTTTTAATTTTATATATGCTAAAATGGTAAGTAGTTTTTAATACTGATTTGAAATAAAAATCAGGTACATTCCACCATAGAATGGGCATTCCGGTTTCCTTTTCAGTGTAAAATATCTAGTGATATTAACCTTTTTTTCATTGTAGTTGAACTCTTTGGTGTGTGAACACACACAGCTTTGATTTTTGCTTTTACTTTGCCTCAATCTCTAATTGTAACAATGCTGACATATTTTAAATTGTTTTGAAATTGTCCTGCAAAATGTTAATTCCAAATGGTGTTGCCAAACACTATTGTTGGGCAATTTTGTTTAGCATTTCTTGTATTTAGACAATCACTTCAGGTGCCTCATGCAACATAGTCATGAGAACCATGTTTCTAAATATATACAGTGACATAACAGTTGATTTGTCTTGGACAGTCCTTGTAAAAGGAAGTATTTGGTTCCTTACATAGGAAGATATTCAGCAGCTTTTATCTCAAATTGGCTTTGCTTGTCATATTTTTATTTGCTGAATTCTCTAGCTAGGTCATTTACCATCTCTTTCCTTTCTTTTTCTCTTTATGCTTCCAAATCTGGCAACATAAGTAGTAGATAAAGGATGACAGTAAATAAGCAAACTTAATT
>VZRU01014519.1:96953-109363 GCA_013398155.1 Pedionomus torquatus | reverse complement strand
TGTCATACCAAGTGATGAATGTACAAAATCAGATCACCTCAAGCTGTTGCTTTTCAGTAGGTGTCTTATCTGCACGTTCTACTGGGTCAAGCTTTGTTGAACATCATCTGTTTGTATCTTGCATGTCCTGCTGAAAGTTGACCTTGAAATATGGGGTTTGACTATCACCAAGGGTGCAATATACTCAAGCATTTATGTTTTCACCCATGGTATTTGCCTAACTTTAAACAGGAGGATGGTTTCTGCAGTGTTGCAAAAATATCACAACAAAGCAAACCATTATTAATTATGTTAATATCAGCTTAACCATCATTGTTAGTGTCACTGAGAGCATGTCTAAGTCTTATGAGGCTCTCTTGAATGATTGTATGACACAATAAGGTTACAATTTACAAAAGGCAGAGAATGAGGAGTACCTGCTCTTTGGGAGTGGCTAACCATTTCCTTCTGTGACAGTCAGCCAATGCAGAAATTGGACATACACTGCAGGCTAATGAGATGTATGTCAGGAAGTGAGAAAAAGAAATCACTAAAGCAGGGATGGGGAGAAGAAGAACCCTCCACTACTTGTGTTTTTCAGACAACAGGAGAATAGTCAAACTTCAACCAACTGAGAGATGTCAAGATAAAGAGATATTGGGGCTTTAATCTGTAAACTGTTACAGAAAAAGAAAGTAGATTATTAAATTACAAGAATGCAACAAGCACATGTACAGGTTAGATGGCCTGGTAAATGTTCAAATTATGCTTGTGACAGTCAAAATCAAAAGAAAGAACAAGTCAGCTGGTTTATTTTTCTTAAAGAGCAGTCTAATGAATTGAAATGGAAAAGGCTGGACAAGTGCAAGGTAAAGTTAATATGGATCAAGTGCAGGCAACCTGATTTGATCTGGGTTTGAAACACATTTGCAAAGCAGCAATGATTTATGAACATATCTTTTGGTGCCAAAAGTATGAGTCTCCACATGTCCTCCTTCTCCCTTCTCTGATACTTTTCAATTATTCATGTTGCTGCTACTTATACCCTGTGAAGTGATTTAAGCCTAGGTCACAAAGAGAAATGATTCAGAGGGCTTCTCAGGGTGTTTTACGTGTGTTTTTGCTGAATGAACATAACTCTTACATGATTAAAGGATTTGTCTGGCAAACTGGATTTTTAGAGAAAGAATGTGCTTTTACAGATCTTCATTATTTTCTTTCCTCCTCTGAGTTTAGGCTGTCAGTAACCAAGTCTATTTGCCATTTCATTTATTTATTTTTCATCTAAAGACTTTCTAGCTTTCTAAAAAAAAAAAAAAAAAAATGTACCCCCTCCTCCCTTTTCTTCCACTAAAATCAGTAGTCTGGGTCTATCCAGCTCAGTTTTTGCATAATAATTTGCTTTGATAACCAAATAAAAATAAGACTAAATTGTATGTAGTGTTTGCTCTAACTTTGCTCCAACTGTATTTGTTTGGTGTGCATAGGAAGCTCTGGCTTCTTTTTGAATTTGGGACAGGTCATGGGAGATGAGGTGGGATATTTCACAGACCATCTCCCGACAGCCATCTCCAAGTATCATAGACTGAGGGAAACTCTTCTAGTCAATTTTCTAGTTTTGGCATTATTTCAAATAGGTATGTTTCAAATTTGAAAAGAGGGGATTTTTAAAAGTTTTTTTTAGAGAAACTGAAAACATGGGAAAATACTGTGTTTCTGAGAAGAATTGAAGGAAGGATAAAAGAAGGTGTATTATAAAGATTATAAAACTGGGATAGTATTTAAAATGCAAAAAGGAGTTCACTGATATTTCACTATTATTCTACAGCATTGTGCATATAACACCCCAGAGCAGAAGAAATGAATGATGCAGCTTAATTGATTGCCCTTCTACTGCTTTATTCCAAAATAAAAAAAAACTAACCAACAACTAACTAAATAACTAGACTTTTTTTTTTTTGTTGAAGGAATCTAGGAAGAAATGGGCATTTCAGATACTCTGAGACATTATGTGTGTATAAAGTGTCAGTGACATTTTTGAGCCAAGGATAATTGACACAAATACAGAAATAAGCGGAATAAATATACACTCCACACCTTGTAGGTAACTTGAACTCCCAATCATTTTTAGCTCTTGCTATACTCAAAGATGTGTCTTCTCATGGAAGAGGAGACAGGGTACAAGCTGTACCACAGAACTCAGAGAAGCTGCTGATTCTCTTTAATATGTTTTCTAGTCAGAGTGTTGCAACTGAACAGTTTCATGTGCTTGGAGAAAAATTTTCAAAAATTATATCAGGCACATAAGATGTTTTTATATTAGGAGCAGAAGAGCTCTTTTTGGAAGACAGGAAAGGACCAAGAATAAATTGCCTCAGCTATGTCCTAAGTACATTAACATGCTAGTGATGAAAAAAATGACAAGAACAAAAATTGCAAGGGCTGTACCTCAGTGCCACAAATGTTGTGGCTGTCAACCAGAAAACAGCGTCTGGGGTTGTCACAAGAGCACAAGGGACCAAAGATGACTTTTTGGTTAAAAAGAGAAATTATAGAGCTGGGAATAAAGAGTTTAGGAGGGAGCTGAAAATGAAAACAGTGCACTTGAATCAGGACAGAGGAGAGTTGAGTGTTCAAAGAAGGTACATTCAAAGCCGAATGGAATGAAATGAGCAGTGAAAACCTGAGAGGCATGGTGTGCCTGCATTTGCCCAGTGAGTGCTGTTGGCTCATGCTTCCTGATAGATTCAGAGGTAATGTGGAAGTCAGGTGGTGGCAAGTGGGTGGAAGGAATTCAGTGCCCAACTTTGACACCTAGAAAGTAAAAGTTAAAGAATGGTACTTCCTTCTATCCATTCCCTCTCTTTAATATATTTAATTTCTAGGTCCTCTCTGTATGTGGCTAACTTGACCTCCTTCTACCTAAAGCATGAAAATTAGCTGTTACCTGAAAGGAATATTAGTTATACCAATGTTTGGGTGTGGAATAATGTACATAGCTTGTGAATTGAGATGAGGCATGGAAAGGAAGAAAAGATGATTTATGTGAATTTCAACTGTACTCTGAATTGACACTTATACACTCCTAGCGTTTACATATATGTGCACATATATACATATTTCTACATATATATGTATCTATATGATGGTAGACAAGTATGTTGAAAGTTCTGTTACTTGAACATAGCTTCAAAATGAAAGAAACAATTTGTTAGTGATGAACTTCTATTGGGGAATCTTATACTGGGAATCAAATTGTAACTACAGGCTTATGGGTTAAATTTTTAAACTTCGATTTTAAAGGATACTAAGATTTAGGATTTAAATTTACACTGTAGTATTTAATGCTTTTTTTTTAATCCATGGAAGCTTAGTAATTTAACTCAATGGAAAATGCTAATAATGAGAACTTTATTTCTGTCAAATATTTAAAATCTCATTTTTGTAGATTATTAAAATGCCTATTTGCCTGTGGGTTTTTTTTTTGTTGTTGTTGTTGTTGTTTGTTTTTGTTTTGTTTTGTTTTGTTTTATTTTGGTTTTGTTTTTAAAGAGACATTTTAGGGCACCGTTATATGACCTGGAGTCTCTAGCTTAAAAGCAGGCTAGTGAAATGGATGAGGGAAAAAAGAAGAAAACTGCACAATTGCCACACTCAGGAAAGTTCCATACACAATATCACTACTGTGATAAGATTTTTTCTTTTTTAGCTGTGTCTGATCTCTTTGTTTTCACAGCTTCTCCAGGCACTTGTGATGCTAATACCTGAAATAAGTATATTATCACCATTTTTACTTGATTGTTTGATAGCAAAATGTAAACTTAAGATTGTTTAGGATCTGGGTGGTGGATCAAATAAATAAACATAAGGACATAAACACCTATCTTTCTGTCTATAGCCCAAACCATAAATATGTATATATATGTACACATATATATAGACATGCGTTTAGACAGCACCTGTGATGCAAGATATCTAGGTGTATAACTGTCCAGCTTCTGTTCCTATTTTTTACAGTTTCACTTTTGTTTTCCTCAGCTGTCATTTTTGGTCAAAAGACTTCAACAAATTTGGCTGGCAGAATTCTCAATGTCCAAAAAAGTATAATCAAAATTAATATTAAATTTTATTACAGGTAATCAGGGAAGGGGAACAAATACATCACTGAGCTTCACCCACACTTTTTCTAAGCAGTTCTGCCAAAAATGGTATAAAATTTTTTTCACTCTCCATGGTACTCAAATAAGATTGCCAGAAAATGAATTAATTTATTGTTTCAGTTCAGAAAGAAATATTTAATGTAAAATCCTCCTAAGGAATCATCAGTCTAGTAGCAAAGTTAGGTCATCAAGAATTAACAATTTGACTTTAAATCTCAACAATTAACTGGTGTATGGAATTCCATGTATTGTTGATGGAGCTGATGTAGGTCAATGCCAGAATTATTTTTTTCATGCAGACAAGTATATTTCATAAAGAGTGGAGTCACTTTGTATTTGAAGTAAGATCAGGATTGTTTTGTATCTGAGGTTTAGGCATGTAAAAAAATCCTCCTATGCTGCCAACTGTTTCTCATTTTAAAACTACACAAAAGTCTTTGCCAGTCAGCCTATAGGTCTGGAACCCACTTTTACTAAATTTGAACAGCAGTAGAAGCCCTGTATGCTTTGCATTGTTTCATTTATTCATGAGCGCCTGAAGCGCTGTCATTTGCAGGACCCTTGCCTTATTTTATAGCAAGATGATTTGGTGCGTCAAGCATGTGATCATTAGAAATGTTTGTCATTTTGGTACCACATATATACATTTATTATTGAAAAAATGGAAACTCTGAAAGGCAGAACACACAAGAATATAGTGATCTTCTGGATGATTGAATTGTTGTTCAGAAAAAGCCTCAGTGGAAAGAAGGCAATTGAACAGTGCAAAGGTTATTTTCTTAGGAAGATTTTGTATTTATTCTAAGCTCAAAACAATAAACAAGTGGTCTGCATTGGAGCTGATATTGATTTTTGGGCCACCATTGTTCAGGGCTGAGCACTTGTACATAGCCTACAAATTTACCTTCTTTTACAACTGAAGTCCCTGCAATAACACCTTCCATTATATCCATTCAGTTTTTTAGAAATCAGTATTAATAGACATTCTTCTTGTAAGAGAAAGCCATAAGGCCCCTAGAATTCTTCTCCTTCAATTATTTTGGACTTATATTGGTTTATGTCAGAAAAGAACAGTAAATTTTATGCTTTTTAGTTGTTCAAATAATTATGGAGAGACAGAGAGATACTTCTCAGGTGTTTCTCTGGATATCCTTATCAGTGCAAAAGAATTATTCATTACTTGAATTTGAGGTATTCTCTCATTTAGAAGTAAATGAGAAGTACTTTTTGATCCATGACCATGAATTCTAAAGTCTGCTAAGTAAAGAAAGATCATCCTGTAACTTTTCTCAACAGCAATAGAAATGTTTCTGCCATTGAGGCAGTAAAGGTATAAGCATTAAGAAGCAAGGGTCAGGTTTGCATACTGGTAATATGTGTTCCACTGTAAGAATGATAGAAACCATTTCCACAGGAAATCTGCATTTCAGTCTTTCAGTAATGTCCTATGACCTTTGTGGCACATCTATTTTTCAGTAATTAGACAAAAGTTTTACTGCAAGATAAACTTCTTTCCAAGTCTGGTCTGTAATTAAGCTTAAAAGATAAGAATCCAAAACTTCCCAGTTTTAATTCTTGCCCCATTTTGTCTTCTGTGTTTTCTGTAAGTAAAATGTTATTGCCTTACAAATCATGTTATAAAGTCTACAAATTAGCCTTTTATTTCACTCTGATACTATAGCAAATCACCATCTAAAGTTAAATTCAAAAGATATAATTATTGTGTAGTCCTTCTAGCACTCAAACTCAAATAAATTTAAGACTGTGCCAGGTAGGCAATAGGCAATAAATGGGCAGAATTCAATTTTGCAGCTTTTTGATGTTTGCATGTAAAACCATGGAACTGGCCTTTACAGACTGAAGGGGTAATCAAACTTGAATAAAACTTCATAGAAGAAAACCAAGCTATTCTCTTCCAATGACTTCAAGCTCTAACAAAAGTCAAACTGGTAGCAAAGAGGTAGAGCAGTATTCCTCAGTGGATGACATGAAAATGTTTCATTCTTTTTTGGCTGTTCTATGCCAAAATAGAACTTAATAGGTATATTACTTGCTATTTTCCTTGGTATAATGATATCACAGGGAAAAAACAAAAGAGCAGATAAAATACTTTATTCTCAGAAAAAATGTATTCATTTTTATGTATGTTAGATAGAAAGGAAGTGTTTTAAAATCCCAGTGGACCTGAAAGGGTAACTTCTCACTAAATTTCATCTTATATGTCTGAGACAATCTTTTGCTGTATCTCATGGCCTGAGTCTCTACCTTCATAATAAGCAGCTATTTTAAGCTAAAGAGAATGGGTGACAAAGTTTCAGAAGGAAGAATAGCCATTTAAGATTCAGATGAAATACAGAAAGAAAATGTCTAAAAGTGTATCTCAAAAGATCAAACTTCTTGTCCAAGCTAAAGCTGTGTTTCCTCTCTGTAAAGTGGTGTGATAACAAATATTCAAAAAGCATCAAAACAGCAGTATTTCTAGACAGCAATGAATAATCTATGATTTGTCAACTGCAACTGAACTGGGAAAAATTAGTCCAAAAGTTCTACTGCTTAGCTTTTACTGTCATTCATGGTTTAGTCTTTCCTTGTTTTTAATTTAAAAGTTTATTTCATTTATTTACTTATATTGATAATGTGGTAATTCATTACAACATTTTCTGAAACACAGTACTATCCAAGAATAGTTAAGAATTGTTAGTCCTCAAAGGGTTCTGATTTATTCTTCTTTTTTCCTGAGATTATGTGTGTCAGAGTGTAGTTCCAAATGCTCTTCAACTTTGCAACCATTTGTTTTCTATTACTATTCTGTGTGGCAAGATAAGAACAGAAGGAGAGAAAACACAAACTCTAACAGATACATATTTGCATTAGGATAAACATAACCAGAAATTAATTTAATTTGAAAGAACAGAGGAGTATAATAATATGCAAAAAAATAGATCAAGTTTTCAGTCAGGCCCTTGCCTCAACTAAATGCATGTTCATTTACAGTGCTCCATGCTTACATAATTTCATCTCTGTGGACTAAAGTGATGAATGCATTGATGAATACACTAACAGACGCACTGTTCTTCTTGCATGAAATATTTTCCTTTTGAAAGGATACTTAGTTTGGCATGGTTTTATTGTTCACTTTCTCAAGAGCATGTACCAGGTATCCAATATTTTCGCTTTTCCCTGTTTCCATTTGAGCTGTGTGGTTCCATGTCTTAAGATTACTGTGAGTGCCAAGTGTTGCCTTTGGGTAACTGTGAAGTATTGTATGGATGGTTGTGTTGTATGCCATTGCTCTTATTAACTCTGGTACCATTGCTAATGTTTTAATGTATGCGTATTTGTGCCTTGAGGGAGTAGTTTGTGTGTTTTACTAGCATAATACACAAAAATACTCCCTTCCTTCTGCCTTTATTATAAATTAATACATGCCATCAGGGGACATCTTATGATGTAAAACTGTCATCTTGTGAACAGTATGGATGAGATCCTGCAAAAGTGCAGCTGAGCAGCTACCCATCCTAAGACACTAAACTAAACTCTCTCCCTGCTAACCCCTTGTGGCTCACATTAACTTGTTATTAATAATTCACATTCCTTCATTATGGTTATTATTCCTTCCCTCATCTTTTTGCCAGTATTGAGAGGCACACCCTCCACTGTGGCGGAACTCTCTCAATCAAAACCACATTTCCCAGGCCCTGGCACTGGGTGATGCCTATGTGTGCCCAAATCTGGGTGGGATGTCACACCTGCACAGGGTTTTTAAGCCTGTCTGCATGCAGCTCCCAAATTAGAATTTTAATTGAGAAGCTAATGGGTTAATCAGGATCCCTTCTGATCAGAGCCTGTGTTGCAGAGTGGATCAGTTGCCTGGCAACAGCACCTGCCAAAAGGAGGAAATTTTGTGCTTCAACATGCAATTCAGGTTTGATTCAGGCTCTTGTGAGTGTTAGGAGAAGGTTGCTGTTCCTTTGCTGACCTTCCAGGTTTTTGTCTTTGCTAAAAGTACTGCAGGGCAAACATCAAAGGGCTTCCAAGTCTGACTCTGTAATTGTAAGGTTTCCAAAGTTCAGATGCTTATTTTAGCTTTTTGAAGTCTCACTTTTGCCTTCTACCCCAAACAGGTCATTGCCTGTCCCCCCTCTGTTCTTCTGACCTGCATTTATGTCTCTTCCTAAACCCAAGCTACTTCTATTGGTTAATATATTTTTTTCTCAGCAGGTCTCCCATTATCAATTTTCTTCTAAACAGCTGACCAAAGCCCCGATGATTTTGGTGGCACTCAAACAGGAAAGATTTGGATCTCTGTCAGTCGGTCTGTGATGTTCTGCTGGTATCTCAGTTCAGGGTTTGTGTTACCTTATACAGTCCAGGATACGTTACCATCTCAGAGCAACAGCACAGCACACAGCACAAATTTGAGGACACCTAATTTAACACAGATTAATTGTTGGATTTTTTTGTTGTTGGTGGTGGGGTTTTTTTGTTTGTTTTGTTTTCCTTTTTTTTTTGTTTTGTTTTTTGTTTGTTTGTTTTGTTGTTGTTGTTGATTTTGGGTGGTTTTTTGTTTGTTTTGGGGTTTTGGGGGGGGTTATTTTTAGGACTGTAAAGGAAAGTCTGCTGCGATTGATTTGAAAGCTTATTTTTTTCTCCAAAGGCCTCACAAATCTCTGGAGTTTTGGAAGTTCTAGCCTGAAGCCACTGCTGGCTTTCTTTGAACGCTGGCAGAAATTTCATTAAGAAGTCAACAAAACTCTGTCTTGCTAGTTTGAGGCAAGAGTTGCATAAATATGATCTTTGGCATGTTAAGTTTTCTCACAAATAGAGTGTATTGAGTATTTTCTGTCTATGCAAGCCATGTACTTTGGTTAAAAAGGTCTTCCTATGGCACAATATGTTACTTTGAAAGTTTGCTTAAAAAAATCATTGTTGCTTTGATTGTATTTCTGTGGTACTACCTGGCATGGTACTACACAAGCATGATTTGCAAAACCTAAACAGTTCTAAATGTATGCTTGTATGTGTATAGTTCCAGAAATATTTCTTTTTAATTGCCCTTCCATGACTTTTCCCTTCATTCTGTAGCTTTTACAGTCGTGTTAAGAACTTGCTCTGAATAGGAGTTCTTTAGTTAGGTATTCTTCCCCACCCCTCCTCCATTTATGAGGAAAGAGAATAACAGGACACTGTCATTTATATACTTTTCTTTTTATGTACCATGTCATTGGGCACTGTTGTATTGTGCTTTGTCTATTTTTAACAGTAAAACTACTGTGACACACAACACTTTTCAGTAAGCTGTATGGGATGAACCTTTTTCTGGATAAGCACAAGGGACATATAAACCAAAGGTGAGCCAAATGTCAGGACTCAGATTTTGCAGGTGTTGAAAGAGCCTCTCATTTGTTGCATATTAATGAAATACAATATCCAGTACCTGATGGGACAGCAAAATTGTGCTATTGTACACATTTTGTTTCTGAGTCTAGAGTAGGCTGTGCTGTATGTAATATCTTCCCTCTGATTCTGGTAAGATGAGTTTCTCCAATCCAGCCTCTATTACTTGTTGCATCTTGAGGCTATGTGCTGTGGAGCGATTAAACTGTCCTTTTGTGTGGGAACTGAAATGTCTTTGACAAGCTCCATGCCTGTCATCCTGACATCATGTAACTAGCCTGGGTTTGATCTTTCAGGAAGACTGTGCTGAGATGGACAAGGCACTAGTCAGATTAGTTAATGTGATTTGGAATAGGGGGAAACAGATTAGGATCAGAGACTCCATAAGGAGGGAATTTATGGCAAAGGATATCAGAAGGTAGATCACACAAAGAAATAATTATGTCTGATTTTATTTAGAACAGAGCAATAGCAGAGGACAAAACATCCCTACCACAACACTGAAAGGCTGTCTTCCTTCCAAAGAAGAGTCTGCTCATCTTTTAAGTGATCAAGGCAGGAGAGTTTGTTTGTTGTCAGGCTAAAACTGTTAATTTGTATCAGAAAGGATTTGAATGCAATTTTTTATTTGTTAAATAAATTGCTGATGCAGTCAGCAAATGCACTTTAAAAACACTACTGCAAGGTGTAATACAGTCCTAACCAGACAATAAGGCTGAAGAAAGCTGAAGTTCACTCTTTGAATTTAATCCTCACACCTTACTACAGCAGTATTTTCTTACAATATGAAACATGACTGAACTACTATTTACAAGTATCTAGACTGATTGACTTTAACCACTGTATAAGAAGCTGTGACTGCTCTCCATGAGGCAAAATTTTCCAGGGGTTTATTGAGGTAGTTGTACTCATGCTGTTAGAAATCTGGAGTGGTGGGACCCCAGAAGCTGCATGGGCAGTGTAGTGATGGATATACATATTTCCTCTGTTGAGATGTTAGTCACCTTGCATATCAGCTTTGTGTTATAGTAGAAATCAGAAGAAATTGTACAGTACATCTGAAACTGGAAAAGTCCCTTTAGCTGTTCATGCTATAGATAAGTCTTTGTGTGTGTATGAATATACAATAAAATATATTTTTTAATTTTTTTTTTTTCCCCACTTAAACAACATGGTCTAACAGAATGCCAGCCAATCCCAACCCTCAGGTTCTAGAGGATGTTGCTGTTTGAAGAGCAGTACAGAATCACAGAACAGTTGAGGTTGGAAGGAACCTCTAGAAGTCATCTAGTCCAACATCCAAGCTCAAGTTAGTCACCTAGAGCTTGTTTCTCATGACCACGTCCAGACAGCTTTTGAATACCTCCAAGGACAGAGACTTTGCTACCTCTCTGGGCAACATGTTCTAGTGCCTTTTCACCCTCATGGTGAAAAAGAGTTTCTTGATGCTCAGAGGGAAGGATCACCTGCCTTAGATGCTTGTAATGCTTTTTTGTAATGTATCCCAGGACTCCATTCATACTGTTGCAGTAAGGGCACATTGCTGACACATGCTGGCTCCACCAGGACCCCTACATCCTCTTCTGCAAAGCAACTTTCTGACATTATTTCTTATCACCTGTTCCTTAGAGACTTTTCCTAAAACTGGCAGGGGATGGTGTTTTGTCTAGACTGGGGTATCAGTCTTGCGCCATAGTCACTTCTTACCCATTCACCTTCTGAACAGGTATAGTTAATGAGAAGGGGTTTAGCTGGACAGTTTTGGACTTTATATTATATGTTTTTAGATGTCCAATTAGATTGCTTAAAGATACAGATTCTGTGGGCTTTCATGTGAAAATAGACTCTTTTACACATTTTTATGCTTCTGGGTTTTAAGAGGAAAGGGTCCAATGTGCCTGCTGCTGCTCCATTGTTCAATATTGAAGACAAAGTAGTAGAAAAAAATGTTTCATGTGTTGTTATGGTGGGAATCCTGTTCTTTCTCTCTCTGGATATGCACCATCTGATTTGGTGTAGCAAACTCATGGTAATTTGAATCTAAACTCTTTTTTCATGAAGAAGTCCTAACAAAAAAAAATTAGGATTTGGTCCTCTAAACCACAGCATGTGTTCTTCCATAAGGGTTGTATGTGATGGCAACCTGACAGCTGCAGAATGTACCTCATGATCAAGTTTAGTAAAGTTATTAGGGACTGAGAAGGTTGGTTTTACATACACTGTAGAGGACTTACATGTAGAGTAAAATTGTTGTGCTCCAGGGTAATGGAAGTGTGAGCATTGGTAATAGCTTGAGTATGTTATTTGCAACATAATAGTTTTATGTCATTGTTAACTTAAAATGGTTTGGACCTGAATTCTTAGCACTCTTATTTAACATTTATATAATGTATACTAATACTCTCTAATTCTTTTTGTATAATCTGAGGTTGAGGAAACAAATTGCATGAGAGAACTAGAGGGTATTTAGCAGCCAGTCAGAAACCTGACCTGAATATGATTTGCATTTAAATATTGCAAAGCATACACAATTGCAGTGCAAGGGAATTCCTGAATTGGGGAATTAAAACTCTGTGGGCTTTTAGGTTCATTTCTGCTAACCGTGAAAGAGGGTGCAGGAACCTTATCAATGGGCATAGCGGTGTGCCTTCATTTGTCTTCACTTTTAACACTTGGAAACACATGTTGGAACAATGTGTCATTTAGAGCTGGGTGAAATACTCCGTGCTCACTCTCCCGGGAAGCAGACATTGAAACAGAAACCTGCTTTGTGCCTGTTTTTAGACAGGGATTTCAACAGAGACCTCCCACTTTCGATGAACTGAGATGAACTCCCCAGCAGTCTCTGGGCTTGGAGAGGTGAGACTCTTTCCT
>VZRU01014519.1:76956-90498 GCA_013398155.1 Pedionomus torquatus | reverse complement strand
GGAAAGGAAACAAAAACATAAATTAGCAGCCAAATCAATTTGGCTTCAGGCTATTAAATTTATCATTAGCAAATAAAAGGTTTATTTAACCTTTAACCATAACAGAATAGCTTTATTTTAATTTTAGAGAAGAGAAAACACTTTTGTTTAAAACTAAATGCTACCTAGTTCTTCATGCTGCCCCTTTAGAGCTATAACACAGGAAAACATTACATATAATCTCAATTAATAAAGATCTATTTGCTTACAGAAGCAGGCCTTAATAATGCTCATTAACACCATTTTCCAATGTTCCTATGGGAAATGTTATCAAGCTGTCTGTTAAGGACTTATTTTATTTAAATTAACAACTGCTGACCTACCTCGTACATAGGATACTATGAGCAAGTGTATTTTGATTCTGTAATGACATTTTGGTTCAAAATGCATATATAGCATATATATAGCAGCTATACCTCATATGCCTTGAAAATTACTTTCAAAAGCATCCACTGCCAGTGCATTTTAAAACTACTCTTTTAAGATGCTTACTGTCTCCAGACTGAGTCAGATGTGCATGACTATCCTTATAAACAATGATTTAGAGGAAGAAATTCAACACTCCAGATTTGCTGCTTCCATTTCTCAATAATTTTGTGCCTTCCTTGCCCTCTGCTGTGTTATCAGTCATCCATGTCCTGGGGGAAATACTACAGACTTGAGGTTAAATTAAGGTTCTATCTCCAGTGATTGTCTTCAGCAAATCCTGTACGTTCCCAAACAAACTTTATCTGCATTGAATGCAGCCTTAAATGCCAAGGGACAACAGGGACAGCTTTCTTGCTTGTTGTCAGGAGTGCAAGATTAATATAGGATAATGTTTGAAGGAAGAAAAAGTAACTGAGCTTAAAAATAAATTGTACATATATTAGCCCATTAATCAGAACTGTGCTCTGAGGTAGAGATTGGGAAAAACATTACCAGCCCTCATCTGTTACCTGAAAGAAAAATAATGGTGGATTCAGAAATAGATGTTATTACTACATCTCTCTTATATAGTTTCACTAATTAAAAAATCGAGCCTTTTTGTGTGCTATATGTGCAGCACTCTTACACTTATTTCTGGATATAACTCAAGGAGGTCCCTCATTCAAAAGACCATTATCAAACAAAAGTGGCATGAAATAATAAACTAATTCAATAGAAGGCTTTTCCCAGCTACTCTGAGATAAGGTTATAGAAAATTGGGCTCTTAACAATTGTTTAGTTGTGTATGTGCTGAATGGCATGGACTAAGTGTTAGGTCATTATTGAGGTGAAGAACCTTGCAAGGAATGGACTAGCACTGTGTTCTAATGGGAAACATTAAAGAGCTGTCGGTAAGTGGTTATCCATAGGCTAGTAGGACCACCCTTCATGGTTGCTGCTCCACACACCCATAAGGATGGGTTTATGATGGGGGATGGAGGTTTCTGCAGAGCAGGAGCCTTCCCAGAGACAAGCTGCAGCAGCAGCAATTGCCTTGCTTCTCTGGCTCCACAGTGCCAGAACTGTCACATTTGTTTCTGCTGGCTGGAAAGTGGATGTGGGATGGCCCCTTCCCAGCCATCTCTCTGGGTTAATGGTGAATGTCAAGAGTGGACTCTGAGGCATAAGTACAATATATGTTTAACAAAGTATTTAGTTGCTTAGATAAAGTTAAGAACAAAATTACAAGGTTTCAGGTGCAAGAATCAAATCCAAAATCTATTATTCTGACTTGCAAGATGAGTTTGAAACTGGGCTTGATACAGTGCCACATTTTGACTCAGTGTAAATTCTGTTCATTTTTAAAATAAAAACTTACCTGCCACCTTCACAAGATAAAAGACATAACAGAATCTCAGAATGACTGAGGCTGGAAGGAACCTGTGCAGGTCATCTGGTCCAATCAAAAAGCTCATCAAAACTGTTTTCCTTATCTTCAAGATGGAGACTCCATCAACTCTCTGAGCAACCTGTGCCAGTGCTTGCAGTGAAAATGTTCACAGTGAAAAATGTCTCTTGATGTTCAGAAGGAATATCTTGTTTTTCAGTTTGTGCTCATTTCCTGGCACCAGGCTCTAAAAAAAAAAAAAAAAAAACACTAAAAAAAGCCTGGCTCCATCCTCCTTGCACCATTTCTCCAGATATTTGTGCACATTGATGAGATGTCTGATTATTCTCTTCTCGAGGATGAGCAGTTTGATGTCCCTTAGCCATGCCTCATAGGAAAGATGCTCCAACCCCTTAATTGTTTTCATCCCCTTTGCTGGACTCTCTATGTCATGTCCATGGCTCTGTTGCAGTGGGAATCCCAGCACTGGACACAGCGTTCCAGGTGTGCCCTCACCAGTACTGAGTAGAAGGGAAAACCTGCTGGCAACATGATTCTAACCTGGTGTCCACCAGGACCTCCAGATCCTTTTCCCCTCAGCTGCTTTCCAGCTGTGTGACCCGCAATATACACCACTGTATGGGGTTTTTCCTATCCAGATGCGGGACTTTGAAATTCTCCTTGTAGAACTCATGAGATTCCTGTCCTCCCACTACTCTAGCTTGTTGAGGTTCTTCTGGCTGACAGCATGACCCCCTGGCATATCAGCCACTACACTCAGTCTTGTGTTTATCAGAAAACTTGGTGAGAGTGTACTCTGCCCCATTATCCATATCATTAATGGCACGGTAAACAGGATGAGACCCAGCTTTGATGTTTCAGGTTCACTCCGAGTTACTGGCCTCCAACTAGACTTCATCTGATTCATCACCACCCTCTGGACCCAGCTGTTGAGCTAGTTTTCTGTTCACTTCACTGCTCATCCAGTCCATACATAATTTAACAGATTTCCTATGAGGATCTTATGGGAGAAAAGTCCAGGCAGACAATGTCCACTATTCTCCTTTCATCTATCAAACCAGTCATTTCAGTATGGGAGTTTGTCAAGTAGTTCAAACATGACTTTCCTTTGATGAAGCCATGCTGACTACTCTTGATGATTTTCGTGTCCTTCTGGTGCCTGTAAATGGTTTTCCAGGATTAGCTGCTTCACTACCTTCCTAGCTATTGCAGTGATGTTGGCTGGCCTGTAGTTCACTGGGTCCTCCATTTTGCCCTTGTTGAAGCTAGGAGTGACATCTTCTTTCCTACAGTTTTCAAGCACTTGTCCCACTCACCATGATCAAAGATTATTGAGAGTGCACTCGCAATGACATCTGCCAGCTCTCTTAAAACTTCCTTGCATGCATCCCATCAAAGCCCATGGACTTGTGTATGCCTAGTTTGCTGCAGTATTCTCTGATCTAGTTATCTTCCATCAAGCACACATCTTCCTTACTTTGTAAATGTTAAATTTTAAAAAGTACAATAAACAGCTGTTGTTTGTTTATTTGTTTTTAAACAAGCAAGAACTGTTATTCCCTTCACTGTACTCTTCTTACAATGTTGCTGTCTTATGGTATTTACATATTGCAGAATAATAATTATGTCATTTTGTCCAGCTGAAAGATCACCTTGAAAGCAAATTTTTATAAAGAAAATGATGAGTATTTTTGAGGAATGGGTTGAGTTTCTTTCAGTCAGCTTAAAAATGTGGGGTTTAGGGGTGGGAGAAAAAGGTGCATGAGAGTAGGGATCTGAAAAAGAAGCTTCCAAAGAGTTATTTGTATTTCCTACTTTACATCCTCATCTATTCTGTCTTTGTGTAGATTACAGCTGTCTCTATAGTGCTACTTTATCAGTGCAAATGATATTACTTTCCCACTTACCACCTTTTTTTCACTCTTTAATGTTGGACATGTAACTCATACTAGCAATCTTGTCAGTACAGAATTTAGTGTGGAGATATCTGTGGGGGCTACATTCACACCAGATCTGATTTATTTGAGTGTTTTTTTTTTCTTCGGGTGGGAAGCAATAGCTATTTTTTCTCTCAGCAAAATAATCAAAATGATCTGTGTTGCTGTATTTGNGGGGGGGGGGGGGGGAGGAAGCACATTTGAATAGAAACTACATATGAATATTTTAACATATGTCACATGCATTTTCCTTTTTATGATCATACTGTTGCCCTCCAGTAAACAACAGCAGAAGCTGGGGCATAGTAAGCCATGCTCTTGCTGGTAAAATTAACGCTGTGCAGGCAGAGTGCTATTTTACTGGAATTAGTTTTTGCTGTTCTTGTGCTCACAAACCTGACTGCCCCATTTCAATACAGCACTTGTGCTGGGGAAGGAAGTCCAGGCAGGACACTAAAATGCACAGAAAACTAGTGTGGTCTTCCCACGAAATGTGAATCAACAAAATAACAATGACTTAATATTTTTGTGCAAACCAAACACTGCTCACTTTTCTAGAAAAATAACTTGTAATATAACATGTAACAGTGCCACCAGGTGCCCCATGCAATAACAATATATTCAGACAGATGTATCTTAATTGAAGTAATCCATCTCAATCAACTGAGATGAACAATTCAAAGATATGTCTTGAAATGAGGTGGTGAAAATTCCTCAGCTGTATGCTTGCATTTTTTCACTCCTATGCAAACTAGTCTACCTTTTAGTCTACCTACTAGTCTCCCTTTTAGTCTACCAGGAAAGAGTTTGTACATTCTTGGGACAAAACCAGATATGTTCCTGTCAAAGTAATGGGTATTATTACAACAATTAGTAAAATTTTCTCTTGATAATTTTTTTTTCTGATGTATGGAACTATATAAACACATTAAATTACATAATTAAATTACATAAATTCCAATGAGATCTTCTCATAATATCATAATCTCTGTGATGTTTTAGGTTGCCATCTGCATTATGACAATAGCAGTAAAGAGTGTAAAATACATTTAATATACAATATTAACTTGCTTAATGAAAATAACCATTTCCTCATTCCTTGATTTTTGTTAAAGTATCCATATGTAGGCATCCAGGGTTCTCACAGCTTTTCTGATTATCCACATTATGCCATAAGAAGGATGTTCTTTCTGTAGTTTTCAGATCTGATGCTTTCCATGAACAGCAGAATCTTTGCTGTGCCTCTGCCCAACCCCCCTGTTTACAGAACTTGCTGCTTTTGCAATAACAAAGGTTATTGTCTTGTTCACAACAGTAAAACAAACTGCAAGGTGATCATTTGAGCTGTTTATGAAGCTGGAAGTGCCAGAGAGTGAATGGATCCACCTGATTGTCCAATGCTCAGTACAATATATTTTTTTACTCCTACTTGTTCCCAAAACTTCTATCTCTTTTATGTGTCTGCAGCCCCAGTGCATGTCAGAGCATCATTCAGAACACAGTAGTCAGATGTTAGCTAGAAGTAAAAATTAATGGACTAATGGACTAATGGAATGATTAATGTTCTGTGCCTGTGGGCTTACTTAACAGGGACTTAGTGTGTAACAGGTTGTTTTTTCTCTATGATCTGAGTAGGTTTTGAAATGAAGTAACCCAACTATCATTTTTGAGATTTTTCAAGGACTGGAAAGAGGTTTTGTGGTCCTGATGCAGAACTGAATATCTGCTTTGGCTGGCAGAACTACTCTAAGATCTGACCTGAGATTTTTCATGAAGTATCAATGCCTTTGGCTTGCTTAAATTAAAGAAGTATATGCAACAGTGACAGCTTCCATCTCCAACTGCATTCTCATAAAATATTATTTATTTTTCATTCTAAGGAAATCTGTTTTAAAAAACCAAAATATTTTTTATAAAACCTTCTATGTTTAGCATTCGATGTGGTTTTTTTTCTGCTACTTGTATTTTGCTGCAGTATACATTGAATGAGAGTTTTCAATGTTGTATTTGGGTAACTTCTCTCTACCTATAAGTATTTGAAAAATAAATGTTAATTAAAGAAATTAATTCTGGTTTGGGGGTTCTTTTAGATCGTATTTTGTAAAATTGTCATATAAATGTTACATCCAAGAAAGCTAGTGTACCCATTTTGCCTTAACAATTACAAGTGATACCAAATAAAGGAATATTCTATACTTGCGAAGAAAATTCCTGGAGCCAGAAAATACCTTTAAAATATTTTTTTTTTGTCAGCTAGTGGCCAACTGAAATTCATTTTGTCATTGCCTTCTGATGCTAAAATTTACCTTGACAAGAAGTATAAATCTGCTTGTTTTTCACAAGTGTGGGAGACCAGTATTTACCCACCAACTATCCATGTTGAGTCTTTGGCATAATTGTGATAATGTACAAAAACATTGTCATACTTGAATGAAGCTGTCACTGTGAAGTAATTTAAGAAGACAGAGAGTTATTTCCAAGGCACCTCACACATTTGGAAAAAGGAAAGGTTAACAAATAATTATAATTCGTGTCTTCTTATGATATTGGCATTTTTCAGCTATGAATAGTTTGCTAATTCCAAATTAGTTACAACTTCAAAACAATTGCTGCATGAGTAATTTCTGACCCTGAAGAAATTGAAACTAGGCTCTCTCTCTGGGATTTTAGTGACATGAAATCACTTCCGTGTTACGTCAGGGCCACTATAACTGACCATTTCAATCAATGGTTACTAGTTTAAGAATTATTTTATTAGATGTCTTCTAGTAAGTGGTTTTAACAAGTGCTGTGCATGATTTTTAAGCTGTGCTTCCCAAAAGTTAAGGTGGAATCATACCTGAGAAGTTACTGCTTAACTTATGCAGAAGGTGAAGATGCTCCAAATATGTATTCTGCAAACAAATTATGCAGCTCTCTCAATTAAATAAATTTGAATTAGGCCAGTTTGATTATTGTATGGTCATGAGAAAGAAGGACAAAAGTGTATTTGTGTTTCCCTAGAAAGTTTAAATTTTTTTTTCTGTTGGACCTTGTATGCAGCCAATGGGTTAACTTTTACAGTGATTGCACAAAATGCGCTTGTGTTGGTGTACATGAATGGCACATCCACTTCTGCATATACAGCTCTAGAAGCCTTTGACTTTGTCATTCTTTCTATGGCAGTGACCACTAAGTGATGGTTCTTCTGTGTTTTGAAAGAAGTAATCTTTGTATTTGGGTTATTTGCTTGGAGCTATTTGTGCTCTTTTTATGTTTACTATGAAAGCCCATGATTTTCTCTGTTTCATGTCTGTGTGAAAGAAAAAGTTTTAACAAGTGATGTATGATGTGGTCCAGAGCCATGTGAAGATGAAATATGGCCAAGTCTTTTGTAGGTGGTAATGGAGAATCATGACTACTTTATTCTGAGACAGGCTTCCATGCTCTCTAGTGTCTAAGTGTATTGCATAATAACACTTAATATTCTGTTGACCTGAAATTTTTATTCTCTGTTTAGAAGATGTAGTAGCACTATAATATCTATCTACAATGAAGATTACCCAAGGAGCTCTGAACAGGGCTGGAAAATGACGTATGTAGCTTCTCTGTATGTTTCAGAAGGACTGTGAAGAGTAAATCACCAAGAGCTATTGAGATTCTTTCCTCCACGTAGCAAAACCAACTGCAGCTCTTCAAAAATTTATTTCTGTCTGTTTTCTTTCTACCCTCCCCACTTTCAGCAACATCACTTTTAACTAGTAAAGTCTTCCATGTAAACATTTTATGGGGCTGATTAGCTCATGTCCAAGGACATAATACAGGTTGACCCAATCAAATGTTGGAGAAAACTTTGATTTTTGTAGTTTTACTAAGGGAATTTTCTTATATCTGTTGCTACTTGCATGATACCTTTAATATTTGATGTGCTCCGTAAGTGCATTTTGTTATATATATATAGCTGATCTAAATATATTCCACCTTGTGGGGAGAAGTAAGTTGAAGTGAGTCCTGGCATGCAGGTTTTAAAAATAAACCCCCCCAGGTTATTTTTGTTTATTTATGTACTAATTGTCTTGCATATTTGGTTAAGAGTTGAAGACTATATTTCTTTTGGGACTAACAATGGCAACATGTAAGTATTAAATTAGCACAAAGATCTACATGAAGAATGTAGTTGGTATCATTAAGTTGTTAAGGTATTTTTTTGTCGTGAAAACTTTCCTCTCTGGTAATATTTCACTTAATTTAATTTTAAATCTAAAAGACCTATAAAGCATGTTAAATATGACAACAGAGAAAATAGTTTTAATTTAATCTAATTTTCCAGATTTATTTGTCTCAAGTTGTTTTCTTTGTTTTTCATCAAAACCACGATGTAATAAAAGTTTCCTCTAATTGCTTATTTAATCTCCTTGAACATATTTCTAATCATTTTTATGATACAATGTAGCAGCATTTATACATATATTTAGATTTCTAATGAAATTTGCCAAAATGTCACTTTGGGAGACATGATGCCTCAAGTTAGTAGAAGTAGCCAACAAACATATTTCCATTAGTGAATGTCTGGAAAGAATTTTGTCCCATTCCACCTCCAAATCAGCTGCTGTTCACATTCTCAGAACTGTGGACAGATGTGGGATGCAGGCTGACATTGGAGTGGAATAATGTAATAGTTTTACCATTTAATGTCACTTTTTATCCATGGAGAACAGGGCAGAAGTTATTAAGTGAGAAATGGAAAATGAGTCTGTGTTAATAGGTGACTTTATTAGCTGCTGTCTTTGGGGTCATGTCATGCATTCTTTACAAATATTTCTGGCCCTTTGAGTGACTGTGGGTTCCCAAATGCACACAGGAAGTTTCAGAGACTGGTTATCACCAGAATGTGTGTTTTCAGCAGTATATATCAGAAACTTGTTGTTCAACTCTTCATCAGTGAGTTGAGTTCTTTTCGTTCAAACACTTTCTATGCATTAAATAGCTGAGACAATACATTTTCAAATTATATATTTTCCTGTAGGAAAAATCAATAATTTAAAGAAATATGTTGATCTTATTAAAAACCTTATGGCTCTTTATATGGATGGATTCACTAGCAGATATGAAAAAATCCCTTTAAATTTATAATTTAAGTTTCTCCTAAAGCTTTCTTTTAATGACAGTTTGCTATGATGGAAAATTTGAATTGTGCTGGTGCTGGATATAATGAGAAGTTTTCTCATGAAAACTGCTTCCCTTGGAAATTTCCATACACTAAAATAAAAATGTTTTGCAGCAACTTCTACTCTGAAATGACAGGAGGAGCAACTTTGTCTGAGTTGACAAATATTTTGGGAGTTTGTGTTCTCTAATTCAAGCAGAGTTCAGTTTCTAAATCTTTTAGGATATGTTACCTGTCTGAAACCCTTGTTTCTACCCTTTGTATCCTCCCTTTTGTTCTGACGGGCCTTGAAGCATCAGGACTGAAAATCTGCTGCTGAAGTGATGGCACAGTGGCATCAAGCAGTTCAAGACTCTCCAATTGACCTGGCAAAGAAACAGAAATAGAACTCCTGACAGCTGATCTACCCACATCAAATGAATTAGCTCATGCCTGATGATGGCTGTGGGTGCTGACTTCCAGCCTGTGGGAGCACAGCTCTCCTGTGACCCAAGGAAAAGCTTCACAGTGGTGTTTGTTTGTGGCAGCTCCTTGTAAGCTCTGCTCAGATGATCTCTGCTCAGTTTTTTCCTGTGAGGAAGGCAGGTCTTCCTGTACTAAAAACTGTGCTGCCAGGCATCTTGTTTCTGCAAAAAGGGAAAATCTGCCCAGTGGTGCAATGGCAAATATGCGTGTGTTGTTCAGTTCATATTACAGTAATTACAGTGTGAAGTAATGGGTCATTGATGGTGCCTGACAGCAGATGAGTAATGCTTTTGATGATGTTAATGGATACCAGAAAAAGATTTCAAGGAGTGCATTCATTTGACTCTGTTTTGCTCCCTCACCCACAAATTTCTTTAATTTCAAGTAGGCCTCCTATGGCACAGGAAAAAATCACAGTTGCAAAGAGTGAGCCATGAAATATTGGCTGGGAAGTTGGGGTAGTTAGTTGAGACAAGTACAGAGCTGTTTGGATGTTATGATTAATAAGGAAAATATTTTAAACTGGCATGACAAACCAGTGCAAAAGCTTTTCAATGAGATGTATTTAAATTGCTGCAGTTACAGTGAACAAACTATATTGATGTAATGTCCCCATGTAGACATGCCCTTGCTCTGCTTGCCTCCCCGCTTTGATCTGAGATCAGGGAGCAAGATGAAAGCAGAGCAGAAGAGTGTTCCCTATTGTACCTCTGTAAGTGATCACATCTATCTTCATGTGACGCCATGGCAGCTGAGGCCAGCTCAGGTGGCGGAGCTGATTTCCCACAGTTATAAATGCAAAGGGACTGCGGGCAAGGAATTTCAATGAGGGCCACTTGATTTTGCAACTTGTTTCCAAGGCTAATCAGCAGGCACTGAGTCAGCGAACTGAACCTTTTGCACTGCCTGTATATTTAGCCACAATTTTGGGAAAGGTTTTTTTTTAAAGACAACAATGAAGATGTAGGTACCCTGTTCATTTCACATCACAGGACTTATTGTTATATAAGTGACATATGCAAACTTGGAGTAGTTTCTTAAAATTACTGTAGGTGTTCTGACATAAAAGAGAGGAAATGAGCAGAGTGTAATTGAACATGTTTGTTATTGATGAGATGTATGGGGTAATGAATATTCATTATTGATATATCTGTGTATGCACAATAAAATATTACTTATTTGTTTTCTGATGGTAGCAAGGAACAGCAGTCATGATCCCAAACGTATCATATTAGGCATTGTGTGGAAATACTATCTTAACCTAAAATAACCTACAACAAGCTTGCAAGGATGCAGTGTGATTTGTGTTCCTATAGGATGAACTGGTTTTATTTCCTAGTGAGTGCAGTGTGGAGGAAGTAGTAAAATCTTATTCTTCTGAGTTTCTGTGAGCTGCAGGAAGCAGTAGTGTGTGAACTTTTTCTGGAAAACAGCACTGATGGAACACCAAATCACACCCTTTCGCAGAAAAAGTTGAAACTAACTCAGTGTTTATAACTTCCAAAAATTTTTTTTTTTCTGTCCATGGATCAAATTTTCTTTCTACATACTTATTCAGACGCTTCCTTCATGTTGCACTTGGTAAGTTGTTGCTGTATTTTTTTCATTGTTTATACAATAACAGGGAATTACTCTTTGCAGTCTTTTAAGGTAACTATCCACAACAAGAATCTTTGTCTACTCCAGTAGTGTAAATGGAAATAAGACAGCATATATCGTTTTTAAATTAAATCTTTTATGGTCCATAACTGAATGAGGGTCAAAAGCTTCAAGTATGTTATAATGAATTGTTCGTGCAAACAAAATAATATCACATTCACTTACATTTGCTGTAGATTCTCTGTGAGAATTATAGACTAAGATCTAGAAAGAGAGTTTATCTAATATTTAGAAAAAGACTCATTAATATTGTAAATTAATTCATTCAACTAAATGATATTTTTTTTCTTTTTACTATCAATGATCAAACCTTTCCACGTCAAACCAGTAAGACCTAAATAAGAATTCAGTAATCTGAATCAGTCCATCCAGAGCATTCGTCTTTCTATGGCGGTGGTTGATGATGGTTTCTTAAAATCCTCAAAATGATCTGAACTGGAGGAATTCTCTGTTCTGTACTGATTTAAGTGTTATTTTAAGTACTAGTGGGTAAAGGAAGATCTTGAACAGTCTCTTTTTCTTGTTTTCTATTTTATCAATTGGGGTGCACTCATAAGAAGAGTTGCTTGAGGGACATTTCTGCAGTTTGATTCTGGCAATTAACTTTTTCCTCAAGACTTGAATATTAGTTTTTGTCTTCTGGAGGGCTAGTACTGTGTTTACAAGAGCTGTCAGTCATTACTGCAGTTGTGAAAGCTGATTTTGAGTTTGTATGAGAATGAATAACTTTCTACTTCAGCATTTCAGCATTTGTAGTAATTTAGTGCTTTCCACTGAATGTTCATATTTCTGAAAGTGGGCAGCACTAGGGAAAAGGCTAGGCCTTCTTTATTCACTAGAAGACAGATGGAATGGAGGCAGCCAACAAAATTAGCTGCCTCCCTGGAGGCTATGGAGAATAGCCTCCACTGTAGTTCAGAGCTGGACTTTCATGAACATAGACAGACAATTGCATGAAATTGGGTTGAATTATGGGTAGCTAGTTTAGTAAGATGGACTACTGCCCACTGGGGAGAATTTTGGAGCTGTGAAGAAATGATCTCTGATAATGATAATGGATGTAAAGATAACAGTTTATCTTTGACTGAGATGATTTTCCAAGGTTTTGGCCTTGTTTCTTTTCCTGAGCATTATATTCATCTACCTAGGGAAAAAAAAAAAAAGAAAAAAAGAAAAAAAGAAAAAAAGGGAAATGCAAATAAAAAAGGCAGGAGAGAGGAGAAATAAAAAAACCCCAAACATATACTTACAATTATAACACAGGTCAACTTTATATAATTTAGCTCTTTCTAATCTGAATAATGTTATTTAAAATGTTTAGACTTAGCAGTGTTTATGCAGGAATCTAGTGCTAATAACACAACAACTAATTCTAAATAATAGCCTAACATATAACTCAATTATAGCATATTTTAATATAATCACTTTGTACAAAAACACGTTAAAAGAGACAATCTGTCTCATTAAAATTCAACAGATATTTAGCTCAGCTGGAACAGGACTTATTTCAGCCTCATTCACACTGAATTTTCAGATAAATTACAAATACACAGGCTTAAACAAAGTTAAATACAATATACTTTAAGAGCTGAAAATATTTTAGTCTATATTTTTTATGATGAACTATATCATCATCTTTTAAAATTTGAGTAAATTACAGTTTTGCAAGCCATAATTATATTGGATCGCACTTGTTGGTTACACTTTGTGATGCTGATCCAATATTAATCAAGTTTCTTTATAACAAATTTGTATATACTTCCTCCTATGTCATGTTGGTACTTAATGGTAATTACAATAATCCATAACTTTTATATGAGGTTGAGTACCACTCCTATATATCCATATGTATTTGGGATGCAAACTTTCACACCGTGCTTCTAATTACAATTCTCTCTACCAAGTGATATTTTTCACTCGTTTACCACCTCAGAAATGGATCAGATTCTGTTCAAGGCAAGCATCTTCAGTTTAAAAGGTACATAAAAAGGGGGAGATTACTTGCAAAGGCCTCTACCTGCTGTACTGTTGAAGACTAAATTGCTAAGATTAATGTTTTTTTTTTTTATTGAGATAATGAATGACAACAGTAGAATGTATTTTTTTCAGGTCTCAGCTAAGGCAGAGGACATCCAACTCTGTGATGAGAAAAGCTATGTTAGTAGTCTGAAAGCAACTACATCTGGAAAGGTACATCTGTACCTGTGTGGTATATGTATGGCAGCTGCTCTACCCCATTGTAATTGTGCCTTTTAACTTATGTTCAAGCTATGAGCTGCTGTACTGGCTATTTGAATCCCTTCACTGTGCTTGACTAGATTTCCTGATGACATTCTCCCTCTCTGTTCTGCAAATTCTAGAACTTCAAACTTATTTCTTCATAGCTTCATGTGAACAAAGAATCACATTTCTAATCACCTTCTCTTACTGTTGAATAGTGCAGTCACTGGAGAAGATCCAGCTCTTTCTGGACCACACAG
>VZRU01014519.1:51458-68023 GCA_013398155.1 Pedionomus torquatus | reverse complement strand
AATGTGATTGGGGTACTGCAACTGAAGTTCAGCATGGCATTGGACTGCTTCTGAATCATGAGTCTTCTTTGTCCAAAGGCTGATTTTTGTTCTGTGATTCTATTTCATTCCTGTGCTGCATCTTCTGTATTGTCTATGAAGCTAGGTAGTGGGGGCCTTGATGATTTTAATGGAAAAGTAAAAGAACTGGAGAAAAAAAAAACCATAAACAAGACATTTTTTTATAAAATAAATAACTCAGATGGTATTTTACAAGTCTTTTTACTATTGACTTTCATTAGGGTTTTTTTGGTTGGTTTGGGGTGTTTTTTCATTTGTTTTACTAATCCTTTAAAATGGAGAATAATAAATATTCTAAAATATTCTGGGAAGGTTGAGAGAGAATCTGCATTGGTATGGTATGTGCAGTACCTTCTAATAAATTAGAGAAATTTCATCATAACTGAGTTGGGAAATTCTACTAATTAAAAAATTGGCCCTCCGTGGAATCACCAATAAATGGGGCTCTTGTGTGTAGAATTGAAGCAAAATGTAAAAGAGAAGGAAGCCAGAAGCAGTAGAACCACAAAAGATGAACTCAAGCTCTCTGCTGTTGAAATGTCAGTTTCAATACTGATCTAGTCTTCATTTTCTAATTAGGGCCTATATAGGATACTGGTTTTGTAAACCCAGAGAGTTTTCTAGAAAGTGAATCTTTTGTTCTAGCTACACCTCCAGGACAAATAGTAACCTACTATGTCATGCTTTTATTACCTTTCCCTCCCTCAGGAAAAGATGGGAGGAATGAACTCTCAACAGAGTGCATCCTTACTTTCTTTCTTTCTTGGAGTTAGTTGGAGAACAGTAAAGAATAAAGGATGTTAGTGCTGTATCCCTGCAACTAAATGGACATGGAAGAGGCTGGGAAGGAACCACTGCCTTTTGGACCAGCATAAAATGTTACTCCCGAATGTGGACAGATAAGCAAACCTTTCTGTGCATGTTAGCCATCAGTAAACTGTTCACCGACTTCTCTCATGATTTCAAATGTTTAGTGGTATATCAACTGAACTGCAGTATCTATCTGTGTGCTTGCTTCTAGTTGCTGGCAGAGTAGAAGGCCTTTTCTTAAACTTAAATAAAAGAGTTTTAAATTTCCTCACATTTGCAGTGAGCTAAGAGTCAATATACAGCTTCTTACACTAGCGCAGCTGATAGGGAATTCATCATGCTATTGGAAATTGATCATGTAACTGACCCTTTCCATAATGTATTACAGTGATAAGACAGCTCGTAATAGGATTTGATGTAAACATTATCCAGGATATCCTGGTAAAAACAGCTAAAAACTGAAGGTAGTTCATGGTGCTAAAGGCAAATTCACTTATAACTATTCCTCACAGATAAAGAAGGAAAGTAGTCCCTGTAACAGAGGAATCAACTAGACTGCATTGGGAAAGACCAACTCTGCCTTAGCTACACCAGCAAAATCCCAAGACTCCACTATTTGGCGTTATGAAAACTCTGCAGTTTATACCGTCTACAGATTAGAGGTCTGTATAGGCACCTTTAAAGTTCCCCTAAATATAGGTGGTGCTGCAGCTTGTCTCACTAGTTTCTAGAAGCAAGCTTCTGAGGACGTTCAAAATTATAAGATGTTTATGAGGTGTTTGCCATTCTCTGTCATTCATTCTGTTACAGTGATTTGAGGCAGCACAGATTTTAACATGAGGAAATAACTTATTTTCAAAACAGTGAGGTTTTTAGGCATAAGGGTATTTCCTTATTTCAAGCTTGTGAAGTTACCAGCAATCATTGAAATTTGGCTGGTTTTCCTCCAGCCTGACTTTCTCCTTCTGATGGGGGGGGTGGTGTTAGGAGTGATGCTGTATTGGGATTCTCATTGATGTCCACCATAATCAATGTCTCTAATCACTGTTGCTTTACTGGCATCACACATGGAACAGAGCAGAGTGTCCACTCAGCACAATGTAGAGATTGGAGGAAAATGAGGAAGGAGGGGGAGAGAGGCAATGGAAAGGCTGGAAACAAATTAAAGAGTCCAGCTTGAAAAAGCAGAAAAAGGTATTTGTTGCAATTCAACAGGAATGTGTTTAGATTGTGCACTTAACTTCATGTCTTCTGTCTTTGGGAGTACTTCATCACTCTTGTTTTATTGGCATTGGTGTCTGCAGCAGCATGTGCTTAAATTTGATGTGCTCAGCTATTCACTAGAAGTATAGTCTGAAGAAAACCAGTGATGCAGAGGGTAGTTAGCCAAGACTGCTGCTCACAGAAAAACATTTGAAATTTGGTACTGTATTATGTGTTTGAGATTGATTTATGACCACCATGCAATTTTCTGACTATCCTAACATTGAAAGGAATCACAAGTTTCAAATGACAAATTAGCTTCAAAATGCTGTATTTTGCTGAATAAAATTGTACCAGAAAAGGTGTAGTTTGGTAAGTGGGCTAATCATAGGGGATTACATTGAAAAGGAGAGAACAAGTGAGCAGAAGCACAAGGAAAAACTATATAAATGAGGAAGCTGAAACTAGAAAGTGTTGATGACAAATGTTTGTAATAAATTTATGTAACAAAGCAATGCTTTGTGTACCAGTACTCTTTATAAGACTAGAAGAATACAGGCAACTAAATGCTCACTCTGCATGGATGGTTAGAGAGTTCATGTTGTGCCATCAAACATTCAGTTCTGTGAGTCTTTCCAGGTCCACATTAAACAAGCAAANGGCCTTTGTAAACAGGCTCTCCCCAGCCTTCCTGTAGGTGCCCTTCAGGTACTGGAAGGCTGTGATTAGGTCTCCTCCAAGCCTCCTCTTCTCCAGGTTGAACAGCCCCAGATCCCTCAGCCTATCCTCGTAGCAGAAGTGCTTCAGCCCCCTGATCATTTTCATGGCCCTCCTCTGGAACCGCTCCATCAGGTCCATATCCTTCCTATATTGAGAGCTCCAGAACCTGTCTATATCATTGATTAAAATGCTGAACAGTACCGATCCTAGCACAGACCCTTGAGGGACACCACTTGTGACTACTCTCCAACTGGACCTCAGGCCATTGACCACCACCCTCTGGATGTGACCATCCAGCCAGTTCCTTATCCACTGAGCAGTCCACCCATCAAATCCATATCCCCAAAGTTTGTCAAGCAGTATGTTGTGGGGGACCATGTCAAAAGCCTTGCAGAAGTCCAGTTAGATCACATCCACAGGTCGTTCCTCATCTACCAATGTGCTTCCTCTCTGATCTGCAGATCAGTTCCTCAAATTTCTACCACAGGTCTTCTGTCAGCCATCTGTTAGTCAATAAAAACAAGCACTAAAAAAGCCCATTTAACACAAGTTTCATGTAAACTAAGTTTTTATTAGTCCTTCCCAGATCACAAGTGGTAAATTCATATTCCATTCCCATTGCTATGGTAAATCCATATTCCATTCACAACATTTTTGGCTTTGGTGATTTAGTGTTTCTTGCTTAAATACTATATTCGTACCTTTTTTCTTTTAAAAAAGTTAAGATCAATTCCATTTTATTAATTGGTGATCTATTTTGTGAACCAATGCCAGTTCACTGCAATTACTTTAGCTCAGCAGCAAATGGGAAAAAGGGCGTCTGTACTGATGCTATGTGTCAAGCAGATTATGCTTCTTTAAAAAGATACGTTGTCTAGTTCTTGTGAGTGGAAGAATGATTCAAAATTATTTCATTATATATCAAAGGCTTTCCTCTGTCTTTAGATCTTTATCAAATACTTTTGTGAGACACTTTTAGAAGGTTCTGACTTAGGGAAGGTAATAAGATGGCTCCCTTTGAAGAAAACCTAAACCCACAAATGAAAGAGTATGTGCTTTTGAAATGCCATAAGAAGAAAGACCTTTTTATACTATACAGAGGACTGTTCATGAAGAATATGGTCTGCTTAGAAGCAATTATCATTTAACAGTTTAAACAACAGTATTTACAGAAGAACACATTTAAAAATTAGTTATCTATTTTACATTTATAAGGCTATAAAAATCTTTGACATGGCATAAGTCTCACTTCTCAGAGACTATGCCTGCAGTAGCCATAGTATTTTTAATGAAAAGCATTTCAGTTAGGAGCAAGAACTTGACCACAACATGCATTTTCCTTAACTGAACAATAATGTGTAAAGAACCAACCCATTGCTTTTAAGCCTTTGGATAGGAGATTCAAAGAAGGGATAGAGCTACCAGTAACAGCTAAAATTTCTTCTTCCCACTAGTTCCAGGTTAGCTAGGAAATAGTTTAGATTTGTTGTGCTCCTCAACTGCTGATGTACAGCGGTCAAACTGGCTGCAAAGAAGATGTATGCTCCAGTTGTCTGTGCATGAGTTCTGGGATAGATGTTGAATCAGTGAGCATACTTATCTCTTGTTCCCACTTACAACTTCATTAAGCCTAAAAAACAGTTGGAATGAAGTAGAATGGTGTCATTCATATCTATTTTCCAAGTGCATTTAATGGACATGTTTCAAATTTTGTGGAATACATAGCTTGTATTTTTTCATGTACCCTTCCTTCTTGTTTAGGGTGTGTTTGCATTGTCAGTTTGGTTTGGTGGGGCAGGATGATTTTGAAGTAACTTCTCTATTTTTTCTCCATTCGCTATATGTTTTGTCAGGTCTGTAAGTAGTTCTGAGATCTCAGATATTATTACTGTCAGGAGAATCTGACATACTTTCAAATGCATTGGGCACAGAAGGTCTAAGATCACTGTGTGAGATAATAAAGTCCTTCAGGGTGATACATGCTCATTCCAAAGAAGACTCAAACCCTCCAACTGCTGTGAAACAGTGAGTGGTACATGTAGTATGTGGAGGACGTGGTGTTTGTACTTTCCCATTTGCTGTTGACTGCCAGCACTCTGCTGGCAGATCTGTCAGCAGATGCACCTCTCTGCAGCCCCTTCCTCAGCTGGCAGCTTTTGTATATCACACAGAATCACAGAATTGTCTCAGTTGGAAAGAACCTCCAAGATCACCAAGTCCAACCATACCCAAAAACACAATTCACATCCCAATATAAACGTGTTGCCCTTTGTGTATCCTATCTTTTCCTCCATCCCTCGTTGTTGCATCTTTTGGTTTCTTTCATTTTCTTTCTGCTCAATTTCTTCTTAAAATGGATGGTATAATTTTGATAGATAGTCCTTCCACACAGCAGAAAATTCCAAGAGGAGAAATCTAATGGGAGACTTTTTTGTTATCTTCAACAACTTCACTGGAATCTGCAGATATGACAGCCAGACTATTCTCAGAGATGTACAATGGTGAGGCAACAGTCATATGTTAAAGCAAGAAAAATTCCAGTGAGATATCAGGGAGAAATGCCATGAAGTATTAAAACACTAAAGGGCATTGCTCAGAGATGTTTAGGAGTTTCCACTCTTGACTGGTCACAGTCCTGAGCAACTTGGCGTTTGTTGGCCCTGCCTTCATTGGAAAGTTGGACAAGGTATTCTGCAGGTCTCTTCCTACCGGCCTCATTTTATGAAGGGTGAGTTCTTCTCTCTGGAGTTTGGGTAAGCTTTTGACTCTCCTTGAACTAAACTTCAATCAATACATGCTTTACTTCATTTATTGCAGTCTGTGGTCTAAATAATGCTCGCAGAGTGCTTTCAGTTCTTCTAGTCCACCTGAAGCAATGGTAGTACACCCACCTTGAAATAGGGCCACATTTTTACTTATTTAGCATACAGTTGGATACATGTTAAAACAAGCAAACAGACAAAACAAAAAAAAAAAGCCAAAAAAACATAATCTAAAACAACAAAAAGAAAGAAACATAGCCAACCCTTTCCTCCAAACCAAGACAAAACAAAGAGACCTGAACCCCAAACCTGCTATTTAGAAGTACAAGATATGTTTGGGCAGTACAATGATAAATTTACCTCCAAACTCCTTTAAACCTATTTGTTTTCTCTGCCTTTTTTTTTCTGTGGATTTTTTGATGACTTAAATTCAAGGAATGTATCTTCAATGATTTGTAGGTTACATGAGCTACGGGTTTTAGATATGAAAACAAAGGATACATATTGTCACTCTTAGCAGGAACATGCTCAGATAGCTCCTTCAAGTTACCATAGGAAGACTGTATGATTTTTTATTTTATTTAAGCCAATATTTCATGTTAGTTTAAAATATACTGAAGTAAACCATCCTTGAGAGAATCAATCTATACAGAGATTTCCAGAAGTTTAAATAGATCCATTTTAAAATACCATGAAGTGAAGATTTTGGTAGCCCTGGAAGATCCCTGGATCAGAGATACAGCCATCAGATAAAAAGGCAGTTGCATTGGATGAAGAGCAACATTTAAACACAGATATGGGATACAGAGTAATAAAATACAACAGCACCTGAAACAGAGTTTACCTGCCTCAAAAGATGACTGCCAGCAGGAAGAGCGAAGTTCCTTACTTTTGAAATAAAGTAGAGAATTTTTGCTAGTGTCATTGAAAATGAGACCTACCTTAATAGATTTGTCCTAGCAAAGCTCTTAAGCATTAACTTCAAATCAGTGATTAATTGTATTCACTTTTATAGATCAGGGCCAAATATTCATGTTGAATTCACCGTAAATGCAACAGATGCTATGATATAATTCCCACAATTGCACCCACTGAAAATTATTAGTTTTTTCCTTTTTCTACTGATCTTTTCTTCCTAAAATACTGCTGCTATGTTTTTGCTTTCATCTCACCTCCATCTTATAAACTCTTCGTTTTTTTGCTGCTTACCTTCTGACAAGTGTGTTTTAAGACTTGGTTCCACACAGTCCTTTTTGGTATTTTGTTTGAACTGATGTTAATATCTATCTGAAGGCTTTGCTCTGAAACCTGACATAAACATACTTTGATTCCAGCATATTTATATCTCAAACCATTAGTACCTGATGCCTCATTTTTGCCTTCTGATATTAGAAAAAGGAACCTTGGACAATAAAACTTCTCAAACCCTAAAGGAATAAAAATATTTTTAGGGCTCTTCCCACAAGTATATACAAATGACATTTTTATAGCTATTAACAAATACTTCTCTTGGAAATTAAAAAAAAATGCAATTTTTTCTGCTTTTCAAGTAGTTCAGAGGCATCAAATTTTATAATTTTTTTTCTTTTTTTCATAGATAATATACTTTAATCAGTTTGGGGACCTTACCACTTGTGCTATGGCAAACATACTTTAATTTCTCTTAATTATTTCTGTGATTCACAAGTTATGACCTTTCTCAGTGACAAAAAATAAATTCCAGTTCTTCCAAGAATAAAATGTGCAATAGTGGAAATACAGACCCTGCACAGTGATATTAAAATAACCAATGCATTGAAATCTGTAGATCAGCAGAGGCACTAGGGAGCAAATATACTGGTTTCAGTTTGAAATTTGGAGTGGTTTGGTTGTGTTCTGTAGTGGGTAAATATCCCAGTAATTAAGCAGGAATACCACAAACAGTTTAAACGGAAATAACAGTGAAGTTCTGTTCTGGAATATCACAAAAAAAGGAAAAAGCCACTAGAAAAGCTTTATATGTTTTTTGGGGTAACACACTGGGGACTATCTGGCAGCTATTTGCAGAATGCTGGTGCCTGTTATGAGGAGCATCATCCTCATGGCAAGACAAAGTCAGCAGTGGAGGCAAAACAGGCCTTCCAGTTGAAAATCTTTTGCTTAGAAGAGAAAGGTGTGGCCAGTGGAAAAGCTGCCCAAGGCACACAGCAGGTCAGAGCAAGGGAAGCTGGATGAGCGTTGGTTCCTCTAATTAAATGTGTGTTGTTTTCTCCCTGCACAGAAGCAGCAGGCCATTCTGTGTGGAAAATCCGTTTGAATCTCTCCATCAGTTTTGCATTTAGGTGAAACAGGTTCCCCTGACTGCAGGTTTCTAATACTGAAATTGGAAGAGTACTGCCTGGTCTGAAAGTGAACCTGTCCTGTGCAGTGGGTGCAGACCTGGTCTTGCAGCAGCCTAGGAATGATTTCCTCCAATTTGCTTGTCTTGAAACAAGCTGGAACACATCCTTTCCATCCTCAAGGCATTGATGGAGAGGAAAATGAACATTGCACCCCAAAACACTCTGTCATTGCCCAGGAATAACTGCTGTAGAGCCAGCAAAAAAGAGCAAGGGCTGAGCAGAGCTGAGAGCAAACTTATGCCTTTCCAGGGATAGGTCTTTGGGAAGAGGCTTTCGCCAGTCTCCATGTGTTTGTCACAGTAGCTGTTATTTAGATTTCCTTATCCTACTCTATTTTCTCTTCCAAACTAGAGTCCTAGAATAGAATCTTAGAATCTTTAGAGTTGGAAGGAATCTCAAAAATCATCAAGTTCCAACCCTCCTGCCATGGGCAGGGACACCTCCCACTAGACCAGGTTGCTCAAAGCCCCATCAAGCCTGGCCTTGAACACGCTCAGGGATGGGGCAGCCACAACTTCTCTGGGCAACCTGTTCCAGTGCCTCACCACCCTCACAGGAAAGAATTTCTTCCTAATATCCAATCTAAATCTCCCCTCTTCCAGTTTAAAACCATTACCCCTTGTCCTATCACTACGCTTCCTGACAAAGAGTCCCTCTCCTGCTCTCCTGTAGGCTCCCTTCAGATACTGGAAGGCTGCTATAAGGTCTCCCCAGAGCCTTCTCACCTCCAGGCTGAACAGCCCCAGCTCTCTCAGCCTGTCCTCATAGGAGAGGTGCTCCAGCCCTCTAATCATCTTTGTGGCCCTCTGCTGGACCAGTTCAAACCATTCTATGTCCTTCTCTGTTGAGGACTCCAGAGCTGGACCCAGTACTCCAGGTGGGGTCTCACAAGTGCATAGTAGAGGAGGTCACGCTTCTTTTGATGCAGCCTGCTGGTCATACTTCTTTTGATGCAACCCAGGATACAGTTGGTTTTCTGTGCTCCTAGTGTGCACTGCTGGCTCACATTGAGCTTCTCATCCACAAGTACTCTCAAGTCCTCTTCAGAGAATTAATACTGCTCACACTCCATGGTACCCTCTTTCTGGTCCTTCCCACCTTCTGGTTAGATGTTTTTGTTTCTTAGCCCACACACCTTTGATTGTGGGGTGTGAGGGTTAGTGGGGAAGTGAAGACACAGGAGGGGCTCAATGAGGGCTGCAGCTGTCCCCTAGCAGAGTACCTGCACACACATAACTGCATTGAAAGAAGGCAAATGCCATTCATTCCAGAGCCCAGCCACCAGGAAAATTTGTTTCTGTGGCCAGCATCTCTGAAAACCTCAAACCTTGGATTCATGTGATCTGTTGTTCAAATTCATCTTTCAGTTGTCTTAGAAGTGTGTTTCTGGCTTCCCTACATGCAGAAAAGTGTCTGGAAAGATAAATTTTAAAGGATCCAGTACCAGAAGTCAAATAAATTTTGCCATTTTTGAAGATATCAAGACTTGTAAAAATACATTGTGCTTCTCATGCTTAATTTTTTAATTAATTGAATATTTGGCAAAATTATTTTTTGCAGGTAATACTATTCTTGCTTCTTTGTATTCATTGTCTAGCACTGAGAAGACTTCTGTACATTATTTATGGCAAGGAACTTCAGTTTGATGTTGCTAGTTCCTTATAACTTTCTTTCCCTCTTTAGTTCTTTGTCCACAGTGCTGTGTAGTCCCTTTCTCTGTTGTTACGCTATGTAATGATCTATTTTGGGGGCACTTTTCAAATGCTTTATGACAACTGAGTAAATTCTATCCACTCAGTTTCTGCTAGCAACTCTGTTAAAGCACAAACAACTGATTTCAAAAGGACTTGGATGTGATTTCACTTTTAAACTCTGCTTATTTGACCTCCTAGAATTAATCTTATAATGATCTTATACTGTTTTATCCTTAATCAGGCTCTAGTCCATTTTCTTCAGAACACAGAAATTTAGCTTCTGAAGCTATAGTTTCTACAATACTCTTTGTTCCAGTTTCAAGAAGTCCCTGATTAATAATTTTCCAATTTCTGTGAACACTCACTGTTTCTATGGATGCAGTACACACTGCATCCTTGTCAGTGCTGCCATTGCTTAATGCTGTTCTTTTCTGAAATACTAAGTGACTTAGAGTTTCTCAGATTTTTCAGTAATTTTCCCCCGTGTAATTTAAATGTTTATCAGGGCATGATTCCATAGTTTGTCCTGTCTTTGTGGTTAAGGATTTCTTTATCTTTCATGGTAAAATACGGGGCTGGGGGCTATAGGCAGGAACTTTATTGCTAATTTTAATTTCTGCTTTAATGAATGGTTCCATTTGTTATTGCTAGCAGCTTTAAAACCTTGTCTTTTCAAATATATTTCTTTTAAAAAATTGCTTTGATATTAAAACCTTTCTATGTAATTTCCAATTTTTCATAGTTTATCATAATTTTCCAGGTCCGGTTTGTAATTGCAATGTTATCAGTAGTCAAAAGAGACAAAAAGTGGTTACTGGGGTATGAGTTGTTCACAACAAAGATTTAAAAAAAAAATTTTATAGAGCTATTTTTTAATTAATCTTTTATATTTAGCTATTTTAAAATTGGGAGCCAACTCAGAAAAAAAAAAATCCTTCCCCCCTCCAAATTGGTGACTAAATATTATTAAGGTTGGTTTGGAGGAGATTTGCCACACACTTTATACCAGGTATATCTCTGACTATTTACCGAGGTTTCTTACCTCTTTCTCTGAAAGGAAGATAGGAGAAATTTTCTGAAGTGCTGTCAGTTTACCTGTTCCGCCTCCAAAATTTAAGATTGCATCCTAAATAATTTGATAGATTATTCTTATGTAATAGAGCTACGATGGAGGTACATTTGTTTGAGGTATTACTTCAAAAGTAAGACAAAAGCCCAGCATTCTTGTCATTCTTTTGGATCACATTTTTCTTGCCCATGATATATAATTTGAACTCTGTTATATCCTGGCCTTTAATCATCTGTTCTTTTTCTTATGAAGCCTTTATTTTTTCACCACTGTGATCTCAAAATAAAAGGCCTCAAAATATTATTTTGATTTTGACTTAGAAGACATCCTAGATTCTGTTTTGGAGGGAAACAATGTATATAACTTATTTTTAATGTTTGAATCACTTTAGAAAATCAAGACATGAACTTCATTTAGACCATTTTCCTGTATAGTGACAGTTCCAAACAAGCCTGTTCAATGTAGTCTAAATCTAGGATTCATTTTATATGTTCAAATTTCATTTAGGATTCAAATATGCAGTACAAAACCATCATGCTAGTTGCCAGAAGTTTTTGAACAACTTTAAGGACACAGAGCTCAAAACTGGAGTTCATATAGGTAAAACAAACTATATAATATGATTATGCTTTTAGGTGTATTTTCAGACTTTTGTGGTAGAGTTGCAAGTATCTGGGAAGACTTCTGAAAGAGATTTGTATGGGACAATATGGCATCAAAATATTTAATGTCTCAAATGAATTGAGGCTAAAAAATCAAACCTGGTTAGAACATTTAGGTCTTTTGCAGCAATTGCCATACTTAACTACAGCACATTTAAGCTAGCCTGATTAACGGCAAATGCAGCAATTCATGGGTACACATAGTAAATTCAAATAGCAAGTTAATATTGGGTGGGAGCAGCATAGAACACTTTTTGCAGGAGGCTATCAAAATTACATAAGAAGCTCCCCTCATTCCTTCTCTCCTCCTTTGCAGGTTGATGGGGGAGAAGGACAAGCTATACCTTTCCCTTTGCTGCTGCCTTTGAAAAGGGAAACACATGTTTTTGTATGTGGAGTCATTGTTCATCATAAGCACAAATAAAAAAGGCAGCTTCTGATTATCAGCAAGTCTTTATTTTCTAACAATCTCTGTGCTAAAGCTTAGTGGTAATAACAATAACAGTAATAATATAAATACATCATTAATATTATTGTTACTATTATTTTTATTACTTTTTTTAAGGCACACCAAGATGGTACCAGTTCTGCTAAGGCTGGGGGATGAAACAAGCATTAGGTAAGTGGAAGAGTTATGATGCGGGCTAGGAAAATTCAAGTGATAAATCTGCCCAGGTTCTGTTCAGAGGGAAATTTGTGTTTTAAGAATAAACTGTGAAAAGCTTGAAATAACTGCCAGGATGACTCCATGAAACACCTCTGAATTTTTATAGATAGATAGATAGATAGATAGATAGATAGATAGATAGATAGATAGATAGATAGATAGATAGAACCACCCACTTATTACCTAGTATGGTGTATAATTAGAAAGGTAGGCCTATTGCAGAGAAGAAGTCTTACTGTGATTTTAGAAATATCCATTTCCAATCTGATTTCATGTACTGGCACCCACTTTGTTCCAGCTATCTGGTCTGGAGATGAATTGCCCACTGGCCCCATTGTCAAAATGACAGCATGAAAAGGGAAGCCTGTGGGTTGTAATAATAATGTGGTACATGTGTAGAAGGTCAGAGAAGCAACAGATTAACATTCCAGCAGATGATTTCCCTAGAGACAACTCTTGAAAGTATCAAAGGCCAAAGATTACAACACTGATAATGTGTCTAATGTTGTTGGCAAAATAGTTGCTTAAATTTGTCAGTTGTGGAGGTAACACTTTTTCTCTTTTTTCAATTAGATAGTGAAACCTTCAGTGAACACTGAAAAATTAGTTCCATAAATATTAGTCTAATTATACAGGTAGTAATGGTGTTTAAATCAACTGAGTGTCTAGTCTCCATTATGTTATGTGTTAAAATGAGATAAAGTAAAATTAATAGATTAACTGAAGAAATTTTCTTTATGAACCCAAAATTTTGGCATGGAAAGGTTCAGTAAACGTGTAAAACTGGTTTTATTGCAGATGGTGCACAACGGATGCAATGTTAATTTCCACCACAGGAAGTGCAAAAGATGTTAGGCCTGTGTGGATGAACAAACAGCTTTTAGTCAAACTCAAACACAAAAGGGAAACCTAAAGAGAGTGGAAGCAAGGATGGGCAAGCTGGGAGGAATACAAAAATATTGTCTGAACATCCTGGGATGAAGTTAGGAAAACTAAAGCCCAAAAAGTTTTGTTATGCATAGGTCACAAAATGACTCTAGGGAATATGTGAACCCATTGCTGTATGAGACAGTGCAGTTGGTTACACAGGATATGGAAAAGACTGAGGTCCTGAATGCCTTTTTTACCTGTCTTCATTAGCAAGACCGGCCTTCAGGAATCCCAGGTCATAGAGAACAGAGGGAAATGCTGCAGCAAGGAAGACTTACCCTTGATGGACGAGGAATCAGGTAATATTTCAACAGATATGTAAGTGCATGAGATCAAATGGGATGCACTCATGAGTGCTGAGAGAGCTGGCAGGTGTCATTATGAGCCCGATAATCTTTGTCTGATCACACTGGAAGAAGTATCCAAAGACTGGAGGAAAGCAAATGTCATCCTCATCTTCGGGAGTGGTAAGAAGGAGGACCCAGGGAACTACAGGCCAGTCCCAGGATCTCTGGGGAAGTAGCGGAACAGCTAATACTGTAAACCATTTCCAGGTACATGAAGGACAAGAACCATCAGGAGTAGTTAGGATGACTTCAGCAATGTGAAGGGCCACAACAGATGGTGAAGGGACTGGAGGATCTATCACATATGAGGAAAGACTGAGAGACATGGGACTGTTCAATTTGGAGAAAAGGAGGCTCAGGGGATGTCTCAATATGTACAGGGATATGAAAAGAGAATACAGATAGGACAGAGCCAGTCTCTTTTCAGTGGTGCCCAGTGAAAGGGCAAGTGGCCAATGAGCATGAACTGAAACACAGGAAGTTCCCTCTGAACATCAGGAGACACTTTTTCACTGTGAATACGACCAAGCACTGGCACAGTTTGCCCAGGGAAACTATGGAATCTCCATCCCTGCAGAAATTGAAAAGACATGGTCCTGTGCAAACAGCTCTAGGGAGCCCTGCTTGAGTAAAAGGTTTGGACTAGATGACCTCCAGAGATCCCTGCCAACCTCAACCATTCTATGATTCTCTGAAATTATAGTATTTGTACAAAAAAAGTGTTTTAAAAGTACTCTAATGTCAAAAGTCACTGGAAAAAGAGTGGCTTCAAATCAGGTGGGCCTTCTTGGTAAGTAAAAATCCATTCCCTCTATCTGTCAGCCTTTCCAAACCCAAGCAGCAGTCTCCAATTCAAGATGAATGCTTTAGTAGTGAAAGAGACATTCAGAAATGATTGAGAGTAGAAAATGCTAATGGACTCTTTTAATTAGCTTAAGGTACCAAGATGAGTCAGTCCTTTTCATGCTCCCGGCTGTTTTCACCATGTGTGGTATTTCCTTCCCCCGCGGATGGGACTTAGGTGTGCCTAACCAATACTTCATTATACAGAAACAGAAAAACTGATTCTCGATTCATTTCAATATATGACATATGGGCTGGAATGAGCGGCAGTAACGTGCTCAAATAGCCCGAAGCAAGTAATTTAATAGGTTCCATGACTACTTGATGAGTCTGAACACAAAAGAGGGGCCAGAGGGACTCTGGCGAGAAGTAGCAGAAGGAAAATGAAGCAGGGACATACAATGAACCAAAGGTTTTCTCCTGTTTCTTAAAATATTGGCATGTCTGCTCTGCTGAATGTACTGTTTCTTTTAAAAGCTTCTGGAAATACTCTTACAAAAATTCAAAACACGGCCACAAATCATTTATAGGAGACAAAAAACAATAAGTAGTGTCAGCACAGAGGGATATATTTTACTTGGCCGTGCCAGGAGGAATTATGGTGGGCTGTGATGAGTGGAATATATAGTAACATAAGTTGCCTGTTGACAGCAGGGGTTGAAATTATAAAATGTAAAACCAATATATTTCCCTCACAGTATCAAACAGCTGGGATTTTTTATACCTAGTAGCAGAATACCATGTCATTTTTCAGAGCCCCATAATTCTGTAAGCGTGTTTAAGTACATGCTCTTATTTATTTTGTTTGTTTATTTGATTTCAAGTCTCACAGATAATGCAATGTGCTGAGATGCAAATACATCAATACTAGTCAACATTTTGCTGAAAGTTGTTAATGTAGATGATTTTCTGTTCTTAACTTTGGCTTTGGTCATTAAGGGGTTTGCATTTAATATACTAAAATAGCTAGCAATAGTATTACCCTCTTATGAATCATCACTGAACTAAAAAATCCTACAGGAATCTTATTTTTTCATGCTATTTAAGAATCTAATTATAAAAATAAGTCTTTATGAGGAACTGACAGCAGCTGAGTTCAAATAAGAGCTTTTCTAGTGACAGATGGTAATAAGCAAGTCAGACAGTTAGATGATGGTTTATGTGCTAGACATCATAGGTGTTGTAACTATTGACCCATGTTAATGTGGTTACTCTGGCAAATAAAATGCAGGAAACAAAGCTACCTTGAATGACTTTTCTCTCAGATGCTTAGTAGAATAGCTGTCATTCAGCAGTAGGATTTGGTCAGTTGCCAGATCTTAAAGCTTTACCACACTGTCTTTCCTCTCTCTGTCTCTCTTTTACCTGTTTTGCCATTGCTTTTGCTGTTGCCTCAATATGCCTGTTTATTACCACTTTGAAGTTTTAGGTAAGGAACTTGGTTCTGACAAGTAAGGCTACTAGGGTCAAGAGGAAACGGAGGTGCTGGGGAAAGTATTCATCTCCTCTTGCAAGAGGTGAGTGAGTCTTTTGTCCACAGGGCACTCTAATGACCTTGTACACAATGGTGACAAAAAAAAACCCTGTGGTGCATTGAAGGGAAAGGCAGCAGGGATAGTTGCAGGGTTTGCCATCCATATGAGCTAACCCATCACCCATAATTGTCACACTTGGGGAGAGTTAATAATCTGTAATCTGGAAACCTGTGATTCAATTGGGAAATGTGTGGGAATGGGAAATAGATTTGAAAAAAATTCCAGCTTAGTTTGCAAAATATTTAGCTTCAGGAATATTTCAAAAAAGAGAAAAAAAATTCCACCCTTTGTAGTAACTGCATGGGGATGTGCAGTTAAAACACAACTGTCAGTGTGCTTCTCCACACTATTGCTTTCTACCATGTTGTTTTGTGTTGAATAAAGCTGGCATGGCTTTTGAGTCATTGCCAGCTATGGGAAGTATGCCGGCACTGGAGATACGTGCTGTTAGTAAGTGAACAAGCAGGATTATAGCATTTCCTTAGTAATTACTTTGGGATGATTATTATACTCTGGCTACATCTCTCCCAGTTTATGTTGTTCTCAAAATCAGACCATAGGAATTGTAATTCCAGTCTTTCCAGAACAGAAATTGAATGCTGATCATCTATCAAACTTGTGCTTTTTAAATTGACAGTTTATCTAGGTTCAGGGCATGGGTAGAAGATGGTATGGTGAAGGTGTAGATGGTATTGCAAGGCATACGTTTTAGATAGACACATCAAAAAAGCACTGAGCAGATTCAGTGGTACCTGAGGTGTGCCTGAGCTGTTACTGGAAGATGTGTGCCCACTGCCAAAACAAGCTCAAGATGGTGCCGTCATTTCAGCCAAATCCACCAAAACCTGACCGACAGATGTGTGTCCCCGTCCCAACCCCACC
>VZRU01014519.1:35311-47706 GCA_013398155.1 Pedionomus torquatus | reverse complement strand
ACTAGGGACAGAATTTCTTCAAACCTGTAGTGAGGGTAATGAAGTATAACATGAATTGGTTGTTAAGGTATGGGAAATTGTGCTGAAGAAGACTGTTTTAGGGGAGGTGTTCATATCTGTGTTGGTGACATGGACAGTGGGAAGGAGTGCACCCTCAGCTGTGTGGCATGGACAACACACTGGAGTGAATAGATGCCATCCAGAGAGACCTGGACAGGCGTCAGAGGTATGCCCATGTAAATCTCATGAAGTTCAACCAAGGAGAGTACAAGGTCCTGTACCTGGGTTACAGCAATCCCCCAAAAAATAAAGGTTGGGCAAAGCATGGATTGAGAGCAGCCCTGAGAAGGACTTGGAGGTGTTGCTGGACAAGAAGCTCAACATCAGCTGACAGTGTCCACTGGCAGCCGAGAAAGCCAATCTCATCCTGGGCTGTATCAAAAGAAGCACGAGCAGCAGGTCCAGGGAAGTGATTCTACCCATCTACTCCACTCTGGTGAGACCCCACCTGGAGTACTGTGTCCAGCTTTGGAATCCTCAGTACAAGAAGTATATGGACCTATTGGAACAGATCCACAGAAGGCCCACAAATATGATCAGAGGGATGGAGAACCTCTTCTATGAAGACAGGCTGAGAGAGCTGGAGCTGTTCAGCCTGGAGAAGAGAAGACTTGGAGTGACCTTCTAGTGGCCTTCCTATACCTAAAAGGGGCCTAAAGAGAGAGCAGGAGAGGGACTCTTTATTAGGGATTGAAGCAATAGGATGAGGGGTAATGGTTTTAAATGGAAAGAAGGGAGATCTAGATTAGATATGAGGAGGAAATTCTTTCCTGTGGGGATGATGAGGAACTGGAACATGGTGCCCAGAGAAGTTGTGGATGCTCCATCCCTGGAGGTGTTCAAAGCCAGGCTGGATGGGGCTTTGAGCAACCTGGTCTAGAGGGAGTTGTCCCTGCCCATGGCAGGGGGTTGGAACTAGATAATCTTTAATGTCCCTTCCAACTCAAACCATTATATGATTCTGATTCTATGAATATGTTGCCTTTCAGAGCAGTTTAAGTGTCTTGCTGCAAAAGCCAACACATGGTCTCCTGCATCTGTTGAGAAGGAATGAGAACAGATAGGTGCTCAGTGTGCATTGTAGCAAAACACACAGCTCACTGGCACACATAGCAGTAAAAGGTGTGTAACTGGCATACTGGCCCCCTCATCTTTCTGTTCTTCCTCTTTCCGGACTAATCCTGTTAGTTCTGTGTATGCATTGGGATATCCCTACGTCAAAGTCCTGGATTTTGCCTGTCCGGCTGTTTATCCATCCTTCAGAGCCTCACTGATGGAGCATGTGTTCCTCTCAGGTAAAACCATTCAAAGACAAAAGTTGCTTTATGGTTTGCTCTCACAGAAGGTTATATGTAAGATCAAGTATGAGGGATGCACTTCAAAAAACCTCTTTGTCCTCATCCACTACATCAGACCTGCTGTTAGTCTTATCTGGGTTTTGTGCATAAGACCTGGTTACTTCTGAACCAGACAGCTTGCACGTTGTTTTTTCCTAAAAGCATTCACCTATGCCAAGGTTGCTTGTGTTTCATGTCCTTAATTTCTTACTATCTGTAGCCCTGTTCATACCATGCCGGCAGCTCAAGTTCTTGGTTTCCTAATATTCCTTACTGCTGAGTTCAGCTAGGACTGGCTTTGCCTCCCTACAATATCGCCATTGCGCCCTTGCCAGCTGGCAATAGAGTTGACACAGGCTAAGTATTGTTGCAGGCTGAAGCTAATTGCTCTTAATGGGAAACATGGCACTTTCTGGGACCTGTGACATCACTGGGTCAGGTGTAAAGAGAAGGCACCATTTTCACTGGTGAGAGCCTGCAGCAAGCAGACCTGACAGACCATCTAAACAGTGATTGGAGGATCATAGTGGAAGGTCTGTTTGTACCATGTGAGCTATTATGCCAACAACAGTTGCCTTTATTGGCCAAGTGCCAGGGAAGATTGGCAGTATGGAGGACTTTTTGCTGAAAGCGGGCCTGGACTATTAAACCCATGCTCTAATGCCCGGATTTTCAAAGAGTTTGTAGAGTGCTTGGAGCCTGGCCAAAGAAATACATTCATTAAATCAACCAACGGACAATGTAATGTTTAGTAATATGTTATGTTTCCCTGGTAAACATTGAAAATATAGGACTTGCATCTCTCCTGAACACACTGTCTCTTTTTAAAAAGGCTTTCTCTTCTTGGCTGTCAGTTGCATTGTGTGCTAGATATTGGCAATCAGTAACAGAGTGCAGAGAAATCAGAAGTGAGCTAGTCAAAGGAAGAGACATAACCTGAGGATCTACTCACTTATTTTTGCCTATATCCCTGGTGACTAAAGCCACTAAAAGTGGCTGCAGACAGGAATTATTTCAGGTAAGTTATTTTTTTCTCCTTTCCAGTTTGAACAGATGGAGAAAAGACCGTAAGTAACTTTCTCAGGTTGACAAGCAATCAAATATACCACCTGACTGAGCAACTAAGTGCCAGTATTGGAAAAAAAAAAAAAAAGGTGTAATTTCAATTTGTGTGATGCAGTTTTGCTTCCTGTTAAAATTGCCTGGAACAATGCTTGCTTCTTGCTACTGAAAAGTCATCATCCCATTATTTAAAAGCTCAGATATAGATTTAGATGTCAACATACAAGGATTCATTGTTGAAATATTTGGTTGCAATTTAGTGCTTGGAAATCAATCAAAACTGTTTGAGTTCATGAAACAAATGCAAGGAAGGTGATCTGTTTGGATTTACTCATCTCAGTTCAGTACCAGATGACAAGCTTTTTTGCTAATCTTCTATTTTCATTTAGGTGTCATGTGCCTGTAACAAAATTGCCTTAGACTTGTTCAGAATCGGGGAAAGGAAGCCAAAGTCACTGGAAGATTACACAAAACTGGCGAGTGGAGGGTGAACAGGATTTAACTACCCAGTAGTAAATGACCATGACCAGAAGAAAATTGCATTGAAATGAAGTGGCTTCCCTTGAGACAAAAGATACTGAGCTAGCCTGACAGCAAATTCTGTGCCCTCAAGATGTGGTACTTTTCTTTTCCTTTTGCCTTAGGAAATTGGTAAGGATAAGCACTGCTTTCCAAATAGCAGTTTGTTAGCTGTCAGCAGCCCCTGGAAGTGGCAAAATCAAACCCCAGTTTTTGTGGATTCTTGATAGTGGCCAGTTGTTCAGCTGAAAAGGGAGGAATCATCAGATGTTGCTTATCAAACAAAGACTTAATCTTCATGCTCAGCACCTCAAAGAAAACTTAGGTGTTCAGTTCTTAGGACTCAAAGAAAGACCTTTGTTCCTTTGAAGTAATAGCAGACAGTGTGAAAAGAATTTTAATCAGGACCTGCCAATATCTATCAGCGCACAGCATTTCATATCACAGATAGTAAGAGTCTGGAGAAAATGACAGACAAGTAAAATCTGGAGGCAAAGCACAGGGTTTCCAGTATCCAGGTCAGATCAGGGCATCAAATGTCTTTTGAGTATCAATAATGACTTTCACCAAAGGGTAAAAAGAACAAGACAACTCTTTTTATACATATCCTTAATATGACCGTGGGTTTTGAAGGATTTTTGAAAATTTGTCATTAACACCTGAATGAAATTAATGTGTTTACAAAATAAGTACAAATTTTAGCAAAACAAAGAGAATGATGGTCTGCAAATATTTACTCTTTCATGATAAAACTACTTGATGCTATAATGGAAAATATAACGTAGAAGTTAAACTTAGAAATGAGAAACCAGTTGCATCAATCATCAACTTTCAGTGCAGAAGAAGTTAGAATCAGGATAACGTAAGGGACATGTTCAAGAAATAAGCAGTAATAATGGTATTCTTGTTTTGCTCACATTCTGGGAGGTGTTTTGCCCTAGTGTTCATCTTCTTTAATGCAAAGTTGTGATGAAACTCATAGGAAGACATGATTATTTTCAAAGGCAAAGAGATGAAATAAAAATGACCTTAAGTTTACTACCGTTAGCTCTTTTGCATGTGGCACAAAATCGGGGCATGAATCTCAGTTACAGATATCAACACTGTAAATGTGCTTCTAACTCAGTTTGGGGGGAAATGACCAATCAATGTTATTAAAGTCTATAAAAAGGGAGGATGACGGACAAGATAGAAAAAGTAAAATGTTCCAGAGCTTTTATTATTTCATCTCCAGTCCCCTGGGATCAAAGTGTCTTACTTCATCTTTTCTGAAGTAAGGCCAAGCTCTCTGTTTATTTAACTTCAGGCTTCAGGACATAAGCCAGTCTGCCTAAAATATTACAGGGATATCTTGTCTAAGTGTTTTTTGCTACCATTTCTCTGAAGCAACTCTCCTGGTGAGCAGATTAGCTGTAACTTAAGTGTTACACTGTAAAAAAACCTCCTGTGTTCCCAAATTCTTCCAGCAGTCCTAGGGATATTCTTGTTTCGCAGTCACTGGTAAGAATGGTCTTGTTTCCAGGCCTCATAGTGCTGACAATCATAATGATGAAAATAATGGTGGGAGAAAAGGAAAGCAGAATTAGATGGATGGGTAGAAGTAAAACACTTTGAAAAAAAGGTCTAATGGGAAGAAACATAAGATATATTATGTGCAGAAGAATAGGATCTTACTCTTTTGAGATGGCAATGTGCACTTTCACTGAGAAATGTGTGCTGCTCACAAAACAACCAATACTTACAGATAGGTATTTCTACATCTCTAGGGTCACAGGGAGTGTGGACCCACATGTCAGTACTGAGGCAGAAGAGAGCACAGCTGAAGCTGGAGTGAAATGGCAAGCACTCTTGTCCCCTTCCAATTGTTAAACTTTTGTTGTGACATCACTCTCAGATTATAAGCAAGATTTTAAGCCTTCTTTCCTGCCTTTTGTCCTTTTCTCCCCCTTCCTCTGTGTCATCTCCCTTGTCACTTTCCCTGCTGAAAAAAAAAAGGTAAAAGCTAGACCAATGGCTATAGCTCTTTTTAATGTGCTGCAGGGAGAGAAATGTGTCTAGGTAAGATTTTTGTGCTTGCAGCTAAATGCAAGGAGAGCTAAAATGAGCGTGCATAACACCCACAGTCATGCACTTAGAGAAACTAATAGAAAAATACTCAGAGCTGAAAACAACGTTGCTAACACCGAAAAATGATTTATCTCAGGCTTGTGTTCCAATCTGGGGAAAAAAGTGCTAGAAAAAGGGTATTGTCCTGGAATCGTCACAAAACACATCAGGATTTTCTATGACCTTTAAGGATCTGTTTGGTTATTGTTTTTTGGTTGTTTTGGGTTTTTGTTTGTTTGTTTGTTCTGAAAGAATGCAGAGATTTGCAGGTTTTTTATAAGAAAATGTTCAATGCAAAACGGATGTTTACCGTCGAGTTCAGAATGAAACAACTAGACACTCTCAGGACTTCATATCCTTATGACATGATTCAAAGACCCAAATTGTACAAGCAAAAGGAATATTTATCCTTCAAATAAGAAGCAATGCTCTAAATGGCACAGAAAATGGCAATTTCACACCTGCCTACAAACTTCTTCTCAAATACTGTCATAACCATCATATACCCCAGAAATTCCCATTGTAATTCTTGCTGAACACAGCAAATCTAAGATACAGACATGGCTAGAATACTGTAATTTGCTTGAAGGGAATCTGAAAAATAATCTATGTTATTATAGAGAGCTTATAAGCACCAAGGCTGTCTCTTGAATCAGCTAAGGAAAAGGCATACTGTCTGCAAAAAACCACTAAGAAGCTGGACAGATTTACTCCTAGGTGAGGGATGCACATCATATTGACTATAAAAATCTCATGAAATTTATCATGCTTGTGTTCAAATGAACTGCGCAACTTTAACATCCAAAATTGCTCATCACACAGCACCAATCCTATCTTGTTTTCTGGGCCAGTAACAAACAAAAAAAAATTACTGAAACAAAACCTATCAGAAATCCCTCTTTAAACATCTGTTTAGCTATCCATATATCTATTCTTAGTATTTCTATAGTGACCATCTCCTAATATCTTCAGTAGTGAGGGCTGGAGACTAAGAGGATTTGAGGCAGTGTCAGATGATGATAAAAGGAGTGAACTGCAGAAATTCCTGCCTCCTGAAGTGCTATAAAGGCAAGTCTGGAATTTTTTACTGCAATTGTTGTGCTTGTAATCATAACAGTCTGCATTGCAAACCATGGCCAGTTACTACTACAAGTGCAGAACAGAGCATAGCTGAGAGATTGTGATGAGATCTCTGATTTCAGTGTCAGTTTCTCATTATGACCACACTTCCTGGGCTTACTATGGTATCATAATAAAGTAATACAACACACAAAATCCTAGGATGGCCTTTTGATGCATTCTGGTTGGGAGGACCTTTTGACCTTTTTTTTTCCCCTTTGTGGACTAAGAGAATCTTAGATTAAATTAAGCTATGAGGGCTAAAAAGAGATACTGTAGTTTTATTTGTGTAGATTTGCTGAACTGAATGACAGAGTTCAACTCTAAATAAGACAAAAACATTTTAAAAAAGAACATTTTACATCTTTGCAGCTGGTTTCAATTTTCTTGTCCAAATGTGTTTTTTTCTGCTTTGTTCCAATCTTTCTACGTTGTCTGAAAGATGATGGTGGAACAAAATATGTTTTGCTTCATTGATGTTTCTCAACAGTTTTCTGTTAGGAAGGCTGGTGCATGTGGAGGCTGACTGATTCCTTCAACATGGATACAGTTTGAATCTGCTCCGTCTTTGTTTTTCTGGGAGACAAGCCTGTTTAAAGGCACAGGTCTGTTACAGTGGTGTTGCTGTTCCTTCTTAGGAGGAAGGATTTTTTTGCGTTGTCCTCCTAAGACAAGTGAGATAGACCTTTTCCCCACTAAAAATTATGGAAATGGATAGGAAAATTATTCTGTTTATTAGGGAAAAGGATTGTATCTATAGTAAAAACCTCGTAAAAGCCTGTGTTTTCCTGACTGGGATACATGCTGCAATAACAGGGAAAAAACTGCCAGATAATCTCAATTCTGTTTAAAAATTAGACACAATACTTACAGTTTTACAAGTGTTATTTAAAAAAAAAGTAATCTTCCTCCTACTCCTAGTACTCCTAGTTCATTGATTCCCTATTTCAACATTTCAGCATCTCTCTGCACATGAAGAAATCTTTGATGTTTTCTTCCAAATTGCATCCCCCAAATCTAAACTAAAAATGCAACCTTTTCACTCATCCCCATCCCACAGACTTTTCTGTATCTGAACAGCTTTTCCACATCTCTTTACACACTTCCCTTCTGAGCTGCCCTCTCACTGTGAGCAACAAATCCGCACAGCGTCCCTTACAACTTATTAAGCTCTGAGAATGTGTTCACTAACATAAAGATATCAATTGAAGGCAGTGGCTGCTTTGGAGAAGTTAATCAAAATTGAGTAAGAGAGAAGAACACAGAAGAAGCACTGTGAAACTGAGGGAAAAGATTACCTTTCACATACCAGTGTATGTATGTGTCTGTGTGGCATGATTTTACTTGCTGCCTGCACCCTTTCCTCTCTCTTTTCACAGCGTACACAGTGGCAGCAATAGGTATAAGCACACAACTGTCTACATCAGTGCATGTAAAACTCAGGTTTTTATTTTAAAAAGTAAAAAAAATCTAAGCATTTGTCAAGAATAGATCTGACAGATGTTTGTGCACACAAAGGCGATTTTTTTTATGGAAAGAACACTCACGTTCTTTTTAAAAATACTACTTACCCTCCACTCCTAAAATGGACTCGTTTTCAATAGATTTTTATGTTTACCACAGTTTTTCAGTAGCATGATCACTGACAATCTGCTTTTCAAACTGAAGGATAATTTGTTTTTTAATTAAAAAAAAATAATACCCCAGCAAAAATTTACTTGCTCAGTTCCAGGCAGTCTGGGCTTCAGCTTTAGTATTTAAATGAGTACATTAATAGAGTGTGCATACTCTATTACCCAGCCTTCCATTTCCAGGTCCCCTCCTCCTTGTAAAGTCCTCATTTGAGTCCTCAGGCATTCTCTTCTCTGTAAACTCTTTTTGCATTTATGCAAGAAAAATGTAAAATGTATAATAAAAGAAATTAGAAGTTGTTCATGGAATCCATAAGCCTCTGGTAATACAGTAAGGAACATGCTTGCACTGCATACATATGTACTAGAACAGCCAGTGATAAAAATAAAATAAGAAAAGATATTATAAAGATATACATTTTCAAAGCACTTGGGTACAATAGAAATATTGGGGCATTTCTCTAATATTGAGCTTCAGAAGGTGCTCAATGGGTAGAATCAGACTCCTCATGTAGTAACAATTGATAAGGAGCTAGCAGAGCCTAGGTAATGAAATATTCTCTTTCAAGGTTAACAGTGGACTCACCCAAGGCTTTCCATTCCTTAGTTTTTTCAAGATGTTGTTTGCCAAATGTGTCTGGACCTGCTCAGTTTCTGACATCAAAGACTGCAGGTAAGAGCTCAAGGATCTCCAATTCCACAGTTAGAAAGCTGCACCTAAAAAAGCATTCTCTGCCCAAGCACCAGTTCTGCCATATGGCAATATTATTCTCAGCTTCTAGATAGCCTAATGATGATTGAGATAGCTGAATAATGTCAAATGCAGGCAAATAGGGAAGTCCAGTGAGACAGTAGTTTCTAGGACCTTAGTTCTCTGCTTCTAGCATTGAAGGTTTGGATAGACACTGTATATTACAGGCACTGATGAATTATAGATATTTCACTTTCTGCAGGGTAGGTAGGGTAAGGTAACATTCAACTGGAAAGCCTGCAGCTTCAGAAAGACTAATCCATGGGTGAAGCTATTTAACCAAACAATATGTCTAATAAACATTGTATAAGTCTTAGAAACTTGGAGGGCTTCCTTGGATAAGGCAAGGGCCCCTTGTTTCAAAGGAGACAACTGGGAAGGTGACAAATCAATGCTATTTGCTTCCCACCTTGTACACCAAGGCAAATCTGACCTCAAACCAATTATATTTCTTTTGCATTTTCATTCCCTTATGCTCACCTGAGTGTGAGCTGGAGACAAATTTGTAAGGAGAGTAAACAAGCATCAGCACTTATGCATTTCTGATTTTTCATGTGTTGAATGTACATTTATTTTATGTAGCAAGTGATATTGACTGAGTTTACTTTCCTGTGTAAATTTGGTGTTAGTGGTGTGGTGACTTTTATTCATAAAGGTCTGACTTGTGATTTCATACTTTCCATAACCCCATCACTCCTAACAGCATACAGGCTGAATACATTATTGTAAATGATGTATTCATTGGTTGTAACTCATTTTTCTGTTTGCATGCTGTTAACAGCATGCAGAGGGATTAAATTTTTTTTTTTGTTTTATTTAAAATTTTTCAAGCACTTTGTCTATTAATTTATGGGAAAATACATCAGAATAATAAAAATATTGTCAGAAAATGTAACTGTTTTATATGTATGATGGATAATTGGTTTACCTTTGTAATGTGATGTTGATTCTGTTTCATGGTTTTATGATTGTAAATTTTCTAAGGAGAACAGAAATCAGAAATTTCAGTATGGCCATGGGAACGCTTTTTTAAAAGACCTTACATTAGCACTTGCACTGTGACAGAGCAATGAAAGAAATGGTTTGCAAATTTTACCAAGGAATGACTGATACCTTGTCCTGGGTTGAGAGGCCCAGGACTAACTTTCCTTCTGATGCTGCACTTTTGGAGGATTTTAGTGTCTGAATTCATGAAAATATTTTCTTTATGGCCAGCCAGGCTCTGTGAGATTCAAGGTCTCAGTGTTTTTGAGCCTTACCAGGTGCAGGGATGAGGAGGATCAAGGCCTGGGCATTTGACCCAAGCTGGCCAACAGCATTATTTCATACCATGAACTTCACATTCAATACAAATTAGAAAAGTTTGTTGCGTAGTGGGCTCTCCCCTGATGGCGTCAGTCCAGACAACTCCTTGCCCTGGTGCCGGATCCCTGAGGCCTCCCTTTCTTCCCAAAGCCATTGCACTCTCAGTGTCTGACATTTGCTGTGAGTGTACAGCTTCTGCTGATAGAATTGGCTGAGTATATTTTTGTAAATCTCATGTCAGTGTCGGGATTAATATTGGTTCTTTAGTATTATTGTTAGTTATTTAATCTTATTCTATTAAATCTATTTATATTTCAACCCTCGTGTTTCTTTGCCTCCCCTGATTCCCCTTTCCTGGGTGGGGAAGGTGACAGGATAATTGTCTACACGGCAATAAATTGTTAGGGGTTTTCTCAAACCATAACATACCTGTACATTGTAACAAATGATCTTTCTCTAGAATTATATTCTTCTACACATTTTATTCTTTAAAACCTGGTGCTAAGTTTTTTCACTTGGATGTGTGATGTTTTTTCACTTGGATGTTCCATAAAGGATCTTGTTTGTGTATGTGTATATTCGTTTACGTAAAGGAGCTGGGAATTTTTTTCTGATGGGACATAAAAAATAAATTGTTTGGTGAGATGGTTTAGATGTGCCTTAAGGGTATCTTGGTTCTACATCTTTTCATATAGGTAGAAGAATAAAAATATCCATTAGACTGGGTATAGTTCTAATTGCTCACTAAAAAAAAACCCATAACATCTCATCATTTTTTATACAGTCATTATAAATTACAAGCACTCTTGTGTTCTTACCATTTGCTTTAAATTCAGTTTTGGTAGTGACTCCGATGCATCACAAATACCTGCATACATTTTGTATACACCTGTTAACATTCACAGAAATAACTTCAGATTCCTTACAAAATGCATTTATTGATCTGTGCTTGCATAGATAAATAGATCGATACTGAGAAGCCCTTAGAAGGTGAACATCAAGTACAAATGCAACACCACAGTAAAGCATCAGCACAAAAAGTATAGCACACAGTAGAAACTGTGAGTTGAATATATTAATAAACAGCATTATAATCCTTGTTCTGGACTCTTCTGTTTCTCTTTGTGTCAGGGAGAAAAAGTAACAGAACTTTTAATATCTCCCATTTGTCACGGTTACCTCTGAGGTGCATTACAAAAGCACACAGCTTCTTAATTGCATCATAAAAAGGGAATTATTTATAAAAGGGAAAGCTAGACCCTATGGACTATGAACCATTCACATACTAACTATAAACCAAATCAAATTAATCTAACAATTCCAAAGGGAGCTATATTGTTTAACCGAAGTAAGGGAAGAAAAGAAGCCCACAACAGTTCGACAGAAAATATGCAGCACCATGTTAAGCAAATGGTTTGCTACCCAATAACAGTTTCTAATTTATGTAGCAATAAGTGCGTGTAGTAATTAGACATAAGATTCATCATTTATATTTTGCCAAAGTTTGAGTATAAATTTGTGTCTTGAAGTGTTTCACTGCTTTCTACCAGTTGACTCAGAGATAATCTCAGCTGACTTTGTTCTATTCTAAAATAAATTAGAACTGGTTCCAAAATTTTGCTTGAACCAAAATATTTAGATAGCTCTGTATCCAAATAGGTAAGGCCTTTTTTCACTTTTGTTTTTTACTGGGAAAAAATTTGTTACTTGGCTACTTTAGTTTATAGCCATGTACTTTTACCAGCCTCTGAGTTGTTGTGCCTGATTCCACCAGAAAGAGAGGAGAATTAACAGCCCTGTGTTCCTTTTGCTCCTTTGTTGCCTTTGGGAGCAAGCACGAGGTAAGCAAGGGTCATTTATCCTGGCTAAAATTCCTTGCTTTGACTATGAGTGCACAACTCTCATGCACTGTCTGTAACCCAATGACTCTGGCACATCCCCAGGCCAATAAGGCAAGAAGCATGGTGTGACTCTGTCACTCATCTGTAGAGGGGAAGTGGTGGCAGGCAGCAGACTTTTGCCAGTTCTTGCTTTTCTGTGAATGGCAGAAAACTCCTCCAGCAGAGGAGAGAGAAACCGGGGCAGAGCCACAAAGCACCATGGACCATTGGAGTGCCCCTTTAAGAAGGCAACATGGTTGACAGACCAACTGAGGTGCCTCTATACCAATGCGTGCAGCATGGGCAACAAACAGGAGGAGTTAGAAACTATCCTGCTCCAGGAAAGTTATGATATAGTAGTCATTACAGAAACTTGGTGGGATGAATCCTATGATTGCAGTGTGGCCATTAATGGCTACAAGCAGCTCAGAAGAGACGGAAGAGGAAGGGGTGGAGGTTTTGCCCTCTATGTGAAGAAATGGCTAGAGTGTGAGGAGTTACTGCTAAAGAATAGCCATGAGCAGGTTGAAAGCTTATGGGTAGGAATTAGGATTTGGAACAACAAAGGGAACCTCGTGATGGGAGTCTACTACAGGCCGCCTGATCAGGAGGAGCCTGTCGATGA
>VZRU01014519.1:22618-34571 GCA_013398155.1 Pedionomus torquatus | reverse complement strand
AAAAATTTCTTTACTCTAAGGGTGGTGGAGCACTGGAACAGGTTGCCCAGGAAGGTTGTTGAGGCCCCTCCCCATGAGATATTCGAGGTGAGGCTGGATGAGGCCCTGGGTAACCTGGTCTAGTTGGGGGTGTCCCTGCGACTGCGGGGAGGTCGGACTAGATGACCTTTGAAGGTCCCTTTCAGCCTGGATGATTCTGTGATTCTATGGTCTTGGATGGTTGAGGGTCATTTGGTCCAGATGATTCACTTGAAGGCACAACCGGTTTTCTCAGCACAGAGGGCAGTGAACTTACGCTGTATTCTCTGCCATGGCAGAGACAGCTATTTCAACATCTGTTAGGCAATGTACCCTCTGGCATGGTCACCACCACACCCAGGAACACTTAGGCTGGTCTGAAGATAAAGGAGGATCCCTTCTTTGCAGTATTCTGCCCATAACTGGGATCTGTGCTCTGGGTCTGGCTTTTATTAAGAATTCTCTGTAGCACCAGCTAAAAGATGCTTCACCCTCCCTCATGGAGTGCCTGCAACAAAAACTTCCAACACTCTCTGTCAAGGGCAGTTGGCCAAAGTTTGAGGCTTCATTTCCTCTCTCTGCCAGGCCAGACATATAGCTGTCTCATTAAATGGGTATTCTTATTTCTTTGGGGTTTTTAAATCTCATTAAGGGTAAAAGTTCTGCAAATTGTAGCACTGCTAGAGATGAGATCTCTGTGTTACTGATTAGTCTCCTTCCTGAAACCCTTAGGAGACTAATTGTTACTCACTGCTCTCTGTATGTTCCTCCATATGTTCACCCCAGATGGCCAATTGATCTAATTTGATGTCCAAGGCAGCCACAGTTTCTCGTGGCCTGGCAGATATTGATGTTTTGCAGCAGCCTGGTTACAGATCCCTTCTGGATTGCATTTCTGCTCCAGGGGAAGGCAGACAGATCCTGCTGCCCAGCCCAAGGCGAAGAGTGATCTGTGAGACCACTGACAGCAGGCACTTTGTCTGTAGGGAAGGGGAAACCACACTGTTTTTCATTGCTGCTACTTCTCATTTGGAGAAGAAAGAGTTTGGATCTTTTAATAACTATCTGAATTTAAAAACCTGCTACTTTTGATTGAAGCCTTGGTTTTGATTATACAAGTTTTACGTCAGCTTTTAAGTTTTCAAGGGCTATATATGATGAATCCTAGTCAAGGGCTCAGAAGCACACGAGTTCTGAGGCTTTATTTTTTTTCTGAAGACTATTCAGATTAGGTAAAATATTTACATAAAACTTCACAGATGGAAAATCACTTCTGTATTTGTAGAAACATAAATTCTAAATAATTTTGTATATTACCCACTATATAAAAACTTTTGCTTTCTTTGCCACAAAGTGCTTTTCTTCCAGAAACCAAATTTCTCCTAAAATGCTGCTACAGGTAATGTTCATCTTTTTTGCTTTGCTGCTTTAAGCGTGACTACTGTATTGGACAGAACCCAAATATTCTTTGAAACTGATTAAAGTTTCATTGTAGAGGGAAGAATAGAATTAATAAATGCCCAGCTGTGTTTCTTGATCTCTTTTCTGGTTTATAGTTAGCAGAAGATAAAAAGAGACAATCATTCCTTAACCATGTAATTAATTTAAATATTGGAATAACTTAGCATTCATGAATTCGTCTATGTTTTATCTCCTCATTTTATATCTTTGTTTATCTTACCATAAATTGTGCAAAGGCTGTTAATTTCATCTATGTCCAAACCTGTGGCTGCAAAGGAACAAAATAATTTTAGTTTTGTTATTATGAAAATAAATATACTGAAATTTGTATGCTGGCCTTTACTTTTCTGGACAAAGGCATTTTGAATTTTAAGGAAAACATCAGTGGCTAATGATATCCGACTAGTTTGATTTACACTAGTGATGATGTCTTCATTAGTCAGAACAAATGATTAATCTCTTCTAACTGCAGAGGCTGTTGTGCTTTTTCAACCAGCCATTTTAATTTTCAGGTTGACAACCAGTCAGAAAGAATCCATTACAGATGATCAAAGCTCATGTGAGAGAGTTTCATCCTCTAAAATGACAAGTGGAACTGGTCTGAAGTCTGGGGAAAATTATTTGTGCTGCAGTCTGTGGGTGTTGGTGCTGTCAGCTTGGCACTCTGTGTGCTGACACCCACCTTGCTCTTCCCTGCACAAGAGAATTTTATGTTTACCCACATTGTCAAGGTAAGTGGGAGAACTGGTAGGAAGCCTGCTCTATAAACCCTGGGTGGGCGAGAGAAGGGTCTGCAGGGTCCCGTCCCTAGGCAGTTTTGGGCCATGCCAGCAAAAACTCCACAAATTTTAAGGGTGGTTTGGGAACTACCATGAGCCAAACACCATTCCAAATAAGCAATTTGAATATACCAGGGCAGGGTTCATGGTATGCTTTTATTTATTGGCGCAGACACATCCTCTGCTATTTTGGTCTGTGGGCCTGGCAGGATACACAGGACCCACACCCTTTGGCTGGCTGCACATGAGTCTGTCCCAGACCTGACACTAGTAGCGATTAATCAGTACCAATAAATTATTTTGTGACATAAGATTTGCTGGCTCTTCACTGACACCCATCAGACCCTGGCTGGGACTGTAGCCCCAGAATATTTTGCAAATTCAGAGTATTTCTGGGTGGTGTTACCAGGGATCGCAACAGCTCCACCAAGCCAGGAGTTTAAGCAGGTGCCACAGAAAGGAGGTAGAGGCTCCACAGCCACTCCATTAGTTAAAGATGCTGATGCATGTGTCTGACCCGCTTTTTAACTAGCTCATGGTTCTCCACCCACAGACTGTGTGTGGGTGGCTAATTTATCTCATCTTGGACAAAAGTGAGAAGTTCTATCCCCTTCAGTTGTTTTTTTTAAAGACAGGAAATCTTAAAGCTTCCCTCCAGGATGAAATTCATATATGTGCATACACATAAGCACACATATATACATACCCATATGCATACTTTTACATGTGTGTATGTATGTATTTCCCTTATGAAAAAAAAGCATCCGTTAGGTGTCCTGTTGGTTAGGTCACACAGTTCAAATTGAAAGAAAAGGTCAAGTACCTACCATGACGCAGACAGAGTGTCCATAGGGTAATAATTTGATATTCCCACAAATTCAGTTTTCCTTCCAATGTAAGAATTAGATCAGGTCATTCAGGAAGCCGTGGAGACTTCTCACACGCACAGCATACATGGAGAGTAAACACTGCTTCTCTCTTGGTGCTTCACTACTGCCCGTGTTTATTCTGCCTTCCTACATGGACAGAAAAAAATATAGTTTTCTTTCCAACTGTACTATTACAGGTGTGTTTTAAGACTTTACAGCCTCACAACATCTTATTAAAGGATATAAAGATATCCTTTTTTCATAAAACAAATTTAATTCCCTGTGATTTGTAAGATAGTGTTATGTATTCTTTTTTAACAAGGCCAGTGTAATTATTGAGCAAAAAGATAATTTATAACCTTTTCTTAGCTGGCTGGGTACTATATATATGATTTTTTTATTATGGCAGGAAGTTTACGCTCTTTTCTGTTGCATCCTTCTTAGGATATTTTTCTCTGTGGGAAAGTATTTGCAAAATTGCTTTTGTAATTTTTTTTCTGTTAATCCAGTAAGAAGAATTATAGAAAACTGTATTAATTTCTTATGGTAATTCCCCCAGTCTCAAAATGTGATATTCTCTTCCCCTCAAAACAAACAAACAAAAAAATACCACCAACAAACAAACAAACAAACCCAAACAAACCCCCACAATGAAAAGAAGTAGTCTCACTTCAGAATATCAGGTTTATGTTTTCTCAAAGTCTAATGTTTTCTAAAGCCATTGGAGAAAAAGCCATAAGGAAAAAATACCATTTGGCTTGTAGTTTTAGGATTTATTTTCTTTTTATTAAGAAAATCAACATTCAGTGCTAACTTCTGTTCATCTACTTTTGGCTCACGTATTCTGCTGTTTCTCTGTTTCTCAGGTTCTATATAGAATTTTTGCAGGAGTTCCTTAAGCACAGGCAGAAATAATTTGTTCATTATAAGGAAAAATGCATCCTGCAACTTAAATCTGTTATTCCAACCAAAAAATATCCTTTCTTTCTGACATAGTCAAATCTATAAAGCCTTACCACAGAATACCCTGTATAGAGTAAGGTTCATAAATAGAGCAGGTTGGCAAGATATTTATCTTCTGAATAGCTAACATACTCCCTAGCAAATTTTTGTTTGTGTAATTGTAATGACTTAATTCAGCAATTCCACTTAGCTGCTCTAGTGGTTTCAGCAAGTCCTAGGGTTTGCAGTTTACAGCCCAGAGTTTTGAGATCTCTGGGTGTTAAATGCATCCTTGGTCAAAACCAATCCCTGGAAATTGCCGTGCATAAATGCCATGTGCTCCATCCCAGTGTTAGACATCTGCTAGAAAAGATGGTATGGCTGGTGAGGGCTGGTCAAAAATCTTGCCTTTTTCTCCAAAAGCTTTACCAAAGCTAAAGGAGAGAAGAATGTTTGACAAAAATTGGCCTTTTCTGAAAAACTGCCTTTCACTTTCACAGTATTTTCGGACTTTTTTCAAATAAAAGCACTTGTACTGATGACTGCCCTTGTAATGCCCAGCTGGACAAGATCATGTACCTGGCCAGGAGGCACCAGAAGCTATGTGCTCTGGCTGTGAGTCTTCTCTTGTAATAAACAGTAGGGTCATAACCTAAAGAAATATTATTTCTGTAGTGGTCCTCTGTAAAAGTCAGAAACTTTGAGGTGCTGGAACTACCAGTTGACCTACTGAAGCTGATTCTAAACCAATTATGTGGAAGGACAACGGATGGAGGGAGTTTTAAGCCAAGATTTGTGGCAAGGTTGTGCTGTGTTCTCAAAGAAGCTGTTGCATCCTTGCATACATTTAGAGTTGTCCTTGTGCTAGGGCATTAGTATAAAATAGGATAGAATTTTGGTGGGGAATCTAGCTTGGTTTCTCTGTTACAAAATTGTGTAATTTTAGGCTATTGTCTGAAAATGGAAGTGCTAATGAATTTTAAATGCTGCAGAATAAAGAATTGTAGAGCCTTTCAACTATAATAAAAGGAACTTTATTCCACTTATTTGTGGTCAAAGTTGTTCACTGAAACAGATCAGAATGTGTTAATATACTTGTTTTTATGAAAGAAGAGAATTTCCTTGTGTCACCAAAAGAAAAGGAGCAGAGCCAGTCAATGTATACATTTTGTAAAGGGTGGGGGGTGCTCTAAAGAAATTTGGAAACTGTTCATTGCAAACATACTGCTATCTCTGTCAAAGGGTTTGGGGATAATCAACTAATCATCACATTTTGTGATATCTAACTAATGATCTTACATTAAAAACAAATCCAACGGATTTGCAGCCCTTTTTGTTCACATTCATAAGAGGGTATTCCTAGTAAGCACTTTCTGAAAGAACTAACTTGGTAAATTTACAGAGGAAATCAAGAGAGATTTTCTTCAAAGGGTTCTCAGGGCTTGATTACACTGATGTGACCAGTCTGCTATAAATCCATGGATTGTTAAGGATTTTACTATTTTTATTTTTTATTCTCCATTGCGGCATTTGTAAAGTCCTTTGTGGGCAAAACTTGACAGGAAGGTCTTAGGCTGTCTTAATCTCTCTGTATGATATTTGCCTCTCAGACTTGCATTGCATTTGACCAACTCAGACCTGCTTACGCACTTTAAAGGACTCTGAGTTGATGTAAAATACATGCCAGGAAGGTGTACTTCAGTGATTCCAATTTCTTACAAATGTTTTTATGCCCTACTGGTGATGACTGAGTGTCTTAATACCTACTGTTGAATCTCTTGAAATATGAGTAATGTTACCACTGACACTGTAGGATCCAACGAAGCAGGAAAAGGTTGGATGGAAAACAATAGCAGGGTTGTGGATTCTTTGTTTTCTGTGCCCTTATTTCTGTGGAATGCTATACATCTGAAAAAAAAGCATTTCATTTTTGCATGTGTATACAGACTTCTGAATGACTATGGTATCTGGCATTATTGTGTTACTTGAGCACTGAAAAAGCTGACGATGATTTTGGACCCCCTTGTGTTAAGCATTTTGCAGCTTCAGAACAGAAGTATTGATTCTCAGCAAAGTTACACTCTAGGTGCACTTTCTTCCTAGGCAGAAGGCAGTAATATGAATAATGTAATCTAATATTGCTAGCACTAACACTGTCGTTTTCCTCAACTCACAAACTTCAACAAGGCCCTTGTTATTGCTCAGCTTTCTGAGTTTCCTTCCTTTTAACTCTTACCAATCCTTTGAAAGTCTGCTTTTCAAAATCTTTGCTGTGAATGATGAATAGAAGAAGCTGAAATGTTCATCTTTTTCATTAAAGATCTCATTGTTTAGGAAAATGAAGGTAAGAGCTGAAGGCCTGAATTGTGATTGTAGCACTTCACAGAAGGGGTGAAGAGCGAAGTGTTTTCCCTTGCCAGCAAGATCCTGTTTCTCTAAAAAGTGAAAGTGCCAATGTGTGTGTAATATAGCCACTTAATTAAGGCCTGAATTTTGCCTTTGCATCAAAAACCTGTCCACCAGTTCTGGTTTATTCTGGTCCTTTTGACAATGTTGCTTTCTTATTTATTAACTTTCTCAACAGGTACTAGTGATAGATGTGACAGGTCATTTTGTCCCTTTTTACAGACAATGGGTAGACTTCAGACCTTCCTGTACAATGCACTATGCATAGCCAAGTACTTTTTAATCCCATATCTGTGCTCAAAAACACCCCAAACAATATTTTTAGACAACTTTTTGTTTCTTACACGCATAAATCTAGAGCTACTGTAGTAACTGGTCTTATTACAAAGCTTTCTAGAGGAAGAAAATTCCATTAAAAATGCTGGTTTGGTCTGATTTTATCAGCAAAGTTTGTGGAAAACATTCCAGTGAGTTTTCTATTATCTATTGATTTCATTATTTTGAATTTACTACTGTGTATTATAAGATGTTGAAGTCTGTAGATTTTAGCTTTAATGAAACTCTTTCAACTTTGTTGATGGGGAAACAATGACAAATGCTAAAAATGGCACATACCAGATTTTTTTGAGACACAGGTTCTGTGAATACAGCACTGTAATAAAATCTTGGGGTACTGCTTCTGCCTTTTTTATCTGTAAATCAGATTTACATTCCCTCCTTTTGATCAGTATTTCTTCAGTCATAGTTGTTAAAGCAACAGTTCTGACCCAATCTAATTCTCTGAGTAACTTGGGTAGTAGGTCTCTTTGCGGCATGTAATACTCTTACAACTAGCTTAGGGCTACTTTCATTTTTGCCTTCCTGCAATTCAAAAGTGTTACTATGGCTAGGAAAATATGCTTGAGTTAGATTTAAATCCTTTAGCTTGGGCACACATAGGAGGAAAGTTTGTTAAAGTTGGTCTACAGATGTCCCAGATCAGACACTTCACTGCTATGGATTATAAACCAGCACAGCCTTGTCTTTAAAGGAATATTTCCAGCAGCTGATTTAGGCATACATGTATATCTCAGGAAGATATCTTGGCCTAGCCAGTGACATGCTTAGACAAGACACCAATTTCTGGTCTGGTTTATGCCAGCTGATTTGGGTGGAATGCATGGGAAAATCTACGTTTTGCTCTACCTACTGTTGTGTTATTTAAGTACGCACTTAGTATATGAGTTTAAACAGGTAAAATAGCTCATGTCTGTTACACAAAACAGACTGAAATACAAACCCCTGTGACTTACAGAAGTTAGTATAAATAATTTCCTTGACATCACTAACTCTGAATGCGATCAGTGTAAAACACATCCTTTCCCCAGGCATGTATACGGAGTTTAAATCCTCAGAATTCTGTTTCCTTTTGCCCAGCCATAGCAATGATTTCTCTAATCAGAGATATCATTTTTGTGAGCAATCTACTTTCTATATAAATACATTTGCAGAAAAGCTTTATGTATTGCAGAAAAAGTTAGGGGCTTTAATTGTTATTTTCAGGAAAATGAATTGCTTCTAAAATAAAATTACTTTCCTCAAAAATGACTTTTCAGTATTTTTACTAAAAATTAGAATTTTTGATGGAAAATTAAATTACTATTCTTCTGTTTTCTCTATTAAAAAAAAAAAAAGTATTGTAGAGAAGATTAGGTAGAATGATACACTTGCTGAATTTTGTTACACAGGCTGCTGTAGCTGGAGTTGGCCACATGAGCTACCAATAATGTTTTTACAAGTAAAATCCTTTTATATGTGTTCTGGAATTTTCTTGTCTTCAGTTCTTTTTATTTTTTCCTCTCCAAATTCCTTTCTGTAAACCAGAAACCTTGGGACAAATGAACTTGTATTTAGCTGTTCTCAGTTCTTCCATAAACTAGCCATATACTTTTAACCCACATACTACTGTGCTGAATAGAGATATGCTATTTTCTTATCTCCAGGGGCACAGTGAGTGTATAGTCATTATATCTTCAAAAACTCTCAGTTTACCATAGTAGGAGACATTTAAATGTTGAAATTGAAGGAGGGAAAAAGAGAGAGAAAGTGCTGCCTCAATATATGTACAGAATTACTTGTTGTAGAGATAATGAGGTCCATTGATTCCTGATGAAATACCTCCAGGCAGCAAAGATACCTCCCTGGTTTCTACAGGTGTTACTAAAGTGAGCTCAGTGACAGCCATTGCCAGAAGTCTAGCTTAAAGCACAACCACATCAAATCATTAAGATCATTACCCCTAGCAAAATTGCTCTGCTTTATCTAATTACCCACTTTCTTCTGTTCTACAAGAACTGTGTAAGCCTATGATATTTAAAATACAAATAAAAACCCAACCAACCTTTGAGCACATGTAATTATTTACCGTAATTGCACATATAGTACCTTGCCAGAAAATACTGGTTTTATTTTCCCTTCAAACTTTTCATTGTTGCCTTGTGGTAATATGTACAAACCTCAGTTACCATCCATCCATCCAGAAGTTACACATCCTAAAAAAGCAATGCATAAAGCTGGTCACTGCTTTAAAAATGTTTAAGTGGAGATCAATGACAGCTGATAGTTTTTATGACAGGTAGCCATTTTTTAATACAACATTGTCTTTAGGAGAATAAACAAAATTATGAAAGTTATTCAGCATCTTGATAACTGCATTGGTGGAAGCTCAGTCTGTCATTTTTTTATGTGAGGCTCAGCAGTAAATCCTTACACCCTGGTGATCTTTGATTGCAGTGATCAGTTAAAACACTTGGGTAGCTTTCATCAGTAGGGAGAGAGTACAGTGAAAAAGACCATGTACATGCCATGCTGTCCTGGTTTCAGCTGGGACAGAGTTAATTTTCTTTCTAATGGTTGCCGTGTTTCAGATTTGGTATGAAAGAGTGGTCAGTACTGTATATTCATGCCAGGTGCAATTTCTATTTTACAAGGACTTTTTTTCAGCTTCCTATAGAAGCTGAGAAGGAGCCGAGACAGCAATGGAATGGCCAATGGAATATTCCTTATTATTTTATACCTAAGTAAGAGGAAAAGCTGAATGAAATGTCACGGCATGTTGCTTCTCAAAGTTTTTCACTGCTTCTGGTGCTCAAAACTTCATTCAAAACTGCAGTGCCAAGATACATGCTTTTGATATGTCATCTGGCAAGTTTCCTGTTCCAAATCCAACTATTTCTATTAGTTCCATAGTAGAAATATTCCTGTGGACTATGAAATATTTATCTGAAAATGTAAAACTTAGCACAGTGTGCGGTGACTGTATTTACAGTATCCGTTGGATCACATGAGTCAGAGACCATTGCTAGTTTCCAGAAAATAAATTGGTCTTGATTGTGTATGGAGCCTGATGCAAGTTATATAGTGCTAAAATTATGCTGAAGCCAAAAATAAAAGAAAAACTTGTATTGGACAGTAGATGTAACTAACTGTCTGAGCATGTTTTTAATAGACTGACAACAACCTCTGGAAAGCTTAAAGAGACACATGAACAGGTCAGAACTTTTTTCAGTTGTGGTAAGAAACAAAGTAGATAAAGATTACATGTATTTTAGTCACTAGGGTGCTGCTGATGTTCTTCAACCTGAACAATAAATGAAAACATCTGTTCATACCTCCAGGTACAGCCAAAGGGAATAATTTTCTAGGACATTTTTGGCTTTTTGTGGTATGCAGTCAAGTGCATTATGTGAGACTGAACTTGTTGGGTCATATTAAAAAAAAAAAAGAAAATAGAAAAAAATATTTATTCCATGCATGCATTTCACAAACATTATGAGTTCTTTCCTAGATGCCTTGCTGTATCACAGGTCAACTTCAGTAACTAGAATTACTTCAGGAATGAAATCGGCCTCTTGTTCTTCCGGTTTATTCAGTGAAGCATAAAATGAGGAAGATACTAGAAACACAGAATTCCTTTCTGAAACCCGAACAGTAAACTTGTGCAAAGACCTTGACGGCCAGTTTTGTGAACAGCAGGATTTCATCAGCCCTGCTGAAAACCTAATTTGCCTAACAAAAAAAACCCCTACAAAACAATGGGCCAAATTTTCCAATAAACTTTGTTCCTGTAGCCTACTAGGGTGGAACAAGATGGGTCAAATATTAAGGAATATAATCTATTTAGGGAGACTGAGAATGGAGATTGAAAATTACTTAATTTTCTTTTATATCTGGGATAGACATATGAATTAGAAGTTCAAAGACAGAGGTGAATTACTTAATGAAATTGATAATGTTTATACAGTGGAAGAAACAAAACATGTCTGTCATTGGAAATAAGGCTTTATTTCTGTGTTTAATTTCTAGGTATATTGTTACACAATCAAAAAGTCTTAGCTAGAATATGACAGACTCTCCACCCTGGAAGAATTAACCTTTACATACTAGAGACATACTAGATAATTGCTGAGTCTGAAACACTGGAAAGTGAGTATCATAAAATTAAGAAATTGTCTTAGGACAATTGTCTTAATTTAGATTTTAAAGAGTGTGTCACCTTTTAAACACTGTCCTGAAAAGACACACGTGTACTTCCACTGTGTGGAAACTTCCACTTGCCAGTGGAATTCACTGGCATACCAGTGGATGTCAAAATAAAAATGTGCATAATAAAGAACAAAGACCTATAGACCAAGCTCTCTGTGTCAAATATGTTCATTAATCTACATTTGATTGCATTCTTATTTCTTACCAATAATAGGTAGCAACAGCATGAGCAAATTTGGGTTAATATATATTTCAAGCAAGACTATGGGGTTGTTTTGGATACCAGCAGTATGTTTTTGTATAGCTTTTCAGTAGAATTTTTAAATTTCAGTTTAAAAAATACACAGAAATGTTGTCATAAAAAAAAATATTTCACTGCAGTCAAACATACAAATTGAGATACTATGGTTGCCTATTCAGAGAGACATTTAATATTATCTATTCTTTTTAATGCTTCCTATTGAGTAAAAGTCTTAGTTAACATAATTTTGATCAAGACTCAACGGAGAGGGAACTGTAGCTGTTCTTGAGATTGAATTCTGGACCTCCTGCATAAGCAGTGACTGTAGCGCAAAATTTACATAACGTACATAACTATTTCACAACCTGCAACTCCACCAAACTGTGTGATGAGATCGTTGATATCATCCTGCACCTGGGACGTGGCAATCCCAGGCACAAATACAGGCTGGGCAGAGAGTGGCTGGAGAGCAGCCCTGAGGAAAAGGACTTGGGAGTGCTGATGGATGAGAGACTCAACATGAGCCGGCAGTGTGCACTGGCAGCCCAGAAAGCCAACCGTGTCCTGGGCTGCATCAAAAGAAGTGTGACCAGCAGGTCACGGGAGGTGATTCTGCCCCTCTACTCTGCGCTTGTGAGACCCCACCTGGAGTACTGGGTCCAGCTCTGGAGTCCTCAACACAGAAAGGACATAGAACTTTTAGAACGGGTCCA